>JAFFSR010000283.1:0-600000 GCA_017163975.1 Anastatus disparis
CTGTTAAAATTATGAAATACACACACATGATAATTACACACGTTTTTTTTTATATGAATTATCATTAGAATATTTCCTGTATATCCTATGTTATCAGCTATAGGATACACATGTTCCGTTTTTTCACATTTCTTTCATGCATACACAATTTTTTTTTAACTCGCGATATTTTTTTCACGACACTCACGACACGCTTTTAGACACTTAAAAAATAAAAATACAATAAAATAATTGAATATTTATGTTCTTTTTTTGTTTTCTTTACACGTTTTATTTATTTGAATTGTTAAATAAAACGAATTGTTTATCCTATGTTAACCGCTATAGAACTTTTATTTCGATTCTCTCTCTCTTCTCTCTCTCTTTCTCACGCTCTCAACGTATACTATAGTTGCTTTTGCATGCGCGCTACAACAAATTAAAGCATCTAATGACTTTTCACTAGAAGTCGTTTTCGATGTATTTTTTTTACTTAAAAATGAATTTTTATTTTTTGGGATGGCGAAGTTCCGGCCGGGCATGAAGGAAAATCGTATACGCTCCTCGGTATGAAAAAGGCTCATCATATGCGCGTGTTTTGTTTTGCTCGGCTGACGCCTCGCAAAGCAAACTTACACGCGCATGTAATGAGCCTGTTCCGTACCTCGGAACGTAATATACTATTGTCGATAGGTTAATGGACCGATAGATGAATTAGTCGATGGATTGATGAGCGATTAGATGAATTTGTTGATGGAATGATGGGAGGATACACGAGAGACTTTTGCACCATAAAAGATAGTGCGTTTTAGAAACGCTCTACAAGGTGGCGCGCATGCACAATATTTTTGGAATATGCAAGATAAATATCGATGCGGCGACACCTTGCGCTGTGTTTTACGATTAATGCACCAAAAAAGTGATGCATGCATTATAAAATGTAATATGATTTACGTAGCAGAAGGCATCACTTTTTCTAGTGAGGGCGCGCGTCAAGTTTATTGAGGCAAAAGTCTGTCCATGTAGATAAATTTGACGATCCGTTGATGGGCTGGTGGGTGGATAGATGAATCCGTCTATTGATTGATGGGTGGATAGATGAATTTTTTTGATAGGTTGATAGTCGGATGAATGAATTTATTGATGGACTGGTAGAACGATGGATCCATGAATCGATGGGTTGAAGGGTGGATGGATCGATAGGTCGATGGGTCGGTGGATGGATGGATATCAGATTGGATAAGTCGATGAGTTAAGAAGTCTATGGTCTGATGAGTTGATCTGTTGATAGGCTGATACATTGGTCAATTTCTTTAATTTAATTTCTTTTTAATCGAATGATTTTCAAATTATTTTTCATAGGCATAGCGCTCCTCGAATCTCCAACAGGGGCTTTGTCCCTTGCATCTCCATCAAGAGCTCCACCCTTGAACCTCAACTTACCCTCATCCTTAACTGTCTTTTACCCAGGCAAATTTGATAGTCCTATTTTCACATTGTTATTTTGATATCATCATATATTAATGCCATTACCTTTATGATTTATTAATAAATTCATATTCGATGAGGCCCAATTTGACGCCCATCAAGTATGAAAAAGTAATATGTTAATTACGGAAGCAAAGGTATTTTATTACTAAATATTTTATTAATAAAACATTATTTTATAAAAAATTTCAACAAATTAATCAATTTTATGTTTCTAATTTGTAAATAAAATTAAAGTTTAAAATTTTAAATCAAAAACAAATAAAATTAGTAATGTAAAATTTCATCAAAATCCATTAAAAATTGGCATTATCCATTAAAGACGGTAGCTGTCTAAAGTTATTCTAAAAATTAAATAAAATTGATAAAACGATAGCTGTCAAAAGTTATTCTGAAAATTAAAGTAAAATGAAATATAAAATAAATATCATAAATATTTTCCACTACGTTAATTTATTCGATCTTTCAATGTTATTTGTAATCATTGGAAATATAATCTATACTTATAACTTTTTCATATTTATCCTAAATGTTTAAGTAATCAAGACAATGTATTTGCACTTATATTTTTCATATCTGAAGATATGTTTGAACTGAATGAACTGCTAAAAAATATTTAATGTGTGATTAAATATGAAAATTTTCAATTGTTATAAAAATGCAAATCTGATTTACATACATTAAACTTGTAATATTTTTTTATAATATTGTCAGAGCATCCAGTTTGAGTAGGTAAAACTGTGACGTCAAATGCTTCAAAAAATTTTGCAGTCGTACTCGTGGGATCATTCCCAATATTAAGATCACTGTCAAATTTCAAATATTTCTTTGATATACCTGCATCTGGCCATGTTATTCCTTGGAGAAGTTCATCTTTTCCACCATCCGGTGTTGGGTTACTATCGAATAAATTAAATGATCATATTGTATTATGAAATTAATGAATAAGTAAAAATAACAAGTAGGGAAAACCGGGGTAAATCGAATCCCTGGCGCAAATCGAACTGACACCACTGATTATGAGTACAAGTAAATATTAGAAGATTGAAATAACTATAAATAAACTCTAACAAATATTAAAATATTAAAATCTTAGTGGTAAAATAAATATGTAGAATATATTTATATAAAGTGATGCCGGTCTGCTTTTCCCAGGGGTCCGATTAGCCTCGATTACCCCTAAAATTAAAAAAAAAAAAATGTACCTGTATTTTGCAAAGTTAGTCCATAAGCGTGTCATTCTTCTTCTTGTAATATAAGTAATATCATTTGGATTTAAAGGAAGATCAAGTAGTGAAATATGAAATGGATAAGCTAAATCATCACCATGCGCAGTACCTATATCGCAAAAAAATTTTCATAGTAAATAATGCGTTAACGGTGACTATTGTCCATATATGGATAATATAACGTTAATAAGCTAAAATGATGTTTTACACTTATATTGGAAATACTTTTTCAACATTTGGACAATAATGTATAAAAATATTAATTATTTAAACTAAATTAGAAATGAAAAACTAGAGAGTTTTTTTTTAATAGTTTTATAATTTATTTTAATGTTCTATATTTTCATGGACTATGGAACATTTCTAATGTATGAATAAAATATTCTTATACTTGAAAATTTTTTTTTGATTTTTCAAATATGTTTATGTTGATGCATAAAAATAAAAATTACAGAAGTGATAGTGAAAGTGATGATGAGTGTCATAATAAAATAAAAAAAATTATATAGAATTTTTCTCACTTATAATTTTACTTATATTTTTTATGTAATTAATCAATGAATGATTAGTAAATTATTATAATTTTTGCAATTTTTAGTAGTTTAAAGTAATCAATAATTTTTGAAGTTTATGAAATTTTTTTCTACGATAAAAGCCTGGATACGGACGTCAGAGCCGAAAAATTGTTTATCCACCAGGTTGAGAGTCGCTTGATTTGTCTCGGATAATCCGAATCCCTCCCTACAAAAATCTCTTGATATAATCAAGCGACTCTCGTCTAAGGTGCGTAAATAGCTATTAACTCATTAAAATTATATTCCGATAAAAAAAATTAAAACTCATTAAAATATATTAGTGATATTTATTTAGATTTTCTGATGTACGGAACAATCGGTATAAGCATTATGTATACATACGTGATATTTACCTTTCCCACGCGAAAATAATTTTATATTATAAATATTGACCCTCTTAAAGTTTGCACATTACTTTTTACGTACAATAAAAATAACTTTTGGATGATTTGTTGTAAATTATACGTGAAGTCAGATATTTTTTCGTGGTATATTATCATGAGACAAGTTGGTATCCTGCCAACTTTGATGAAAATTAGCGGAGTACTTTGAGAAACCAATGAAAAAGCTGACTTAGACTCTAATGGAAAAAATCACTGTAAGAAATTATAGGAAATTTTAAGAAATTGTAAATAATTGCCAGTGACTGTACATTTCCGTAGGTTTTTGCAAAATTCTGTAGCTTTCTGTATCTTTTGCATTGATTTGAAACCCTTTTACAATTTCTTACAAAAACTTACAAAAACATACAAAAATTTACAGAAACTTACAATTACTTATGATCATTTACAATCTCCTTCAATTTCATTTTTTTAAATTATTTTGTATTTTTTCTTTTTTTTTTACAGATTTTTACATAACTTTCAAAAACTTACAAAAAATCACAGAAACTAACAAAAATTTACAAAAACTTACAATTTCTTAGAATATCTTACAATTTGTTACGCATGCCATTTTTTGTATATTAGTATTATTCAATAAATACTTCCTACGATTTCTTTAAAAGTTTGTTTATTCTTGTTTCTTGTCAAAAACTAAGATCCTGAAAGTTTCGGATCCCTAGGCTCAATATTGGCTTCATAACCTCAAACAACGTGTTTTTTCGTTTTTTTGCTTTAATTAGGTGAATTCTTAATGGTTCTCAAAAAATTCCAAATCAAGCTTGAAGAGAACGATAAAACGCATATATTTGGAGACTATATAGAACCTTGCAAGCCTCAAACATAACCTAAAAATACATTTGAAAATTCGAAATCGCCTGTACATTAATTGTATGGATGCATTTTGATTTTTGACTTTTAAAACTTTTCTTTTCATAAAATCTATCACTCATAATTTTTTTGGAACTATAGGAATAATGCACAGTAAAATATCAAAAGACTGAAAATTTTAAAGATTTATGGCGATTTAGAAGCTCTATTGCATTCTAATCATGAAAATAACTCCAAAAACACGTTCAGCGACCCGAAAAATCTTATCTATAATCTTTTTATTACCATCTTAAACTCCAATTTCAACACATCATCTTCAAAGTAACCTTGAAAACCTGTTCACCGACCAATAACCTCCTTGCTACTGATTGTTAATCTTATTCAGTGCGATATTTGGCCGAAAGATATGAAATTTACCTCAAAAATGCACTTGGTGACTAAAAATGACCTTTACTAACATTTTTCTGTCATATTCAAAAACATTTTTTGTATGATTTCTTTAAAATAACCTCAAAAACATATTGAAGGATTCAAAGAACTTTTTTTTTTTTGTCGCTATATTTATGCTATTTATTATGCTAATCAGCGACGGAGCTCGTAAGTGTGTTTATGAACAAAGTACATGTAACGAACATTGGTACTTGTATGATTCAGCCGAGAGCGGAATTCGAACTCGAAACCTCGAGATTACGAATCCAACGCTCTACTGACTGAGCCACAGACCGGCTCCAAAGAACTTCTAACTGTGATTGTTTATATTGTTCAGTGCGATGTTTTGTCGAGTACCACTAAAATATCGCCAAATAATGCGACTAGTCAGCAAAAATAATGCATCTTGTGCTACAGTATGATTCAAAAGTAATTACCATCAAAATAATAATGTAATATCGCTAAAATATTTGACCAGTTTAAAGATATTTTTTTTAAGAGCAGGCCGGATTCAAGTACACAGAGGAAAAAAATTTGTAATTTTAACACACATAAGTGTTACAGATGAAACACAAATTTTTTGTGTTAAAATTTACAAATTTTTTTGTGTAATTTTCGAAGTTAAAATTTTAACATAAAAATTCATGAATAATACAAAATTTTGAATAATAAAATTTGTAAATTTTACAAATTTATTTGTGTTAAAATATGATGATTGAAATAATGATTAGATATCAAATAATGACTTTCTCGTATTTCTTTCTGTTAATATATTTAAAAAAGAGAGAGAGAGATAAAGAAATATAAGAAAAAGGATAAAATGATGGATGTTTGCGTGGATCAATAAAATCATAAACAAACTAATCTCATTTGATAATATTACATTATCGTTCAAAGGCGAACGTAAACGAATGATTACGAAAAGAGCCGATCATTTTTTAATATGAGTACATCATAGGAATAGAGCCGGTTAGTAGCTCAGTCAGTAGAGCGTTGGATTCGTAATCTCGGGGTTCTGAGTTCGAATCCCGCCTCGGCAACCGATTGATAGAAGCACCACTGTACGTTACATGTGCTTTGTTCAAAAACACACTAACGAGCTCCTCTGTTGCTGATTAACATCACAAATAGCATAAATTTAGCGACGTTAAAGAAGAAAAAAAAATTCACAAATTTTCTGGAGTTACAAAAGGAGTCTATGACATTTGAGTCTCAGATTTTCTTTTAACTTTGAGATATTTTTTCTTACATAAAATTATGAAAAAAAGCCTTATTTCTAAGGTGCTACTCTTGATTTTTGTCAAATTATCAGCAGATTTATCTAAATTTTTAAAACTTGCATCTTTTTTATAATTATACTTTGTTTAAAGAAATTATTCTAGGTTTTTATTTTATCACGTGAGATCTCATGTGAATTCTCATATGAGATCTCATGTCTTTTTTTTTTAATAGGGAACTGCTGATAATTTGGCAAAAATCGAGAGTTGTACCTTAGCAATAAGGCTTTTTTATAATTTTATATAAAAAAAATATCTCAAAGTTAGGAGAAAATTCGAGATCCAAATGTCATGGACTCCTTGTTAGCAGAAATTAATATTTACAAACTAAAATTTATCTTGCATTTAAGGCATTTTTATTGCATAAAATAATAATAATGCTGATATTGGCATTACAACTCGCGTCTTCTGCTAACTAAAAATACATTTGTTTATATCTATATATATATAATATATATATATATATGTAAACAACATGGCCGTTTGATATAGGATAAATATGCAGAAACCTATGGAGAATATTTAGTTTTAGTTGATTATTTTACTAATAAAAAATCCGATTGATGAAAATCCGATTTAAAATGGTACCACTAACAAATGTGCATATTATAGTCATTTACGATTGCATTTTTTAAAATAATAAGTTAAATAATCAATTAAAATTTAATATTCTCCATAGGTTTCTGCATATTTTTCCTACATTGAGCAGCCATTTTTTAGTTAGCAAAAGGCGCGAGTTTTAATGCCAATATAATTATTAAAAGTATGAGATTATTTGAATAACTAAGTACACACATGTTTGTAAAAATAACAAACTCCGTGTATTAATTCTACAAAAATTTTTGTGTTGATTTTAAAAGTGCACAAAAATTTTTAAATTACAAAATTTGACGAATTACACAAAATTTTTTATAGTGTAATAATTGTATATATTTTGATCTTATTTATCATAAGTAACGAAATGTAAAATTATTTATTTATTCATAATTGATTTTATGTGAATTCAATTGATTTGTCTACATCATTCTGAATATATTTTAAAAGATTTATTTAAAAATAGTACTTTCTGGATGTTTTAATTCCATAATTTTTTTTCTTCCAATAATTAATTTACCCTCGACTGAATATGTTATTACGTGATCATTGTAGCTAGATTGTAGCGTTGCAGTTTGTGGTAGGCATAAGAAACACTTAGTCTTCACTGAACGGAGTTTTCCATCACGTGAATTTCAGTACCTATCATCACTGAATTCACAATAACAATATTGCTAACATTTGGAACACGTGGAACCATGTTCATCCACTTGGATATCCACGAGGATTATCCACGTGGATATCCATCTGGATATTTTCAATACGGCTCGCCTGCTCGTATTCCAACACAAGCTCGGCATGCTGGCATATCACTGGAAATATTTCCTTAAGAAAAAATATCTTTAAACTGGTAAAATATTTTAGCGATATTAGATTATTATTTTGATGGTAATTATTTTTAAATCATACTGTAGCTCAACAAGCTATATTTTTGCTGACTAGTTGCATTATTTGGCGATATTTTGGTGGCACTCGACAAAACATCGCACTGAACAATATAAACAATCACAGTTAGAAGTTCTTTGGAGCCGGTCTGTGGCTCAGTCAGTAGAGCGTTGGATTCGTAATCTTTTCAAATGTATTTTTAGGTTATGTTTGAGGCTTGGAAGGTTCTATATAGTCTCCAAATATATGCGTTTTATCGTTCTCTTCAAGCTTCATTTGAAATTTTTGAGAACCATTAAGAATTCACCTAATTAAAGCAAAAAAAAAACGAAAAATCACGATTTTTGAGGTTATGAAGCCAATATTGAGCCTAGGGGTATGAAACTTTCAAGATCTTAGTTTTTTGACAAGATAAAAGAATGAGCAAAGTTTCAGGGAAATCGGAGGAAAGGCCTTTTTCACATACTTATTCAGCTATACTCTTTAGGGGTCGTACCCAAATGCCGTTGACAGTTTTTTTGGGGAGGGGTCGATCAAAATCTACGAAAAGTAACGCTATGGGAGGGGGGTTAGTTATTTACTCCTACGTTGGCTATTTTTTTTTATCAAAAAAATCATTGCATAATATTAGCAATTTGGAGCAGATTTTTCATCCGAAAACTGCAAAGTCAAGCAGTTCCGCAGTCTGTCCACTAAAACACAGTATATTACTTTCTTTTACATGTACGCGGGCGCCGCCATACGGTGCAAAGCATAAGCCGTTTCTTTTAGCGAGTGAGCTGTCAAAACAAACGAAAAATTTTCAAGCCGATTGCAGCATTTATATTTGTGCCTGTTGAATCGTGTTCTATTTTTATAACGTATTTTAAAAGGTTCATAGTTTTATGATCTTTTTCGATAAAATTGAAGTGAAAAAGTTTATCGACGATTAATATATTTAATATCTTATAAATATTTATTATATGCAATGTTTAGAATTCTGTTGTTTTGTGAAAATGCTATTTTAATAAAATAAAAAACATAAAAATATGTTCAATATTTAAAAAGTAATTAATATAATTAAAATTTTTTAAAAAGTTTAATAAAAAATAAAAAAGTTAGTTTACGTTATAGGGGGGAGGGTACTTTGATAGTTTAAACATGTCACGGAAAGGGACCGGGGTCGAAATATCGAAAAAATTGTCAACGGCATTTGGGTACGACCCTTACGAATCATAAGAAACTGAAAGTTAAAATAAAACTTATAATGTATAAGTTTATGCTTAAAAATCTTAAATGGTTTATAACGTTTATAAATGTTAAGATTTGTTAATTATTTTAATAAAAACATTATCCTAAAAATTAATTTAGACTCAACTTTGATCTTTTGTGATCAGCTAATAAGATTCAAGCTTATATTATAATGGCGGGTATAACCATGTTTTGACCCATAAGCAGAAAACGCTTATTATCGTAAGTAAATAAAATTATAACCTCAAAACTGTTGGTCTATATTTTTTTTATAAAAAATAAATGAAAATGAATCGTTTAGTTCGGAAAAAAATATTGGAATAATAGAATCTCACAATATTATTTATTGTATATTAAAATTAATATTAATCGTATATTAAATTTATATTAATTTAATTATTTATTTTTTAAAATTCAAATCACGCGCGTTTTTCGTACGAGGCGCCAAGAATGTCTTACCGATTAACTTCCTATCAGTAACCATTTACAATCTTAACATATTTACTTCTTTCGACAATATTTCAATTTATCAATCGGCTACCTTTATCTTTGACAACAGCATTTTAAAGAGCGAGTTTTTTTCTATAAGACTACACACTACTTTTTATTGACAATTCCAATTAGAATTATTATAGATTAATTTAAGTATGTCAACCATAAGAGCCCGTGTTAAAAGGGCGAACTTTGAACTTAACTTTCTCGAGATTTTGATCGGTTATGTATATAAATAAGGATACCATTGGATTCAGCGTGATTTAAACTATTAAAATTGATTTGTCTCGATTCGCGACATTTCGCGATGGAGCCTCCTTAAAAAGACTTACAAAAACTTACAAAAATTATGAAAACTTATAAAAATTTATAGGCACTTACATTCGAGATGTAAACTACACTATTGAGTGAATTTCGGTATTCTAAAGAATTATAAGTTTTTGTATGTTTTTATAAGAAACTATAAAATGTTTCAAATCGATGCAAAAGTTACAAGAAGTTACAAAAAGTTACAAGAAGTTACAGAAACTTACAATTTCTTACAATTATATTCTCATTCTCATGATAAGATCCCACGACAAAATATCCAACCCCGCAGATAATTTACGGCAAATTATCTAATAATTATTCTTATTGTTCGCAAAAAGTACTCTACCAATTTTAAGAAAGTTAAATATTAAATAAATTCACCATTTAGATCAACATGGTTAAAAAGTCTGTGAAGGGATTGATATGTGTCATATGAGAATCGATAGTAATAAACTGGATGATTGCTATGATTACGTATCAACGATTCCCTCATATCTATTCCTGCCACAAAGAAGTAATCTGTAGTTTCCTGTAATATTTTTTTCAAGTATTAGATATTATTTTAAATTATTCAATATCAAAAAATTATTAATAGTGCTAACATTAATTAATTCTCCAATAATAGATTTATAAAGTTTTTGAGTGCCATTCACTATTTCTGTTGTAACATTTTTTGTTATTGGCAAAGCCACTGATTCGTTTGCAAAAGTTTCAAGATTATCGGTAGCAAAAGTTATCATATCCAAAATGTTCCCAAGAGCTAGAAATAATTATAAGGTTATCAGCGTAAGGTTATAAAATTAATTAATTAAAACTATTATGTATCTTATAAGCACATTGATTCAAATTGCAAATCAAGGATCTGAGGCAAGTATGAGTTTAAACGGTTATAATTCGTTTTAATTATTTTATAAATTTTATAATATTTATGTATTTTTAAGAATTTAATTATTGCTTAATCTTCTTGGACAAATTTCAATCGAGATCATTCCATTTTAAAAACATTGAACATTGAAAAATTCATTTCTGATTTCCATTATATTTTGATAAATATCATCTTGATAATAACAGTATATTATTCACCAAGGGAGAAAAGCGGACTATTGCCGCCCGCGTATAGATTGCCGGTCGAGCGTAGTGAGATCGGTAAATACACGGGCATCGATAGGTCGCATTTTCTCCTGAGGAGAATATACGATTTTTTCTCATATCGGGAAGAAAGTTCGCTATCGAAAACAAATAATAAGTCATTATATAATTAGTAATTTAGAAAGTGTTACTAGTTCGCTCTCGCGTAGGAAATTTGACCGCATTCACCTTTATTCGTTTTAGGTTGTGTACGTGCGCGAGTCACGCTTTTGTTCTTCTACGTATATGACACTACATTCTTGTGATGATAATTCATAAATTAAAAAAAAGTCTATGCACTGTTCTTCTTTATACACAACGAAATATATTCCTGTGATTATAATTCATATAAATAAAAAAAAGAATTATAAAACAAGTGTTAATCACAAGAATGAAATCCAATCTCAACCGGAACACGTTTACAACGTATTGTACGCGATTTCACTATCTCTCTCTTTCTACTTCTGAAAGACTACATAAGAAAAAAAGAGAGAGAGAGAAAGAGGGAGAGATACAACTTTTACTATATTCAAGACTTGACGAGCATCCTGCTCGCTTTCACTATCTCTTTCTCTCTTAAGGATTATATAGGAAAAGGAGAGAGACCGCACAATAGTTACTAAGGCACTTCTTCATCGTTCATGCGCATGCGCACAGCTTTGTATACTATCAGCTAATACTCTCTGATGAGGTCGACCAGGGAGGGTATAGCTTACTTTCTATCCTGAAATAAGGGAGCTAACCAGGGTTGGTTTCAGAAAAACTCTACACTCATCGTTTATGACTGTAAGCGTATAGATTTCGCGACGCCAACGCTGTTTCGCTATTATAGCAATTACACAATAAGTCGTTGCAGCACTGTAAGCGCGAAATCTCTACACTTACAGTCATGAACTGTGAGCGTAGAGTTTTTCTAAATCAACCCTGGAGCTAACCCTAGTGGAAATTTTTCAGTGTATCAAAATGTATGAAAGTGTATGAAAGTGTGCCCAAATATAGGAAAGTGTATCAAAGTGTATCAAAGTATATTAAAGGGTATGCAAATGTTGCATTTCGTCAACTCTCTCGATATACTTTGATACCCTTTGATATACTTTTGATAAACTGAACAAATGAGTAAAAAAATTATTATAATTAAATTATAAAATAAATGGATGAATCCCATAAAATAATTATTTTATCAAAAGAGTATCTTAATGTATCAAAGTATACTAAAGTATATCAAAGTGGATCATTTTCACTATGACGATCAGTTTGTTCAGTTCATCAAAAGTATATTAAAGTGTATCAAAATATATCAAGATGTTTCAAAGTTAGAAAAGATTTTCTCCTCAAACCTGAAGTGTATTCAAATGTATCAAACTGTATAAAAGAATATCAGAATTAGAAAAGATTTTTTTCTTTAATTTGAAGTGTATCAAAATGTATCGAAATGTATGAAGAGAGTTGACGAAATGCAACACTTTATTACACTCTGATACACTTTCATACACTTGTTTACACTTTCGTACATAAAATATTTTCACTAGGGAAGTACGAACTTTCCACCAGGGTATGGGAAAAACTAGTTTTTCTTTATATCTTGGTTGAAAATTCGGATTTCTGCTTGATCAACATTCAAAGAAATTAAGAATTTTGGCTGAGTGGGGCGACATCTATCGCAACTAACGCAGCACTAACGTTCCAATGCAGAATCTGTTCCCCAGTCGCCAGAAGTCGGCGTAGTATAGGCTAATAGCAATAGCTGTTGTTATTGCTATTGCCTTATTCGAAGTTCTAAAACGTTAATTCTAAAATGTGAATACACGCGATGTATTTATATATGCATATAAACTTTTAATATTTTTCTTTCGGGTTTTTATGTTGATGCCGTGTCGCATGTATGTGTGTTAATTTTTATACATAATATATCATTATGAAATACATTCTGAGTATTGACAACGATATTTAAATAGTGTTTTAATGTTTTGATTTGTTATTAATATTTCAAATATTTTATGTTTAAAATTCATATTTTTGATGAATATTTAGATTTATCATTCGTTTTATTAATAGTGTTTCATTAGTTGAATTTTTTGCGTATAATGCGTCATTTTGCAATTGACCGTAATTTTTAGTGTTTAATTGTTTCGATTTATTATTCATATTTTTTGATAAATTTTTATACATATCATTTGTATTTTTATTAGAATTATCATTTGTATTTTTTTTAGATTTATCATTCGTGTTTTTTGATAAATTTTAAGATTTATCATTCGTGATCTTGAAGGTGTATTTGAGAATTTTTAGATATCGTTGAATTTTCTTCAGAATTGGCGTGCACACGGAGAAAAAAAATCAAGGTATTATTGCAAGAAACTTCTTACGAATAAAGCATGCACACGGAGAAAAAAAATCAAGGTATTATTGCAAGAAACTTCTTACGAATAAAGCATGAACGTTTCATCATGCTTTATCCACAAGAATCAGAAGAGTTTAACGTAATGCCATCATGAAATTATAAAGTGAAGCATCCATGAGTAATAATCACAAGAGCATCACCGATTTTCTAGTGAGGCTTATACGAATATACGTAAAGTCAGTTTCACATATATGGCTACATAATAACGTATTTATCATTATGATTATTTTTTTAATTATTTTATATATTCGTATTATTATTTTATATGTACATTGTATGTACACTTGGCGGAAAGGATATTTTTCCGAATGTGTACCTCAAATGGCAGCGCTGCATATTTTACCACAGACATAAGAAAACTTCGAATTATGCATTGAGTTTCGCATCATGATTATTTGTTTTTTTTATAGGTTATTTGTGCAAAATTCAAATAATAACAACTTAAATTTTATTGCTTATATTATTTAAATTCACAATACTAGATTCTATATGATTATTGAACTAAGGAATAAAAATTTTATTTAATAAAATTATAATTCGGATCATGAAAAAAGAAAGTAATATTATTTGTTTACTAAAATTATGTCATTAAGTAATAAGTAACGATGATGCGAAATTTGCTCTATAATTTGGAATTGTCTAATGCCTGTGGTAAAATATGCGATGTTGCCATTTGAGGTTAACATTCGGAAAAATATCCTTTCCGCCAAGTGTACATATATTTCAGATTTTAAATGGTTTATTATAAAATCTTAGTTATATCAACAATGCTTGACAATAATATTTAAAAATTTCTAACCTCTAAAACCTAGAATATTGTTAACTTGATAAAACTCATTCATACCCTGGTAGAAACGTTAACCATGTATTCGGTATATCATACCGGCGGTCGCGATCTTATGCTGATCGATATCGCGATAAACCCTAACACCGGTTCATCAATTATACCGATGGTATCGGGAGGATATCGTCAACCTTCTAATTATATTTTATCTAAGAAACAATAAAAAATTTAACAAAAAAATATAATAAATAATAATTAAGGAAATGTAATTCCCTGAATGGAAAAAGAAATGATGAATAAAATAATAAATTTTATTATGCGTATAATAAATTTTACTTTTTCAAATAATAATGTCGAGTCGATGACCTATTAATTTAATCATAACCTCAAAATTTTCGACCAAATTGAAAGTAGTTCTGTAACATATGTAGACGATTTGAAAATTCGTTGACAGTATGTCATCATGGCGCAATCGATAACGTTCATGCTTTGCATGCTCGAGGTATCTGGTTCGAGCCCAGATTTTTTCGCGCAAGATTTTTTTCAATGATAATTAATTTTAAAATATAAAATTAATAAAAAAATATAATTATAAATGGTTAAATAACAAATTTCTGATACAGAAAATAATATCACAAAAGGGTTTTAATTGATTGTTTTTAGGGTTATGTTCTTTACCTAATATATGAAATTGTATTTAATGTCTTCAATACTTTATCGCGTATATATCGGTTATTTATCGCGACTGCGTCGCGAAGAGATATCGCTAGTCGTTAGTTTACTAAGCATATTTTTATCCTGAATTTTCTACCAGGGTATGAAATAAAATTGAAAAAAAACAGGTACTGTAATCATTAAAAAAAAGACGAAAAAAAGAATCAAATATATTATTTTATAACTTATTTCAATATTTTAATTAATACATTGGGCAAGGATTGGATCAACAGGTTGTGACCTATACTGATCGCAAGAAACCTCACAGGGAAATCCCGTGATCTTCTTGCGATTTTCTGGTGGGATAGAAGCAAGTGCATAATTGCGTTTATTCCCTGATTTTTCTCTTCATGCAGATGGTATGTGAGCGAATCAGAAAGTAAAGTCATAGCTGCGCGCTGTCGTCAGCTGATATATCCAGACATGTGATATTTTTTTAGATTTATTAATAATTAGAATGGCGAATTTTCGGCCAGCTATGAAGAAAAGTAGTGTTATCCACTCAGACATAAATTAGATTTACCAGCCGTGCGATTGTCTCTCTCGGCTTCGCTTCAAGAGACAATTCCACACACGGCAGAAAGATCTAATTTCTGCCCTCGTAGATAAATATACTATATGAAGATAATGATGACACAGGTCTTTCTATTTGTTTATATTTGTTTAGTCTGTATTCATACAAAAATTAAATCATCATATATTTATTTACTTTTTTCAAACCTCTTTCGATCAATATTTGTAAAGAGTATAGATGAATAAGAACATGAAAATGGCTTGTCCTTCGATTTTGCTAAAATTTGGTCTATTTATTTGCCATGTCAAAAAATTACGATCCTGAAAGTTACAGCTCCCACAACTTGGTTTCCTAATCTCGAAAAAAGTGATTTTCAGTTTTTAAGCATATTTCTGCGAATTTTTGACCGATTTGGGCGATTTCAAGTCGAGATGAAAGAGAATTATAATGCACACATAACATAACCATTTTTAGAGCCTTCTGAAGTCAAAACATAACCTAAAAATAGGTTTGAAAATTTCAATGTTACCTAGGACAAAATTTGTGGTTTGAATTTTTTTAGTTCACTTTTGAGCCTTCGTTTTATTCAAATTTATTACCAATAATTTTTTCAGATAGTTTAAAAGGGTGAAAAGTAATTAAAATAATAAAAACTCAAATTTTCACTCATTTTTTGAGTTTCTAGAGTATTATTCAATTCTAAAGTAAAATTTATGATTAAAAATTAGTTTAGCGACCCAAAATACCCCTTGCTATGAGTTTGTAGTTTTATTTTTCCTTAATATACTGCTCAAATGCTAAAAACTAACCTCAAAAACGCGTTTCGATGCTACAAACAATATTAAAACTCACGTTATCTTGATAATGATCCAAGGTATTAACTTAATGTTTATTAAAAACACAAATTTTTTTTCAAATTGCTATATTTTCAATATTAATTACTATAAACAGCATAAAAAACTCACATTTTCCATATTTTACGCAGTGCTTTTGATGTAAAGCTCAAAACTGACTTTTGAAATGAATTTAGCGACCCAGAAAATCGTTTAGATATAATGGTAGGTCACGTTTTTATTATAGAAACTAAAAGTGAAGATATATGCGTGAAAAAAATAAAATAAAAAACGCTGTTAACTGCCTTAGCGCAATGCTTTAGAGTTCATTGAGCTTGAGTAATTTTAATTTATTTTTTTAAATGTGATCCTAATGTGAAAAATGGTTCATAAGCAATATTTTCCAATATCTTTTATATAACTCATCTTAATAAAGTTTCATAATTAAATTTTACATTAAAGAAAATAATAATATAATAAAAACAAAGCTTATTTAATTAATGAAAACCAACAAATTAATAGATCATGCAAATTTTAGAACATATCCATAGAGCACTTTACATAAAATAGAAAAGTAAAATCAAAATTATTTTCGAAATCTTTAAAATACTGTAAAATTGTAACTACCCCAAGAAAATTAGTTTTCAAAATCTTATTTACTTCTGACCGCAGCGAATAACTTTTATACAAATTTTGAAGCAAATCTATCGGGTATTTTACGCAAAATGAAAAGAAAAATTAAAAATTAAAATTTTTAAAAATTCTCAAAATGTTTTAAAATTAAAACTACAGTATCAGAAAAGTAAATGTTGGATAAATAGACGATGGCTACAATATCCTACCAATTAATTTGTAATATTTTTTTACAATGAATAATGATTATCTTGAATCTCAACTTCGAATCGCCCAAATCGGTTGAAAATTCGCAGGGATAAATGCTTAAAAAACTGAAAACCACTTTTTTGAGGCTAGGAAGCCAATTTTAAGTTGTGGGAACTGTAACTTTCAGGATCGTAGTTTTTTGACTTGACAAATAAATAGACCAAATTCCAACAAAATCGAAGGACAGGTCATTTTCATGTTTTTATTCAGCTATACTCTTTATTTTAGTTAAAAATAATTAAAATTTTGTTTTATATTTATTTTAATTTTAAAAATCAGTGTATCAATTTATTATTAGCGGTTCTAATTTTTGACTTTTCGATATCTTTTGTTAAAATGAATTATTTTCGAATTTAAATAAGTTAAGAGATCAAAGTTCACATTGAAATTTTTGAAAGTCAAAAGTTTTTGGCGAGATAGAAAAAACATTCTAATAACATGATATTTACTTCAAATATTTAAATATATAAAGTAATTATAGGAAGGGTATGTCAATTTATATTTGAAATATTCAGTTTTTTATCTAAAATTATTTTAGTTTTTTAACGAAGAAGAATTAAATTTCACTTACATCCAGCAAAAGCTAAAGTTTCAAAAGCTACGAATCCTGTGAGGTAAGGTACTTTATAAAAATTACCAGTTAAATATTTCCAATACACACATTCTGTTAAAAATTTATCTTGTCCTATAGCTACATCAGTACTTTCTACGCTGGGTTTAAATGGAGGATCAACCTACGCATAAACATCAAAATTTATTTAAAATTAATTTCCTTTCACAATCAAAATTTGATGATTTTTTTTACAAAAGCTTTATTATTACTGGCTCCATTTCTTCAGTCTTATTCATGATTTCTAAGTCGGAAGCTTCGTATAGAGCTTTTAATAATACATCCTTACTGGTTGTGGTTATCCCTAATTTTTCACCAAGTGTAAATCCCTGTTCAACTGCTACTTCTGAACTGTGAAAACCCCATGGACATAAAGGAGAACCACTCATTGTAATAGATCGATGAAATAATCCTAATAAGCATTAAGCATTATTTGAATAATATCAACAAAAATTTTTAAATTTGAATACCTGCAGACATGTCTGACAACATATGAAGATCAACAGAAACAGCACCAGCACTTTCTCCGAAAATTGTTACATCATTAGGATTACCTCCGAATTTTTCAATATTATCTTTTACCCAATGTAAAACTAAATTTTGATCTTTGAGTGCAGCATTCCCAGTAGCATTTTCATGCATTAGATTTAAAAAACCTAAGAAATTGAAATAGTGGGATCCGCTACATTTTATTTTAGTTTAAATTGTCAATAAAGAAAACAATTTTTGTACCTAATGGTCCGAGACGATAGTTAAATGTTACTAAAATCACACCTTCTTCTACAATAAAATCAGGTCCATACAATGAACTATTTCCATATCCAGCTTTAAATGCACCACCATAAATCCATATCATAACTGGCAATAAATTATCAGTGTCTGAATCTTCCAACTACAACATAAAAATGCAATGTATCGTTGATAAACTTTAATACAATAAAATATTTTTCGCAAATTCATTGATATTTCATAAGAATTTTTATGCAGTATTTCTGAAGAACCTTTACCACATTTTTTAAAAATATTTTTGGTCAGATAAAATAATATTTAATTTTTTTTTCAATACTTTAATAAGCTTTTATTAAATATTTCTGGAAAATTTGTTTCTGAAATTTTTGAAAAAGTATTAATTATCTTTCCGTGAAATATTTTCATCAAATTTTTTAATATTTGTCCCTAAAAAATGATAATATTAAAGTGAAAAAAATTTTCGAAATTCTTACCCGGGATGGAAATTTTTGTAGAGTTATCAGACAGATTAAAAAAAAATTTTTAATTAATTTTAAAAAGTTTTAATGTATACTTCGATAAAGCTTTATATAATAACTCGTATTCATAAAATATCTTTATAAAATAGCTTAATAACTCATTAATTTTATAACGTTTTTTATTCAAATTAAAACAGAATTAAAAACGCTGCCAAGTGCTTTGGCGCAATGCTTTCTCATAGAGCGCATTGAGTTAGAGTAATTTGATTTTATTTTTTTAAATACGATTTTAATATAAATGTCCCTATCCTCTGTATTGAAGGCTGTCTTAATACCTACGAAAACTATATGAATTTTACTCTTTCTTACTTTTGCCATTTGCATGATGTGATTTTATGATGCTCTAAAATTAAAAATGCGTTTATAAAATTAATTTTCCCAAGCTTGTCTTCTTAACACTATAACCAATAACTTGCATACAAATTTTGGAACATTTTCATCGAATAGTTTACAAAAACTACCAAATAATTGAAAAATAAACATTGCTTTAAAATTTTCAAAACGCTTTAACGTTACAACTACGCTAAGAAAACCAGTATTCAAAAGTTCATTTTATTTAGGCAATCGTAAATAATTTCTATACATAATTTTAAGCTACTTCATCGAGTAGTTTACGTAAAATACCAAAAAATAAGTGAAATTCTATTCAAAATTTACAAAATGCTCTAAAATTAAAACTGCGCTAAGAAAATAAGTTATTCCAAGCTTGCTTTAATTAGGCAAAATTAAAACTGCGCTAAGAAAATAAGTTTTCCAAAGCTTGATTTATTCAGATAATAGTGAATAATTAGCATAAAAATTTTTGAGCAAGTTTATCGAGTGATTTTTGTACAATAGAAAAGAAATTAAAAATAAAAAATTTTTTCAAAATTTTCAAAATGCTTTAAAATTAAATGTGCGCTAAGAAAATTGAAGAAAATTAGTTTTCAAAAGTTCAATTTATTTCGACAATCATAAATAATTCCCATACATAATTTGAAGCTCTTTCATCGAGTAGTTTACGTAAAATATAAAAAAAATTAGAAAAATTTTATTCAAAATTTTCAAAATTCTCTAAAATTAAAACTGCACTGAGAAAATAAGTTTTTCAAAGCTTGTTTTATTTAGGCCATTGCAAATGATTTCCATAAAAATTTTCGAGCAAATCTATCGAATGGTTTTTGTGTAATAGAAAAAAAATGAAAAATAGAGATTTTTTCGAAAATTTTCAAAATGCTCTAAAATTAAAACTACGCTAAGAAAATAAGTGTTCCAAAGCTTGTTTTCTTTAGACAATAGCGAATAACTTGCATACAAATTTAGAAGCAAATCTATCGAATGGTTGTCGTAAAATAAAAAATAAATGAAAAAAAAATTTTTTTTTTAAATTTTCAAAATGTTTTAAAATTAAAAGTGCGCTAAGAAAATCAGTTGGTAAAAGTTTTTCTTCTTTTGGCAGTCGCAAATAATGTTCATACAAATTTTTAAGAAAATTCTTCGAGTAGTTTACGTAAAATATCAAAAAAATGAAAAATCAAAATTTTTTTAAAATTCTTAAAATGGCTCTAAAACAAAACTGAGCTATGAAAATCAATTTTCAATAGCTTCCCCCCCAGTTGGACAAAAGAATAAATTGCATGCAAAATTTGAAGCTAATCCATCGAGTAGTTCTCGAGATCTTATTGGCGTACTGAATATACACACACACACACACACACATATATATACAGACATTTTCTGAAACCACTTTTTCGACTCCTGAGTCTAAATATGTACAAATTAATGAAAAAATAGAAAAAAATTTTTTTTACCGATACAATGCTTTCACTATGAGAAAGCAAAAGTGAAGAAATCTAAAATAAACTTAGACAATAGTTGTATTGTATGCATTTCATTAATCTTCTGCTTTTGCCGAAATTCATCAATAGATATTGGACAAGATTTGCATAGCATAGGAACAGACTTCTCAAGCATAAGGACTTGCTCTACTAATATATCTCACGTGGGATTTTCTAGGAGGGTTACTTATGCTCAATCCTTAAACTTTTCGGTTATTCAGAGGTTATTCTGTATATGCATTTGAATATATATATATATATATATATATATATATATATATATATATTAGGGGGGAGAGGGTACTGCTCGCACAGCCTGCTCAACCCCGGTCCTCATATTGCACATATATTATATTAATCATAGGTCGTATTATATTATTTTAAGCAATATTTTTTTCATGTATAATAAAAAAAATTAATAATTCCTTTTCTTAATTTTATAAATTATTTTATTATAAATATTGCTTTCTCATAGAGAAAGCATTGTATCGGTAAAAAAATTTTTTTTCTATTTTTTCATTAATTTGTACATATTTAGACTCAGGGAGTCGAAAAAAGTGATTTCCAGAAAATGTCTGTATATATATGTGTGTGTGTGTGTGTGTATTCAGTACGTCAATAAGATCTTGAGAATTACTCGATGGATTAACTTCAAATTTTGCATGCAATTTATTTTTTTGTCTAACTGGGGGGAAGCGATTGAAAATTGATCTTCTTAGCTCAGTTTTTTTAGAGCCATTTTAAGAATTTTAAAAAAATTTTTATTTTTCATTTTTTTGATATTTTAGGTAAACTACTCGAAGAATTTTCTTAAAAATTTGTATGAACATTATTTGTGACTGCCAAAAGAAGAAAAACTTTTACCAACTGATTTTCTTAGCGCACTTTTAATTTTAGAACATTTTGAAAATTAAAAAAAAAAATTTTTTTTTTAATTTTTTTTTCTATTACACAAAAACCATTCGATAGATTTGCTCGAAAATTTTAATGGAAATCATTTGCAATGGCCTAAATAAAACAAGCTTTGAAAAACTTATTTTCTCAGTGCAGTTTTAATTTTAGAGCATTTTGAAAATTTTGGATAAAATTTTTCTAATTTTTTTATATTTTACGTAAACTACTCGATGAAGGAGCTTCAAATTATGTATGGGAATTATTTATGATTGTCAAAATAAATTGAACTTTTGAAAACTAATTTTCTTCAATTTTCTTAGCGCACATTTTAATTTTAAAGCATTTTGAAAATTTTGAAAAAATTTTTTATTTTTAATTTCTTTTCTATTGCACAAAAATCACTCGATAAACTTGCTCAAAAATTTTCATGCAAATTATTCACTATTATCTGAATAAATCAAGCTTTGGAAAACTTATTTTCTTAGCGCAGTTTTAATTTTAGAGCATTTTGAAAATTTTGGAAAAAATGTTCATATTTCATTTTTTTTCTATTACACAAAAGCCATTCGATAAATTTGCTCAAAAATTTTCATACAAATTATTTGTCATTGCCTAATTAAAGCAAGCTTGGAAAAACTTATTTTCTTAGCGCAGTTTTAATTTTAGAGCATTTTGTAAATTTTGAATAGAATTTTACTTATTTTTTGGTATTTTACGTAAACTACTCGATGAAGTAACTTAAAATTATGTATAGAAATTATTTACGATTGCCTAAATAAAATGAACTTTTGAAAACTGGTTTTCTTAGCGTAGTTGTACCGTTAAGGAGATGTAAAATGGATACTACACCTGTACTCATAAATATTTACTATCTTTTTATTTTATTGCAAAATTTTAAGAAAATAAATGCTTTAGTATGTAGTATGTACCATAAAGATTATTCAGTTAAATTTTTAAATAAATTTATTCATTAGTTTCTCAAAATTTTAGATTTCTCGTACAAAATCTAAAAATTTTAATATGTAATATTGGAACCCAAAATTCTCAAAAACTAATGAATGAATTTATTTGAAAATTTAACTGAATAATCTTCATGGTAAATACTACAAACTAAAGCATTTCTTTTCCTCAAGTTTTGCAATATGATGAAAAGATAGGCCAAACTCATGAGTACAGGTGTAGTGTCCGTTTTACATCCCTTAAAGTGTTTTGAAAATTTTAAAACAATGTTTATTTTTCAATTATTTGGTATTTTTGTAAACTATTCGATGAAAATGTTCCAAAATTTGTATGCAAGTTATTGGTTATAGTGTTAAGAAGACAAGCTTGGGAAAATTAATTTTATAAACGCATTTTTAATTTTAGAGCATCATAAAATCACATCATGCAAATGGCAAAAGTAAGAAAGAGTAAAATTCATATAGTTTTCGTAGGTATTAAGACAGCCTTCAATACAGAGGATAGGGACATTTATATTAAAATCGTATTTAAAAATAAAATCAAATTACTCTAACTCAATACGCTCTATGAGAAAGCATTGTGCCAAAGCACTTGGCAGCGTTTTTTTACATACTTATATAGGTCATAATAATATAGGTTTATAAAAAAATACAAATACAACTTTCTTTGGACCAGTTTTAAATAGTCCATTCATAAAAATATTAATTTTTTTTCAAACTCTGTGACATAGGTTTAAAAATAGGGTCAAATTTTGCACGTCAGTCCCTATTACCACTGAAAAATGGAATTTCAAATGAAATTTTGAAGTAAATAAGTATAATAAAATAGTCCCTATTACCATTGAAAAAATGGGATTTCGAATGAAATTTTGAAGTAAATAAATGATATATTTGACCTTTCCGACTTTGTATATTTAAAAATAAACATTTGAACTATATTATGTTTACACGTTAGAGATAAAAAATCATATTAAAACTTTTTTTTCGACGAAATTGCTGTGTCGCTAATTTTCGTTTCACGTTAGGCCCCAACACAAAAATTGTACGGTAAGTATTGAATAATAATATTTTAACAATTAGTAAAGAGTATTTACATTATTTCATAATCCTTCCATGAAATTATATCAATGATAATAAATAATACAACCATTTGTGTGATGTATATGAAATTAAAAGTTTGTATGTTTTGCCGTGGCCTCAGAATTTCCATGTCAGTCCCCGTTGTAAATTTTATAAACAATGATTTTAAAGGGCTTTATCCAAACGCATTTTCTTACAACAGTTGGGAATTATTACAAAAAATTATGAAAGTCCATTTTCAAAGTCTTAATATAGAATTATAGACTAAAATGTGCAATTTTTTTTGTAATTAAATTTTCCACGTCAGTCTTCGTCGTCTTAATTAACGCTAAAAAAAGCTTATTCATTTAAATAAATACATCATCATACAGAATAGTATAAATTCGTAATTTGCATAATTTTAAGCATGTAAGTTTTGTTGTAAGAACAATAAAATAATAAAAATAAATTAAATATAACTCTGAAAGACATATTAATTTATATTATAATTCAATATTTTTATTGCACATAATACAGAAAAGTTATGTAATTAATGTTCAAAAAACATAATAAATTTCATCTTCATAAATGTTAATTACTTTTCTATGTTAATGTATACAAATTACAATTTTTTTCATTTTTTTCTTGATTTAGCATAATTTACCCATAAATTAAAAAACCATGGGTTTTTCTCGACACGATTGAATATTAAAACTAATGATCCATATGTTATACATCAACTAATAATATGATGTTATATAATACAATTTTTTTTTCTAACATCTTATACTTAATTCTATTTTAAAAAATGAAATTTTAATATTTATTTGTTTATTTATTTATTTATTTATATATTTAAACGGCTAATGCCATAAACTTACAAAAATACCACCTGGTAATACTCAATAACAATCAAACATAATACCTCATTCAAACTTTAATAGACCCTTAGTCTTATTCTTTATACTCTCAATATTTGCATTATATGGTTCTAACCATTCAGAACAATCATTAATTCTTTTGCTAGATCTTAAAATAATCGAACGTGAACTCAGAACTTTAACAGATGGTTTCAAATAAAAATATTTGTCATTAAACCTAATATTACTATAGTCGTGCTCATCGTAACGCATTAAGCGACCGATTTTAAAAGCAACTATCAATAAATCATATCTTAAAAATTTATGATTTATTGACTCAATTACATTAGCTTGACATTTCAGATATGGATTCTATATCTCATATGCATAATTCATTGCAGAATATACATACGAATAATACGAAGTCCTCAATGTCTTAACATTTGTGAAATCTTTAATAAATCTCTTAATAAAATTGACTTGTTTTATCCCATTATCATATACGTAATCAATGTGTCTTGAAAATGTTAGCTTTGAATTAAAGTACACACCAAGGTCCTTATACTCATACACACTCCGCAAAAGAATGATCACATCAATAGTATAATTCAAATCATAATTACCACCATATGCCATAGCAACGCATTTATCAACATTAAAACGTAAACCATTCAATAAACACCATTTGGAAATAATAATTAAATCACTCTGCAAAAGATTCATATCAGAAATATTTTCAATTTTTCTATATATCTTAATATCATCAGCAAATAGTAAAATTTCACTATGATAAATACAAGAACAAATATCATTAATGAAAATTAAAAATCATAAAGGACCAAGCTGTTGTCCCTGACCAACACCAGATGTGACCTTTATATAATCAGAAACAAAATTTTTTATCTTTACTATCTGTTTTCTATCACTTAACATTGATTTAAACCACTTAAGCAGAGACCCAGCAACACCGTAAGCTTCCAACTTTCGAAGCAAAAGATCAACATTCACTGAATGAAACGCTGTAACGAAATCTGTATATATTACATGTATAGGTATACCTCTATCAATGTTATCAATGATATACTCCAAATATAAACTTAGATTAGTGATGGTAGATCTCCTGTGACACAATATATTTACGCATATAAGTACAAAGTTTAATATAAATCACCTTATCCAAAAGCTTCTGCAAAGACACTCGGTTTACTAATTGGCCTATGATTACAAATATCAGACCGATCTTCTTTCTTATATAATGGAGTAACATAACTAGTCTTCCATGCACTCGGAAAGATACCAGCTGACAATGAATAATTAAAAAGTCTAGTCAATATTGGAATAAAAAAGTCCTTACTTTATTTGGCTATCAAAGTTGGATGAACTAAATCAGGATCAGGTCCTGAATTAAAATTAAAATTCTCAAATGTATTACTTATATCTGATTCAGTCAATAATATATTAGATAAACAATCACTCATGTCAAATGGCACATTTGATTTTATCAATTTCATTGATTTTAACAACTCCTTAGAGAACCATACAGGAAACTTACTCCTTCTAACAATGAATTTATTAATAAATCTATTAGCTATAAACATAATATTAGCATTTATTCTCTCAACATATTCATCAATATGCACACTATCATTGCCAATATTCGGCCATACCAATTCATTCAAACCACGCAAAATAGCTGCATAGTCTGGTTCTTATAATCCCACACATACTCATTACCCATTAAAAATTCATTACAAGTAACAGGCAACAAAATTTGCAAAGCCTTATGTAACTCATCACAATCAAATATCGAATCCATAGATAAATTAACTTCAACATTATAAATATTCGTAAATACCAAATCAAGTATATTACCATAATTATTCAACATACTATTAATTGCTTAAGCCCATAAGTTCTGCAAAAATTTGACAAAAGAACACCTGCCTTTCTTAAATTACAATTAGTATGATTGCAATATGCCTTTGATCAAACATCATCCACACTCCAACTACAGTTAGGTATATTAAAATCACCAACCAATAAACACTGTATCATTAAATTCAAATCCATAAAATCAACTGAAGAGTTATATACATTCTCTATGACAGCTTTGTAGTAATCGAAAGTAGAACTGGGTGGTATATAGACTGCTCCTAATTTAAATATTCCATTAAATAGGCTTATTTTAACAAATAGCTGCTCGATCATTATCCACACTAATACCCAATATACATGTTCAGAACTTCTGAACACTACTTTTAGGGGTCTCGTTTTAATTTGTATATATTTTTTACCTATTCTGAATACTTTAATATCATCGACACAAAAAGCCCACACAGCATGGAAGATTTCACTGAAATATTTCGAATTATTCCACTGGAATATTTCAATGGAACCTTCCATGCAGATTATTGGAAGTCAAAATATTCCATTGGAATCTTCCATTGGAAGCTTCCAGGAATATTTCAGGAATATTTCAAAGAAATGTTCAAAAAATTTTTCGAAACGTTCCATGAATTTTTCACGGATGAAATCAAATTTCTCAAAAACCGTGTTTCGTAGGGAAATTTCCTATTCAGGATCATTTTATTTTTAAAAAATGAAGGGCGGAAACTTGTTTTGATAAATCATATTGCAAAAAAGCAAAATTACATTTTTCTAAAAAGATGTGATCAGCTGTAAGAATACAATGGCCGTGCAAGAAGCCATGTTTCATAGTTGGCATCAATGCTAATGTATAGTTTGGTACGCGCCAACTTCAAATTCGAATTTTAAATGTATATTGAATTTGTTTTATATTTACAATTTCTACAAATAAACACTTTTTCAACATAAAACTGTTTTATTTTATTTAAAACATAAATATGTAAAAAAATTTAATATTATAAGAGAGAACAATATAGTTTACATCATTTGCGAACTCATTATTTTTTTTTAATTTTCATTATAGCAAAATAAGTAATTTATTCGTTTCTTTGCTTGAAATAAAATATTTTTTTAATAACTTTATTGAATTAACGAAACTTAGGCATATCTTTACCTATTTAGAATGAAAATATGTTTTGAAAAGCGAATGATAAGGGTTACTTAATTTTATTGCTAATATAATTTTATTATATGATATAATCTCATCAAATATTATTTTATATTATCGTTCTTTAAAAATAAACAGTTGTAAATAATTTTATTAAGATAAGCCCATATAGAAAAAATTGTAAATAAGTGTTACTAACTGTAAATAACTGTAAATAACTATAAATATACAGTTGTTTATATTTATTTACAGCTATTTACATTTAGTTATTTGTTTACAATTATTCACATTTATTTACGATTATTTATATTTTTTCATAGTTTTTTACAGTTTTTTGAAAAAATAACATAAAGTTAAAATGATAAGTATTATAATGCATAAATAAAATTGAAGTTTTAAGGTTCAACATGTACATTTATTTATGATTTAATTTATTTACAAAATTCAAAAACTAATCATTCATTTCTACCAAATTGAATTCTTTGTCAAATAAAAGAAAGTTTTTTTGCAGTTTGTGTTTTACGGAGAGTCCTGTTCATTTATCTTTAAAAAAATTTTGTCAAAAAAACTATATTTCAAAATCATTTTTTTTATATTTATGTTTGATTGATAAATCTATATATAACATGAATGTAAAATTTAAATTCCGATTTAAATTCCGAATAAAAAGATAAATATTAGGAAAATAATGAATTTGAAAATTAGATTTCTACAAATTTTTCAAGAATAATATTATGAATTTTATTTTATACTCATTACACTAAGATTAAAAAAATTAAGTGATTTTTCTCACGTTTTTTCAAAGTCTTATCTTAATAAAATTACTTATGACTGTTTATTTTTCAAAAACCATAATTATCAATAAAATTAAGTAATCCTTATTATTCGCTTTTGAAAACATTTTCATTCTAAAAAGGTTAGGATATGCCAAAGTTTCGCTAATTCAATAAAATCATTCAAAAAATATTTTATTTCAAGCAAAGAAACGAATAAATTACTTATTTTGCTATAATGAAAATTAAAAAAAAAATAATGGGTTCGCAAATAATGTAAACTATATTGTTCTCTCTTATAATATTAAATTTTTTACATATTTATGTTTTAAATAAAATAAAACAGTTTTATGTTGAAAAAGTGTTTATTTGTAGAAATTGTAAATATAAAACAAATTCAATATACATTTAAAATTCGAATTTGAAGTTGGCGCGTACCAAACTATACATTAGCATTGATGCCAACTATGAAATATGGCTTCTTGCACGGCCATTGTATTCTTACAGCTGATCACATCTTTTTAGAAAAATGTAATTTTGCTTTTTTGCAATATGATTTATCAAAACAAGTTTCCGCCCTTCATTTTTTAAAAATAAAATGATCCTGAATAGGAAATTTCCCTACGAAACACGGTTTTCGAGAAATTTGATTTTTTCGAACTGAGAAATTTGTTTTTCTAATTATCTTCGATTAACGCTTTTTTCCGCTGATTTTTAGAGTTTCCGCCCTTCATCGAAATTAAATGAAGTGATCTATAAAAGGAAAACTCATTCCGATGTATAGTTTTTTCAAAAATTGTAATTTTATAAAATTATAATTTTCGATCGGTAAAGTAGCGTGAAACCATACCCTTAAGGTGATGTAATAAGGTATATGTTTAATACATAGTTAGCGACATTGCAGTTTTTCGAATTTTTAATATTTATTTTAAAATTTTCCGAAATATCTCTATATTATGCTTTTTATTAATTAAAATAGAAGGCTGTAATATAGAGATATTTTTAAAAAATTTGAATTAAGAATGAAAAATTTGGAAAACTGTAACATCGGTATTTTACATCCCCTTAATAGATCTTACCTAAATGATGAGAGAGCGCAGTGGTGTAACGGATATAGCTCTTGCCTTCATCATGGTGGGCATGGGTTAGAGTCCTGGCCAGGTACTTCTCACTTTTTTTCGAAAGAAAATTAGTGTATGTGCTACTTATATCGCGACTCTTAAAAAATCCGACCTCATTGGGTAGCGGTTGATTGTTGGTCACAAAAGTGACTGACCATCCATCGGTAGTCAAAGTTTTCGGTACGATGTGTCAGATGGTCTAGCCTGATGTAATGTGTAAAACGGGATCCGGGCTAGAATCTATCTGATATCATCATATGAAAAAAGTTAATTATATAGAGGACAATATCCTCATATATTAACTTTTTTTTTTTTAAATAAAAAAACCTCAATGATGAGAACACTATATCCAGAACTACCTGCAAAAAGCAGTAAAACTAAATTCACAAAAATAATAAAGAAAATAGATATATATATATATATATATATACGCGAAAAAAATTCTATGCAAATCAGTTAATAAAAAAACTCACAATGCAACACAATAATACAAAAGAGTATTTAATGCTACAATGAAACTTGAATGGTTACTACAGAAGAATAGAAAATCTCCAAAAAATTATACATGAAAGAAATCCCTCATACATCTGCCTACAAAAAACACACTTCAAACAAGAATTTTTTGCCAATATCAAAGGATACAACTGTTTACAACGCCAGTGGAGGCGTAGCAATATACATAAAAAATACCATTCATTGCAACCAAATAAATATCTCTTCTCCTCTTGAAACCGTAGCTGTAGAATGTTATATACCTAACAAAATAGTAATTTGCAACCTCTACCTGCCAAATAGCCAACAACTCAACCTAACGGAAATAAAAGAGTTAAAATCACAACTAAGTCAAAATATGATAACTTATTAGCTCTTGAAAGAGTAATCCAAATATTTCAAAACAACCAAATAAATGGACATATGATAAATTTCGTAAAAAATTTTTTAAATCAGAGATACATACAAGTTAAAATAAATAACACATACTCTGATCAGCATATATTAACTAACGGAGTATCTCAAGGCTCAGTTATAAGTGTCACTTTATTTTTAATAGCAATAAACAATATCACCAAAAATATAAAAACACCCGTTCAACGCTGCCTATTTGCAGATGACCTTGCCATATACGTCACAGGCCATAATTACAACAAAATAACACAAGAAGTCGTTTAAAACACATTAAATGAACCATATAAATGGACCATAGAATCAGGATTCAAATTTTCACTATCAAAATTTAGCAACATTATTTTTTCTATTAGCAAAAAGATACCAATCATGTATTTAATTCTAAACAATCAAGAAATTGAAATAGCTAATCAAATCAAAGTGCAAGGACTCATATTCGATCACAAATTATCTTGGAGACATCACATCCAAAACCTCAAAAGATCTACATTAACCAGACTAAAAACCTTAAAAACAATAACAGCGAAATCATGGGGAGCAGACCAAAAGGTGCTGACAAATACTTACAAAGCTATAGTACTCTCAAAGCTCGACTACGGAAGCATCATATATGACTCATCTAAACATGCAAAAACGCTTGATCCTATCCATAATTCAGCTATCAAGATCAGCTTAGGCGCATTTCACATCACTCCTACTACTAGCTTACTAGCAGAAAGTAATATACTACCTCTAGCTCACAGAAGAAAGTTACTAATTCGTAAATATGCCTGTAAAATAATTTCCTTACCAAATACTAAAATGTTCAGAATCACATACGAAAATGAAGCTCTCTTCTACTTAGAATACAAAAACTACCCGAAACCTTATGCAAAAAGACTTCACGATCTCATACTAGAATGGAATATCTCCATTCCTGAAATTATTACTCAGACACCAGCACCTCCTCCAATAGAAATACTCAATCTAAAAATAAATAATATAAATCAAGGCACAGAAAATATTCAAAAAGATCCTTGAACTCAAGAAATATTTACAAGCACTCACAGATTAAAAAGCATGGCAGGGATTGCCATATCCTCCGAAGCAGATGAAATAAAAACCTCATACTTAAATGCCTTTAACTCAAACCATGCAGAATACTGGACCATACTTAAAGCTTTGGAAACCACTCAAGACTCAACTAAAGACCACTTCACCATATATACATTCTCTTCAAATGCACTGAATGAAACCAAAAAGCCCTATTTAAAAAAACCTATAGTTAATTTAATCCAAAACAAATTGTAAACTAAAAATAAAAGCATAACACTATCACTCTCAGACTCTGTTCAACTTCAAAACAGATTAAAAGAAAAAATAGCATCAAATAAAACTCATTCAACTATAGAAAATCTTCCAATAACAATTAAACAAGTTGCAACACTTCTCTTACAACCTATTGAAGAAAACTGGAACAAAACTTGGCTATCAAGCAAACAAACATACGGATCCAAAACCAAAGAAAACACAACCAATAAAAACCCAACAACAAATTTAACTCGTAAAGACCAAATAGCTATTACTAGAATTCTAATTGGATATAGCAAACTCACTCACTCTTATCTCTTAAACAAAGAAGAACCACCTAAATGCACCGAATATAATATTGAATCTTCGCTACTAGAACATCTGATCTTCAACAGCCCAAAATACTCTCAAGATAGACAGAAACTAAACTTATCAGAAAATATCAAAACTATACTAAATTCACAAACAGAAATTAAAAAAAGTGCTAAAATTTATTAAGAATACAAAAATAGTGAACTTATTATAATGAAACACAATTATATTATGAACTTTAAATACAAACTAAGTATTGTGAATTTATATATCTATATTACAAACTTAAAGTACTTATAAAAATATTGTAATTATGAAATAACTCATATATGTAATATGTGACAAAAGTCGATAATGACCGATGTCGATGCGACTTATAAAATAAATGAAAAAAAAGAAAAAAATAATATTCTGCTATCGGTTTACGTATTTGTATTTTATATTCTATAATTTTATTAACATAACATTTATAATATTCCGGTACTTTATTCCAATTACAGTAAAAAACAATAAAAGTCATGTCAAAAGATATTTACAATTACATAAGACTGATTCCATTCAGATTCATGCAGGCCGTCATTGATCGAATTTTTTTTTTCTTCCAGGTGATAAAAATACCTTCCAATATGTATATGAAGATAAAATTTACCTCATAGAATGCTCGAAAATATGTTTTTTCTTCGCTACAGCGTATTTAGCGTTGGGTGTAAAAATGAAAATTAAAAAATTGAAAATGAACCTCAATTTTCAAATTACCGTAGCTCCGTCAGTTTTTTACCTTTTTGGACGTTCTTTTAATGAAAATGTGCAAAATTTAGTATAGTTTTAAATGTTGTTTCGATTTTTGCGATACGAGTTGATCTCTCTGAGTTATTCATGAAAAACAGAAAAAAAGCGATTTTTTTTCAAACGCAATTTTCTCAAAAACTATATATTTTTTTTTTAATTTTTATGTGTTTTTATACATAAAAAATACTAATTTTTAGGATAGGTGAGAATATGCGGTTTCGCCTTATTTTTTTAAACAGTTTTTTAAACGTTTTTTTTTATATTTTCCATTTTAAAGCATTGATACCATGGCGCATTGTGCCATTTTTCCAACTATTACGTCTTTTTACAATCCGTTTATGCTGTTATTTATTAATTCATCAAAAATATCAACAAAAATCTTAAAAATAAACCCTCGATCAAATTTTTTTATCAATTAGAATTGAAGTTATGATGATTTTAAGTTTAAAAAAATAGAAATTTTTTTGTTGATAAATAAAATTTTTTATTCACGATTACTTTTAAAAATGTCGCTGAAATATATTCATAAAACATTTTGTAATACATTTCAAGAGAATCTATTGTGTTAGGAGACACGGTGGTCTTCTAGTAATTTTGACCGTAAAGTTTTTGCACCTCAGACTTTCCTTTTGCATATGATTCTGGACACATTTAGGATCAAATTCCAACAAAAACCAAAATCGAAGAATGAGCACTTTTTTATTTATTTAAATTTTATTTTTTATGTTTTTTATAAAAAAAATTTTTTATTGATAATTTATGAGCTCTATTTCTAGAATGCCGTTTTAGAATAGAATTATAAATTATCTACATATTTTAAGCAAATATTATTGTCAATATATTTAGGAAAATCTAAAGTTATGTAACAATGTAAGCGTAACTATTGAATTAAAGCAGTTTAATTTAGTGATTTTCTAAATAAAACACAAGTAACAAAGTACCTTATTAAATAATTTATTATATGTAATAATAACCCGTCAATTTACAAAACAAATAATTCTAATTTACTGATCTAATTTAAATAAATGAAAATATAATACACTTTCTTAAATAGTTATTACAGAAACAAAGAAAAGCTTTTTATTAGAGAAAATATCAAAATGCTGAATTGTATGAATGAAGGTGCGCACTCTGGCTGACTGACAAGACGAGACTTGCCGATAGACAGTTGACTGGGACCGACGTTAGAGAAGAGTGGGGATAAATATATTCATGGTTACATGAAATTCAATCTATATAATACTGAGCGCCCTGCGCCATATCCAACAGTAACGTTAAAATTAAGATTTTTTTTTTGGAAAACATTATAGTGATAAAGGCTGGAGAAATGATACGTTTTTAAATTATTTAAGGACGTTATACGGAATAAAAGTTTTGTTCATTGTGCTTGAACTAAATAAGTGGCATCGGATTGGGGCTGCTAATACTTCAACGGCAGTAGAGATCCGCAGTTTTTGCGTAACTGTTTAGTAGAAGTAATATTATCATAAAACTTTGCTATAGTTACATAGGAGGAACGTCTATACTCCTGTTAAATTTATACTGCTGCGAAAGTGATACAACGCGTGTTTTTTAATTTTGTATTGTCATAAATTAATTTATAGTTTAATTTTCATAAAATAAACTACGTATTTGGAAACTGGAGTGCTTGATTGAGAAGATTAAAGCAATTGTGAATTATTTTTTTCTTGAAATAATCATAGATAAAACTAACCTCAAAAATTCTTGTATACGAGTTTCTATTTTTAAAATACTTTAAATATACTACTTCGCGAATGCCCCGCAGAAACTGCGTATCGCTTCGCAATTCTTGCTTGAATCATAGTGCTTGCGTCAGTTACTCTGAAACTGCCCAACTTTTATGCTACCACAGCCTATCTTTTTTCCCCGTGTATTTGAAGTAATTGTAATTAGAAAATACTGTGTATTAATATTCTATAAGAACACTGCGTGTACTTTTGGTATTTCAATAACACAAAGCTTGTAACACACACGATGAAAGATTCAAAGTTTTCATGGTGAATATTAGATATTGCTAGAAGGTTTTTTTAGATTTCGACCGTGTAAGTTGTGGTTTAGGATAGCGACCGTCGTAATGTTACACAGAACACAGAACATTGATATCCTATAAACCACAACTTACACGGTTGCAATTCGAAGAAAAGGTTTTTATAGCGAACAGGCTATGGAAGTGGTCCATTTTGATTTTTCTGTAACATGGGCTAATATAAAGTATCGTTCTATGATTCTAATTATGCAGATAAATTATTAAGAGCAATCTGCGAATATAATTCACTTTACGTAACTTTAGTAAAAACTATGTATATGTCATCCCCTCTCCACTCGTAAGTATTCACTGACACGCAGCTTCGGCTCTGTCTTTTTGTTTTCTAATATTTTTTTTTTTCACTCTGTCAAGTGAATCTTTTTACAGAGAATCGTCCAGCTGGGGGTCCTCAAGGCTTGGCTTGACTTGCTTGCACTTGTGCATCTGCATCTTTCGGACCCTGGACGTTTTTCTGTCTTTGTCCATCGCTCTACCCAGCATTGTCATTTTTTGTTGTGTTTGTGCTGTTGCTGCTGCTGATAGTTGAGAAATGGCTGGAGTATTGCTGGTTTGCTGTTTTGACTGTGAGGTGGAGTGTTGAGTGGTGGTGCAGTGGGGGGATGCAGTTGCATCTTTATGGTTTGTGCCTTATGTTACATTTAGGTTATGCATATGGTACATAACCTACAATATTTTTGGCGTCAAATTGACTATCTCTTAGGCGAATCTTTCAAGTGTGTCATTAGTAGCGCCATCTATGGGTTACCTTGTCTACTGCCTTATCTACTCTATGGATAAGTGACAGTTAATTACCACACTTAAGGCGCGATTCCACCTGGCCTTTTGATTTTATATATTTGACGCGCGAATTTTAAACAGCTTATTATGCTGCTTTTTTACTATATTACTTATTTCTTTTATATTTAATTCTAAATGCGATATACCTGGGCCGAGAGTTTCACAGGCCAGTTTTTATCATTATTTTGTTTTGCTTTTAATATTATTTTCATTTCTCTGACGTTGCTCTTGCTACTATCTTTTATTTCTTCTTTATTATATCATAAGTTCTGCTTCGTCCTTGGTTCTCTCACTTCTCTTGACATCATAAGCAGCTTAAACCATGTCACAAAAATACCATCAAGGACTGTTGCGCCATCTGCGGTTTTCCGCTTATAATATAAGAGGGTCGAAAAATTAATACAGTGCTTTACATGCCGACAGCGCTGCCATGTAAAATGTATGAAGCGCGTGCCTCATGATAACGATAGTAACCCGAAATATAATTGTGAGAGATGTATAGCTGGCCGACTTATCGCTTCTCCCGCTGCCCCACTCACCGGCACTGGCGCTGGACCACGCAATGCCACTATGCGAGCAGCTTCTATAGCCCGGCCTATCGTTGCTTCTACTCCATCTCCAGGATGCTCACCTGTCGCACCGATTACGAAAGCACAAGGACACTCTGTAATTAAGAAGAAGATCGATTTGCGCTGTTCGGCGGTGGTTGGAGGAGAACATAGCATAAGTATTAATTTAATTAATGAAAAATTTAGAGGTGGTACTGCATTGGTCACCCCGGATAACAATATTAGTAAGGTTAAAGATAGTGGTCTAAAGCAGAGTAATGATGGTGCTGATTCTTCCTCAGTACAGGCAGCTGTGTCTGCTTTGGAGAGTGCGCTATCCTGCAGGCTCGAGCTGATTCAAAATGATCTTAAACGACTTTCGGTTCTTGAGAGCCATATTATAAATACTGACAAGGATCTGCAGGATATCGTGACTAAAATGGAGAGTCAAAATAAAATCATTAAGAATTTATATGCTGGGCAGACGCAGCTGCTAGAGGAGAATCGTAAACTCAGGGGAATGATAGGTACTTTAGAGAGGAAGTTGTTGTCTGCTCTCAATGGCATGCATGAAAAGTTTTTCAAGTCTCTCACGACTAATTTTAAAAATATGCATGAATTTTTAGGTAATGAATTCAATGGAGTGGACAGCAACTTTTCTCAACTTATGACTGGGGTGGCTGAGGTAGTGCAGACCGTTACTGAACTCACGGCCCAGGAAGAACACTTAATCAACACCAACACCAACACTAACGCTGATATGCCTGTAAATTCGAATATAACACAATCATTAGAACGCACAGATAGTAGCTCTCATAACACAGTCACTGAAGCACCTGTTGATTCGAACGATGTACAAATAGTAAAAACATATACAGATGGTAGCAGGGAGGCATCCTGTCATGCTGTGAAGAGGTGTGGTTCTGGGAATAGTGTCTTGGTGATGTTCAGCGGACTGGACTGCTCTGCGGCTAATGTCGGGCTTGATTTCAATGAAATATTAGATAAATCTAAATGTATTGTAAAGAAAAATGTTAACGTAACTGATATTGGAAAACATGATGAATTTCTAACAAATAATGGATTTTCTGATAATGGTAAATTTCAACCTCACAATAGTGAGATAAGCTCGAATCAAGAATTGATTAAAAATCATGCAATATCGTTAGATAGAGCCTCTCCCAATGACTGCGCTGGTCCTCTCCGGAGAGTCGAATAGGGAGGAGGGGTGAACTGCGTGCGTGCTTCCTGAATGTGACCTCTTTGAGGGCTCATATTGGGCAAGTGCGTGAACTTTTAGATGGTTATCATTCTTACGACATATTCGGAGTTGCTGAGACCTGGCTGGGTCCGTCTGTATCGGATGACGTCATTCGAGTCGGGGGGTACAAAGTGTTTAGACAGGACAGAAACTTGCGTGGTGGAGGAGTTGCCTTGTATATTAAAGATAATCTGAAATTCACTGTTTTGGCCACTTCGGAGACGCAAACTAGTAATAGTAGCGATAAGCCGGAGGTGCCTGAATATATTTTCTGTTCTGTGCAAGTTGGTGACTCCGAGCCCGTGCTAGTTTCTGTTATTTATCGTCCTCCTGCTGTTTCGTTTACTGGAAACTCAAACTTGTTGAATGATTTAAGAAATTTTTGTTCAGACTATTCTCATAAAATTATAATGGGGGACTTGAATGTCGATCTTCTTAAAGAGAGCAGTGATGCCAGGTTTCTTAGTAAGCTGTCGGCTGAGCTTTCGTTACAGTTGGTCCAGCACGGTGCTACGCACCATACTCCGACGTCTCACACGTGGATTGACCTGATCTTTGTTGATGACAACGACGTGGTGCTTGATGCACGGAACCTACCGGCGAGCTTTCACAGTCGGCATATTTGATTGACGTCTGTTTGCCTTGCAATACTATGACTTTAGATCCAAAACTTATCATGTATAGAAAGTATAAAAATATTTGCCCAACTGCATTGGGAGAAAAACTTGCCGGCTGTGATTGGTCGCCGCTTATGACTGACACAGTTGACCCTGAGTCTGCACTTGGTTGCCTCTGTGATAATCTCACTACTGCAATCGAGAATTTGGCACCGTTGAAAGCACTCAAGCCTAATAAGAATAAGTTTCCATGGATAGATGAAGAATTGTCACAGATGCGGCGTAAGAGAGATGCTACATATCGTAGATACAAACAGACAAAGGACGAGCAGTATCTCCTTGAATTTCTGCAGCTGCGTAGGATGGTAGACGAACGCATGGACCATGCTAAGACTGCTTATATTCACGATAGACTATTTGATGCTCTTGCGGGTGGTAATGTCTGGAAGGAGTTGAGAAACCTAGGACTGCTATCCGGACCTCAAGGGGATTTGAATGGATTTACTCCGGATGAGCTCACTTTGCTGGGGTGTCAGTCTCGCCACAGGAGGATAGTGAAGAGCGATTGAGAATTCTTTCTCACTGCAATAAAAGTGGGTTTACCTTTGAACCAATTAATTTTAATGATGTTGTTCTTGCAATTTCACATTTTTCCTCACAGGCTTGTGGTGAGGATGGCATTCCGCAAAGCGTGATAGTTAAAGCTTTACCATTTATTGGTGAACATCTTGTGACTCTGTTCAACTTCTCTTTTGCACGGGGGTCTTCCCTTGCCGCTGGGAGCAAGCTCATATTATACCATTGAAAAAGTGTGCTGCACCTAGGCAGCCAAAAGATTTTAGGCCTATAGCCATCTTATGTTTTCTATCAAAGGTTCTTGAGAAGATCGCCCATGACCAACTGCAGGAGTACATTACATCCAAAAAATTGCTCGATCCTATGCAGACAGGCTTCAGGAAAAACCATTCTACGCAGACTGCTGTACTTAAGCTTACAGACGATATAAGGTTAGGTCTAGACAGGAAACTTGTCACGTTACTACTACTTTTTGACTTTAGTAAGGCATTTGACACGATCTCTCTCTTCAAACTTCTTGCGAGGCTTAGATCGATGGGGTTCTCCAGGGCTGCACTCGAATGGATTAACTTCTATTTATCAGGTAGGAAACAAATGGTTTCCACGCATTGAAACGAGGAATCGAATTGGCTAACAACCAATCTAGGAGTACCTCAGGATTCGGTGCTGGAGCCTCTGTTGTTTTGCCTTTACATAAATGACATACGTGACGCACTGGACTCTGGTTGCGTCGGGCATCTGCTGTATGCGCATGATCTTCAAATTTACACACAGGTCTCTTATGATGATGTGAATGAGGGGATTCGTATTTTACAGAGGGCGGTGTCGGGGTGGGCTGCTGGTGTTTCTCTGACTTTGAATGCTAGTAAAACAAAGGCAATTGTCTTTGGAAGTAATCGTTTTATTAAAAATTTTTATTCGGGTGAGCCAAGGACGATTGACCTGGGGAGCGGTATCGGTATTCCTTTCTCTGGCACCGTTACGAGCCTTGGTGTTGTACTCGACTCTAAACTGTCTTGGGAACCGCACATTAATTTGTTGACTAAAAAATTCAATAGAGTGATTTATAGCCTGCAGTTTTTCCGTCGGTACACCACTGAGGCTCTGCGTAAGCAGCTCGCAGCCACCCTGCTGTTCCCACATCTTGATTACTGCTAAGTGGTTTTGCTCGATGCTTCGCAGGAGTTACGAAGACGACTACAGACAATGCAAAATTCGTGTGTGAGATCTGTATTAGGAGTGAGAATGGGTGATCACATCTCTCCCCATAGACAAGCTTTGGGTTGGCTACGTACTGATTTGAGGAGACAGTATTTTATGGCTGTACTTATGTACAAAATCGTACGTATGAAAACTCCTGAATATCTAGTGGGTCTCTTCACTAGATATATACCCAGAGCGACCACTAGGGGTGAGATTAAAGATCTTGCGGTGCCTTTCATGCGCACTGAGACTGGAAGAAATTCCTTTCAAGTTCAAGGTGCGCATTTTTGGAACTCCCTACCTGCTGATATTAAAAATCTTCCATCAATCAGCAGGTTTAAAGCCGCTCTGAGGAAGTATTTACTCGACCTCGATTAAACAGTATTATTTTCGGACTGTATCATATGTGTTAATTTATTATGTGATGTACCTTTTATAGATTTAAGGCATGATTGTATTCATTGGCGTGATTGTAGAATGTGTGTGCATAGATAGAGTGAATGATTATATTTTTATCAACTTGACTTGTATATTAACTGTATACTGCTGATATTTCGACTGCGCTCTTTACACGCTTGTTTTTATGTAATTCTTTTGACTGATAGATATTTGAGACTGATTTTTAATTATATTATTTATACTCTTTGCGTGTATTTATTTGTATTATCTGTGATATCACTTTTATTTAATTTATTGACTTACTATTACAGTATTATTATCTATATTATGTTTTATGACTATGATATCATACTGTACTATTTTAATTTTATATTTACAAGGTCATTTCAAGTATTTTATGTATTATAACTTTATTTGTAATTTTACACGCTCTTTTTGTAATTATAATACAAAATAAAACAATATCTAATCTGTATATATATATATCTGCATAATTCAAATTATTTTATAATACTTTGTATTAGCCCATGTTGCAGAAAAATCATAATGGACCGCTTCCATAGCCTGTTCGCTGTAAAAACCTAGGCCACGATTTTGTTCAATACAACCTTTTACATGGAAATTCTACTTTTGGTGTTACTGAAATACCAAAAGTGCATGCAGTGTTTTTATAGAATATTAATACACAGTATTTTGTAATCACAATTACTTCAAGTGTCGTCTTTAAATAATTTTAAAATGTATCATTTGTCATAGTCTTTATCACTATAATGTTTTACAAAAAATCTTAATTTGAACGTTATGCTTACATTGTTACATAACTTTAGATTTTACCAAATATATTGACAATAATATTTGTTTAAAATATGTAAATAATTCATAATTCTATTTGAAAACGGCCTTCTAGAAATTAAACTCATAAATTATCAATAAAAATTTTTTTTATAAAAAACATATATTGACGTGCCCTACGAAAACTATCACTCCTGAACTATTTGCGACGAAAAGTATTAAATTTCAACGTATGTTGCCGAAAGCTATTATTTAAATTTTTATGTAAACGAAGACCATCACTCCTGAACGATTTGCGATGAAAAGAATAACACTTCGATGTACGTTGACGAATACTATTATTTTAATTTTTATGTAAACGAAGACTACCACTACTGAACGATTTGCGACGAAAAGAATTAAACTTTAATTTATTAGATGAATTAAACTTCAATCTATTAGATGAATTTTATTAATCTGTTTGATTGAAATTTAATTCTTTTTGTCGCGAATTGTTTAGGAATGATGATCTTCGTTTACATGAAAATTAAAATAATAGTTTTCGTCAACATACATCGAAGTGTAATTCTTTTTGTCGCGAATCGTTCAGGAGTGATAGTCTTCGTAAGCACCGACGATATATAAAAAATAAAATTTGAATAAATAGAAATTGCTCATTCTTCGATTTTGGTTTTTATTTGAATCCGATCCTAAATGTACCTAGAATCATATCCAGAAGGAAAATCTGAAGTACAAAAACTTCATGGTCAAATTTACTCGAGGACCACCGTGAAGAGTATAAGCACTACACTAGAATTTCGAATATCAAACATTGTTTTTTTTCTCAAGCTTTGTAGGAATACGTACCTTTGGGGTATACACGTTTAAATAAAGACAATCTTCAGATCCAGTAAAAGTTTGAAATATCAAATCCTTTTGAGTACAGACAGATCCTTCTACGGTGGTCTTGAGTATATCCATCCATGGTCTTTTTGGAACTGGAGGCTTTAATGTTTAATACAAATTGTTATTAAAATAATATAATATAATTAGATTAAATTTCTTTAGATATATATTTTATCGATTTTACATTTTCTTAAACACTTTAATTACTTGTTTTTTCTCTAATTTCTGTTTTTGTCAATTCAGTATTAATATATTAATTTAGGTTTGTTATAAATATTTCCCAAGTTCTGAGTTGATGAAATAATTGTATTATGAATTTAGCCATCAAAATTAAAAATAAAATAAATCAACATTGATTCATTTCACCAAAATATTTATTTATATTTAACTATAATAGTAGCTTTTGGCATTACAACTCGCGCCTTCTGCTAGTTTATATGTCATCAACATGGCAGCATAGCGTAGTAGTCCAATCATAGAGACATTTTTAAGGACATTAATTAGGGGCTTAATGAAACTTATATAGAATTGTTGACGGCGATGAAAAAACATACCCTATATAAAATGTAACAAAAAAAAACAGTAGAAAATGCTCCGGGAGGCTGCAAAGTTGGCCAAAACAGCTTTTTTAATTCTCTGAAGCAACCTATGCATTTTAGAAAAAAAAGTTACTAATAAAAGTATTAGAGAATGAAAAAACCTACAATTTGAGTACTGCCGCGATTATTTTCGTCAATTAGTTATTGCAAAAAGCCAAAAACCATAAAAATGGCCATTTCTTGGATATCAATTATTTATAGCAAAAATAATTTTTAAATATTTTTAAACTTTTAAAAGGAAGCCTTCACGAATACGAACAGAAAGCGAGGTTGTAACAGCAAATTGATTAATTTGTTGCTGAGATATTCCCTATTGTTTATCCCAACACGCATAATGTTTATTGCTATAATTTTTCTTTGGCTGAACATATTGAGTTGGATAAGGGCTTCAACTCTTCATGGAGGTTCAAATTTTCATATTTCGTTAAAAGCAAATGAGAAAATTGAATTGCAATATTTTTTATAACGCTTTAAAAAAGAGGGTGTTTTTTTAATAAATAAATGAAGCTGGGGCTTTATTTATAACTTTTGCGAATTTCCTATTTGAATATTCTTATAGCTGTGTTCGAAACGAAGATTTAAAAGAAAAGAACTCCCTAAGGCCAATAGGAGCCGAAAAAAATTACAGCCACTTTGTTTATAACAATTAAGAAACGAATCAAGCGTCATTTTTTAGTTGAAGACTTATATTTTAAAAATCTATGATTAGATTTTTGAAAATGCGACTCTTTATTATTAAAACTAAAATAATAATAACATACAAATTATAACGTCAAAGTTGGAGTTGTGGCGGGGATGCTTATCTTTGTGCGTGAGGAAAGTTAACGAAGGACCCCGTTCCAATAAAATTCGTAAAAATTAACCGTATCTCCGTAAATAATGGACCGATTTTGATGTTTTTAATCTGGGGTACCTTGGAAAATTATAAATATTGATGCAAATAGTTTTTAAAAATAGGGTGTATTTAAGTTAAAACAACTGTACCTAATACGGACACCTTAAACGCAAATGATTGTTGTGGCTCACTAAATCAATATTTTTAGACGTGTAATGTCTCTTTTTTAAAGCTAAAAGAAAGAACTTTAAAATGAGATATTATGAGTTTCATTACGATAAATATTTACGAAATGCGCGCGGATTTACGTAAATGTTGTAAATGAACTTACCTTATTATTCCTCGTAATAATTACATTTGGAACCTGGAGACAAATTTAATTAAAATTTTTATTGTTTCAAAAAACTTTAGAATACGTTCAATGCCAGCCCATTCAGATTCGTTTAATTTGAAATTCTCTAATTTAGCATAATTATCACAAAGCATTGTTAAAGCAGATTTCAGATGGAATGCAATTTCAAGCATGTCGCAAGTACTGTTCCAACGAGTTTTTACATGTAGTATAGGTTTGATATATCGAATATTTACTGCATCACAACAACTTTGCAGTTTTTCAAATAAAATTTCAGATTTTCTAATTTTTTTAACAATATTTATTATTTTGGAAATCATATTAGTAAATAAAAGATCTTTATCATAACTTTCATTTTCGCTGTCACTAGATAAATCTTTTGCTTCATCAACTGCTTCCGAAAAGTCATCTTCTATTATTTCAACATTAAGAGACGGTCGGAACTATTTGCCGCATGGGGGCACTGCGGTCTGGTGAGAGAAAAATGTAAAATAATTTTTACTCATTAGGAGAGTATCAGATCTCCGGATCACGGATTTTGATCAAACGTTGGGATAAGTTTTCAGATGTCAAAATATGTTGCGCATTTTTCCCCTTCTCATGGAACCGAACACGTGTTGCCGCCAATTTCTTGCGCGCACCGCCTTTGCGCAGGCTCTCTCCCTCTCTCCGTGGCGTCGGCCGCCACCATAAAGGAAGCCGCGCAGTAGGCGCTCCTCTCAGTTGTGCTTCACCCTTTGGGCAGTGCAGTCGTGTATCACCATCTTTCTTCAGTGACAAAGTGTTATAATAATTGTGTTTGATTTCGTGTAATAAAATTTATCCTTTTCTCTCAGTTTCAATTCAGTGTTTCTTCCTGACTTATATACTAGTGCGTGCATTGATCATTTTCCCTTTGTTGTGTATGTTTCTTAGTTTTCTTGTGCAAGTATACCTTGGAAGCGCTTCCAGACCCTTGAAGGCAGGTGTGCCGGCGCTCACCCTACAAGGGTTCGAGCTCAGTTTGTTGTTGGCCATTCTCTTTGGGTCCTACCTTCACCTCGCGTCTCAGTGTGTTGATCGGCCTCTCAGTTCACCCTTCCTTCAGTGCATTAAGAGCATGACGAAGCTGTCCGCCTTCTAATAATATTTCCAATCCTAACTTATGAATAAACGATGCGTTTAATCGAGTTTTTTACTACAAAGAAAAATTTTTAAGATTAAACTCTAGTGCGGACAACCCAAGAAATCCACTCAAAATATTATACATACAAAGTTATAATAAAACTTTCAATGTATCGTATTTTAAGGTTAGGTTTGTCGAGTTTAATATCTAATTTCCAATCAAAGCTCATAAAAAAATAACAAGTCCAAATGATTTTTTATTTTAACAAAAATTATTGTACTAATATAGCTTTAGTGCGGACAAGTCGTTATATTTGTTTAATTTATGAATTTAAAAAGATATTGATGAAATAAAAAAACCAAAACTCAATTGCTGCAGCTCCGACATGCCGTTAAAGTTTTCTTAATTCTTTCGTTCTAAGCAAATATTGCGAACAAAATATGAAAGGAAACAGAATTTTAGATCCCAACACTCAATATTTCCCTAGTTACAATTAAAGAAAATCACTAAAAAAGTTACTAGATTTTTAAACGCATATAGTTCCTTAGCATTGATAGCTAGGAGCTTGAAACTTTTTTTAAATGAAAGCTGTTCTCAAATCCTTTCGAAATAGTAGTTATAGCTTGTCAAAATATCATTTTTTCCCAAAGTTATAGCGTGATAAACATTGGATTTGATTTTTCTTTTTAAAACATTAATTAATAACAAAAGCTGAAATTGGGTCCAATGTTTATTACGCTCTAACTTTGGGAAAAAATAATATTTTTACATGCTACAACTACTAATTCGAAAAGATTTGAGCTCAGCTTTAATTCAAAAAAAGTTTCAAGCTTGTAGCTATCGACGCTAAAGAACTATATGCGTTTAAAAATCTAGTAACTTTTTTAGTTTAATTGCCTGTAACTAGGGAAATATTGAGTATTTATGACTATAACTTTAGCTTTTTCCATATTTTATCATCTGAAAACTTATCCCGAAGTTTGAGCAAAATCCGTGATCCGGAGGTGTGACACTCTCCTAGTACGTTGTGAAAATTAATATATATATTTTTAATTTCTTTACGGTATTCTAAAAAGTCAATCCTAAAAAAATATTTTAAATGAATGTGTGTTTACCAAGAAATATAACTTTTGAAGGGTGGGCTTGGCAAGTTTATAGCTGTAATATTACTTTTATTCTTACTTTTACGTTAATTATTTAAATTAAAGTTTTATTATTTTTTTTAATTTTGTTGAAGATAATTTTATATTTTCAATAACATTTTATATGACTTTTTCATAGTTTATTTTTAACAAAGAAATTTTTTATTGATTCATTATTATCATCAAAATATAGGTACAATATCATTTGTAAGTATTTTTTTAAATTATATTAAAACTTGACCACACATTATTGATTTCAGTATTTTTTCAAGTGTATTTTTGTTATAATTAAATTCCCACTTTTTTACTATTTATAATGTTAAAGTCTTTTTTTAGAGATCTTATAACAGTTTTTTACAGTTGATTGTATTAAATTAGTTTAAATTTTTGACAAAATATTTTTTATTTTTGAAATAGTGTAAGAGATTTTTTTAATGTTATTTTTAGAATACATATATGAAAATTAACATGTATTGTAAGTTTAACAGCAGCCAAAAATTGATATTACAACATAAACATATACTTTGAAGCCTTTTTCAATATTTTATCTATAACTTTATATTTAATCCTTATTTGAACTAAAAAAATTATTTTATCACTATATTTGTTAATTTTTAAATTCATTGAATAAACAAACTTTTAAAAAAGTATATATTAGGCGATTAAGAAATGGGAAACTAAATACTTTTTATTTAATTTATCTATAACTTTCGCTTATGAAAGTTCTGAAATAAATTAAACAAAAGTTAAATGCTTTCTTCATTTGATAAACTTTTTTAACAATTTAAAATTCATAAAAAATATGTAAATAAAATTTTTCAAATTAGTTACAGAAATAAAAATAAGATTCTCTATATTTGTATTTTTCTAATTATGTATCATATCAAACTTTAAGAGAAAAAAATTTTATTTTTTTTCATAGAGAAGAGTTTTATTCTACACTGATAGAAAGAAAAGTTAACAGTTAAATCGCGATGAATTACAACTCGAAATTTTTATGACAGTTGAGTCAAATGAATATTTCTTAATAGTTAAGAAATATTCATTAATAGTTAATAAATGATGATTTTGAATACCGACTTGCTTAAGGTGTAACTTTAATGTTATGTTTGTGAATCATAGTTTATTGTTCTCTCTTCCTTTTAATAAATCTCACAGTTTTAATTTTAGTTGTAGAGACATTACAATATAAAATTAAATATGTTAAATTGATTAATTATTTTATTTATTTAACAATTTTAAATTATATGATCAGTCCTTAAGAAACTATTCCTTAACTTTTAACGCATATGGTATTAAATTTGTTCTACTTTATGAAGCAGTTGCGGCGAATACACCATTTCTTAACTATTAATGAATAAAAATTTCGTCGATTTTTCTCTATTTAAATGCACCATTCATTAATAGTTACCTCGCCGAATTAACTGTTAACTTTTCTTTCTATCAGTGTAGGAAAATTACACACATTGTACTTTACTAGCAAAAATATTTTGTTATGGCAAACGACAATATATGGAATCGTCGTAGTGCCAACGCTTGTGTTCGTTTTAACATTTACTATATGTATTGTGAATCATATTTTTTTTCGTACTTTTTAGTTAATGTTTACCTTTGAAGAGATGAAGAGAAAGTTCCGCAAAACATCGGGAAAATAAATTTTGATTATTGATTAATTGATCTTATATTTATAATTATGTAATTATAATCTTTGTCATTGGCGGTAATAAGGATTGTTTTACATTCATTTTAATAAAATTTGTCAAAGCAATATTTTAATATTACGAAAACTCATAGGTAAAGGTTTTCTTAAGTTATATCTATAGAAAACGTGTTTTGATAAATATAGTTTCAGAAACATCGACGAAAGATCTTATTTTGATATAGTTTTATGTGGCGACAAGCAACATTATATGCAACCGTCGCTTAGCCAGCGACAGCTTTTGTTTACGTTACATACAGGCGCGTGAAATCTCATAGATTGTTTATCTGTTTTAATTCGGTTTTAGCTTCTGACGTTGACGGATCGTAAGCCGAATAAAATAAGTCTTCTAAATAAAATTTTCTATAAGTACATTTATTATTTATATTTAATAATGTCTTCGCGTGGAAGACCAGTAAATATCAGTAGCGATACACTGGTAGAACCATTATTTTATATAGTGAGAAAATATTATTAAATTCAGCTGTTGTGTTTAAAACTAACAATGTTTGGAATGATATATCATTACGATTACAAGGAAAAATAAAGGCCAACTCTTTGTATTCCATTGTTACAAATAATCGTTACAGCGTGCTAGATAAAATGCAGATACAATTAAATTGTGATGTTGACTCAAGTCTTTTGAGTATGTCTGAAGAAGATGATTATAATTCACTGAATAATATAGATTCATATAATGAAAATCAATTAGCATTCAATGCTGTAATCTTGGGGCAAAAGTTTACAGAAATGACTTCAATTGTTGAGCACTCAAGAAATACAAGAAAAGCTAAAGAAAGAAAAAAAAAATATGTAAAGTTTATACCAGGTTTATGGCAACCATATTTTAATAAAATAATATGGGAGAACACAAAATTGAAATGTGGATGGAATTATATAAACTTACATATTAATTTACAAGGCACAAGTGGAAAAGCTTTCAAGGTAAATATTTGCTTAATCTCTTAATTCTTTCTATTCGCGTTTTATAAAAATAGTCACTGCAACTCTTTGTCTATAATTATTTTTAATATATTAAATAACTTTATTATCGAATTGCTTCATTTATAATTATTAAATAATCTATTTATAAAGTAGTCAATTGGTCATTTTATACTATTTCATTTTTTTTATCAAAAAACAGATAAACCGATGAACAAAATCAGGTATTTAGGAATTATTATTATTATTATTATTTTTATTATTATTATTACTATTATTATATTATGATAAAAGTTTTATAATTGTGAATGCTATAGTTTTAAAATAAATAATTAAAAATGAAATTATAATTTCACTTTAATAAGCTTGATGACCTGTTTCATTTTTAGTCTATGTCGAATAAAATGTTTCATGTAATACATATTAGACTATTTTTTTTAACTATAGTATTCAAAGATACGATACTCTGTATATTGTTTTAAAAAATCTTCCATTAACATAATATCAATGCATACAAATGTAATTTTAATTGTACTGTTATTTTACTTAAAAAAGTTGGTAAGCGATTTCATATTTGATTCAGTCTATGATGAGTCCTTTTATATTGTACGTACCAGACTACTTCTTTTCAAACTATAGAATTCAATATCATGTTTTATTATATAACTTAGATTTCATTCATTTGTATTGACATTATGTTACAGTAGGACATTTTAAAATTATTAGCAAAATTGTAGAACGTTGAGTGCCATAATTTTAAAGCGAATACTCTAACATGTGTATTATTAAATATTTTATTTGTCGCTAGACCAAAAATGAAACTTGCCGCCAACTTTTTTTAAGTGAAATTACAGTAAAACTCACATTACATGGATCTGTATTGATATTATGGTAAAGAGAATATTCTAATCTTATTTACAAAGTTATATAATTGTTAAAGATTTTTGAAGTGAAACTTCTTTACCGACGGTATACACTTCCCATAAGAGCCGTATAAAAAATTATACGGGAGTGAATTGATTTCATGACGGTACATGCAACGGAACTAATGAAACGGAAGTGTATATATATAGGAGGAGCGTCCGCGCTTCCTATATGTAATTCAAGGTACTAAATACGTATAAAGAAAAATTGGCGGGACGGACTTGATGTCAAACGCACAGATATAGTATATGTATACATGTATACTATATATGCAATACAAATATCTGAATCTGATCTAAATAAATAAAGAAAGCAATAGCACTCGTTTTCTCTTTTTCTTTCTTTCTCTATAATGTTTTATGGTGAACCCCTCTCTTCCCTACATTTTTTAAATTGTATTTTAGTAAAATAAATATTATTAACAAAAATTTTATACACCATCTCATTTAAAATTAAAAAAAATTCATTCCTTAAATAAATTAAATTATTTTAATTTAGTTTTATTTAATTTTATAATTATTTAGTTTTAAAATTATTTTAAAATTAAATAAAACAGTGATAGAACTTAAGAGGAGGTCACGTATCTCTGTCCTTTTCTAATCAAAGAATTGAGTTTTTCACAGAAACTAATAACTTTAGCAAAAAATGAAGAAAAAGCCGCATCTCGTAATAAAAAAAGCAATATTTTCTTTGATAAGAAAAAATTAATTTTATTGCTTCGTTTTTAAGAAAACCTTGAAAAACTTAAATCATAGAGGTTGGGGTGTGACATTTTGGTTTTTCAAGGTTTTCTTGAGAACGAAGCAATAAAATTAATTTTTTTTTAATTAAAAAAAATATTGCTTTTTTTGATACAAGATGCGGCTTTCTCTTCATTTTTTGATAAAGTTATTAGTTTTTGTAAAAAAATCATTTCTTTGATTAGAAAAGGACAGAGATACGTGACCTCCTCTTAAATAAACATTTATGAGTTCTATAATTTCGTAAAGAAGTTTCACTTCTGTCGGCCAGTCCCAAAGACTGCCACACCAGTTTTTGTTATCCGTGTACAAAACTTTTGCTAATAAATTATTTTAAAATATCTCATCCAATGCTTAAAATCCTTTTGATTAGTCAGAATCTTGATTTTCTCAATTTGGTGGTTGTTGTAAGCTTTCTCAATTAATTTTGAATAAATTGACTTTAAAATTTGCAGAGATCTTCTATTTGTACATCTTTACAAAATAACAGTCTGAAATTTTGATAAGATGAGTTTTAGTGAATGTTAAACTAAATTACATACATAAAATTCACAAAAATATCTATTTTTTCCAATACTTTCAAATTTTTAAACCAAACTTATGGATTCCTTTTTTTTTTAAATAAAAGTGTGATTTTGTGAAGATATACAAATTAAAGATCTCTGGAAATTTTCAAGTCAATTCATTGGAAATTGGCTGAGAAAGCTTGGTGGTGACCACCAAAATCAAGTGTTCAAATAAAGGAAAGGATTTCAATCATTGAATGAGATTACTTTATTCATGGGCCAAAGTTTTGTATTTTATATATCTAAGGTAAAAAAATTTTTAATAATTATTATTATAATAAAAAAATTTTCATGATATTTAAATTTAATTTTTTTTTGGGCTTTAATTCAGGCTTGATACTTTAAAGGGGCCAGATACTATTAGAAGCTGAAAAAAACATGTATAATTTTATTTAAATTGGTAATGTTTAAAAATATCTAATTTCGTATAAAAATACATTCAATTTCAAACATTTTTTGGTTTAAAACATTTTCTATGTCTTGAGAATTGAAGTGGTGGTGCTCGTTGAAAGTCTGGAACAAAAAACCCTTTACCGCAAGATTTCTTCATGAGTTTTCATTGGATTCACTTGAAATTTTATGGAGATATTCAAAATTATAGTAGAATCCATATAAGTGGAGCAGATTTTGAATTAATTTATTTCTATTTATTCACTAACTTACTATTTATAATAATTAATAAAAAAATTTTTTTTTAAATTGTTTTTTTATTTCAAAAATTTTCTAATTATTTGAATTTTTTATGAATGTTTAATACTTATATGGATTCTACTATAATTTTGAATATCTTCATAAAATTTCAAGTAAATCCAATGAAAACTCATAAAGAAACCTTGCGGTAAAGAGCTTTTTGTTCCAGACTTTCAACGAGCACCACCACTTCAATTCTCAAGATATAGAAAATGTTTTAAACCAAAAAATGTTTAAAATTGAATGTATTTTTATATGAAATTAGTTATTTTTAAACATCAGCAATTTATATCAAATTATACATGTTTTTTTTCAGCTTCTAATAGTATCTGGCCCCCCTGTTGAAAATAATGACGTCTTTTCAGTACGTCTTTGAAGACATCTTTGGTCGTGTCTTAGATTGGAAAAAAATAAGACGTCATTATTTTAATGTTCAGGAAATATAGTAACCAAATTCCGTCTTTTTTATTGGGATCTGACATGGGGGCGTGGTCTAAGCTAAGATGGCGTACCATAGTATACAATTTACATTGTCATATATGGAGCAAGTACCTGTTTTTGTTAATTATGAATATTTCTGTACTATTGGGCAGATACTAATCCTACCAAACATTATTTTATAAAAGATGAACAAGTTTTCAGAGCAGGACATATAATAAAATACGTTAAAAATAACAAAAATATCGGTGATATAATAACCTTTTCACGCAAGACATACAAGAACATACAAGTCGCATCAACGAACGCTTTCTGCTTGTATGCTACTATTCGTTCAGATTTTATCCACCAGAGAGCGTCTGGTCTATGTCAGATCCCAATAAGTAAAATAATTTCAAAGACGTATTTTTCCATTCCAAATTTAAAAAAAATTCTATTTTTAAAATGAATGACGTCTTTGAAGACATCTTTGGTCGTGTCTTAGATTGGAACAAAAAAAGACGCCATTTTTCCAATGTTTAGAAAAGTTATTTAACAAATGACGTATTTTTATTATTTCAAAGACGTATTTTTTTTTTTTAAAAATACATCTTTTCTTACTAATTTTTATTAAAAAAATACTCTTTGAGATTATGTCATTTGTTATAGCTTTTCGAAACATTGAAAAAATGACGTCTTTTTTGTTCCACTCTGAGACACGACCAAAGACGTCTTTATAGACGTCATTTTCTCCATATTTAGGAAAAAAAACGTCATTTTTCATGAATTATGTCATTGAAAAATGACTTTACATGATAATTATTTTCCATTTAAAGGAAAAAACAAAAACGAGGTAAACCTCGTATTTTCGACTCTTCAAAAAACGAAGAGCATTTGCGATTAAGCAGAGATCATTCTGGCCTTATATATCTGCGTCTTTGAAATTTGTATAAGGGATCGCAAAACTCAAAATTCGCCACCTAGTGACTTACAGTCGAATTGATGGTTGATTACGTCAATTTAATTTTAACTCACCAGGTGGCGATATTTAAGTTTTGCGATCCCTCATACAAATTTCAAAGACGCAGATATATAAGGCCAGCTTAATCGCAAATGCTCTTCGTTTGTACAAACGCACTTACGAGCTCCGTCGCTGATTAGCATCACAAATAGCATAAATATAGCGATATTAAAGAAAAAAAAGTATACAAATTTTTGGACTTAGCAGAAATTAATATTTACAAACTAAAATTTACCTTTCATTTATGGCATTTTTATTGCTAATAATAATAATAATAATGCTAATATATAATTATTAAAAGTATGAGATAATTTGAATAACTAAATACACATATGTTTGTAAAAATAACAAACTCAGTGTGTTAATTTTACAAAAATTTGACGAATTACACAAAATTTTTTACTGTGTAGTTATACCTCTTAAATGTTGGTAACAAACCGTAGACACTAAATATAGAAAATCTGTATATTTCCCCATAGTTGTTGCATTATTTAATATAAATGTATGATATATTGAATGTTACAAAATATAATTACGGATAGCATATTGCATTTTTAAATAAGTATTTTGCCAAAGTCGTAGTTTTATTATACATTAGTTTTCTGAGATTAATATTAATATTTTATCCCGCAAAAAGTAAACAATATATTTCTGATTTTATAAGTAACTTTGATATTCTATTACCTGGAAATAAGAACATGTTTCCAGAAAGCATAAAATGTGAATTTGTTACAAAATATTGAATATAAATGCTTTATTATTAAATAACTTTATATAAAAGTATTATTTTGTCGTTTGTCGTTGTAAAAATAGAAAAGATTATTGAGTACTTAAACAAATCAGATTCTTCCAAAAAACTATCGCAATTACCATCGAAACGTTGCACTGACGTTTTTTTAATTCTTATTATATAACTTTATACTTCACATTTTTGTTTAGCATATTGCAGATGTTCTTCCAAACTAAAATGTACATTATCAAGTAATAGCTCTAGTGAATAACACCAGGTTCTGGTAAAACTTGTGGGCCAAGCTACTTACGGGCAAACGAACGTAAAAAGATTGTACAAGAGATGAATGAATGCGAATCCGTGGATCTACATAGGGCTCAAGTTGCAAACCAACTTATGAACGATAAAGACGAGATTCCAGCTCTTTTAAGAAGTAGCAGAGTTTTGCATACTGCTAAGTCAAATGAGGAGAAGTCATCACAATTGCATCCCGATCCGATAGAATGGCTGGATATTATGAAATGTACCATGCATATCAACTCAATCCCTGATATTGTAAAAAATCCGTTCTTTGTCGACTATTGGACGAACGAACAGATACATGCATATAAAAATGTTTGCAAAAAATATGGAGCGAGTATTTGCATGGATTCGACTGGAGTGAAAGTCTTACCCATAAAGAGACCATACGACAATAAGACTTATACGTTTCTTCATATTTTATGGTGACGAGAGTATTTGTGTACAATACATGTGAATCTAGAGGAAAATATATTTTTCCTAATAACAATTTTGAATAGCAACATTTTGCATGTTTTACTACGTCAGACAATTCCGAAACATGTATTCAGTTTCGCACGATGATTGTTTGATTCTTACAGATACGTTATTTATGCATATCTCAAATAATATAATTCAATTACGTTCGAGTTCGTTGTCTGTACATGGTAGCAATTGGGCGCCTACTTATGACTCATGATATGGATGAAGCTGAAGAAATAATCAAAAGTATATTTTTATTAAGCAATTGCGAAACGGAAGGGTTATTGCCAGATGGTCAGTCGACGGAATGTTTAAAAAAGAAAGCATGGCTAATAAATTTAGTTACAGTGGGCATAGGTAAGCACTCGTATTAATCAAAATCACGAAAATCAATACATGGATAATCCCATGAAACTTTTTATATTTGACTTATAGAGAAATAAATTTTTTTATTATCTAAAGTTGTTATTGCATTTTTAAGTACTTTATATATAAATAATTGTATAGTGTCACTTTTAAAAACACTTCTTTATATAGATAATATTTCAAATTTTCGTAGATAATATTTCAATACATTTAGAGTGAGCTGATTAAAGAATTACTAAAGCGAAAAATCCTTTAAGCCTCAGAAACATCTTTTAATTGCGCTGAAAGTCTTAATTGTTTTAATTATCAAGAGCGACTTATTCCCAAATGCATTCTAATTGAAATCAATTTCACTTAAAAACATTTTCTATGTGCTTATGGATGCAAAGATTTTCAAGGTTACACATTTTCTATAGTTACTTTAGTATGAAAAACATTGCATGACTTATTAGATGCATTAAGAAAATACCCAGACCCAGACCCATATCCGGGTCTGGGTCAGATATTGGGACTTACGAACTATCCTATCTTAGAGCGATAAAAAAGCGACAAATTATTCAACCAGAATGGAGTTGCTAGCCCTAGCCGTTCCTGAGTTACTGTAGTGGATGCCGTAGCTTAATATTAAGCTAGAGTAGCCATTGTTTCTCGGAAACGGCTGGAGCGACAAAATTCGGGATAGAGCAACAAATTAGCGACAAATCAACGACAAAATATAGTACCATTCCGAGTTTGGCCCCATGAAGTGGATTCCTTAGCTTAATATACATAGATTGCTGTTGTGAAAGAATAAATAATTTTTTTAAAGATGTTTTTCAAGCATGCCTCTATTCAGAAAATTCTCTAGCAACTTGGTTACAACTCAAGAGTTTACAAAACATTCACTTATTGCTCTAACAAAAATCCAGATTGGGAAAAAAATGCTCGAATTACTTTTATCCAAAATCATTTCAGAACAAGTATACTAAACATGGAAAAATGTACGAATCTGTTGCATGTTTCAGAATATCAAAAATTTACCAGTACAACTGTTATCAAATGTGGAGCCACAATTACTAAATTAAATCCATAGATATCTTACAGTCCAGATGGTGTAGTAATGAAAGATGGAAAACCCTTTCGGTTGCTAAAGATTAAATGTCCCTTTAATGGAAAAGATAATAGCATTACGATTGTAGTAAATGACTTGAAATATATTAAAATAAAAAATTAATTTATAGAATAAATTTAAAAACATGAATATTATTGTCAAATACTAAATTCAAATCAAATAATTGTAGAGCTCGATGGTGTAGTGGCTAAAGGCGAGGGATTCGTATTCTCGTTGGCGCGAGATCGATTCTCAGTCTAGTCGCTATTTTCACTGACTCTGGCGTGGGTTGACACGTTAAATAATATGTCACTGTGTTGTCTTAAATGTGAATATTTAAATGCAGAGGTCAGTAATGCCTGTTAATTTGAAAAAAAAAAAAACACAAATGGACATGGCAGCATTAAATATTGAATCAGTTGACTTCATGATTTATGCATCATTCGATTCCAGTTTTATAATTATTAATGTGCCAATCAATAGAAATTATATTATAAAAGTTTTAACTGAAGTAAAGAAAGTATATTTCAACATCATGTTACATTATATTTGTAAAAAGAAATGTAATTCACCTAAAAATGATTACGTACAGGAAAAGGAATTGTTGCGTTATGAGGTCTTACAGCTTGATCTCGAATCCACGAGTGTGTAAACCTTTCGTGTTAACTTAATAAGACACAAAAATATTCTTTTTAAAGTAAAATAATCTAAGTTTATTAAAAGAAATATACAAATACAAGTTATTCGTTATGACTGCCTGCTCGAGAGGCTAAGCAAAGAGTGACGAAGGTACAAAATTTTCTAAACTAGAAAGGTTAGTGTAATAAAAAAATGACAGCGTCGTTTGAGTACAAAATTACAAATTCCTACTCTTACAAATCTAAATTGTCATATAAGTAAAGAACGTTAGTTGAGATCAAGGGGTTTTCCGGCAATAAAGACCCGTACTAATTACTACGTGTTTTCCGCTATGTTATAAATATATAAAACTCAATAGTACCTTTTTCTTATATTGAAGAATATGTTCCCTTTACACAGAATAAAGATTAAGAATAAGCTAAAATATGTTACACTTTAAAGCTTTAAGATAGATATGTTATACTTAAATTATATATTTTATTACGGTATTTTAGTAGAAAGAATTTGTTTTCAAGTTTTTTGTCCCTTCTTTTTAATTATCTTGAAAGAAAATATATTTTTTCTGTTGCACGGCAACATACCGGCCGCCTTGAACGGTCAAGTTCAAATGAATAAATGATACATGATTAAAATTTATAAAATACATAAATGAAATACAAAAAAAGTTAATGTTCAATATAGTGATGAATTACGCTAAATTAATATGAAATACAAAGTCATAATGTTCACGCTGAATACAAATTTTCTTAAATTTAATATTCGCTATAAATTTATCGGTAAAGGTGATAGTTTTTTCACACAACGTTTGTATTCACCACTAAGAGTTTTTATAGTAACTACACGAATGATTCCATCAGCTCCTGGGTGCACATCGGTGATTTTACCCAGTGGCCAACGCATTGGTGGTGTTGCATCTTCTTTGATGATAACGATGGATCCAATGTCAATATCTTGAGCGTTTCCTGTGTGCCATTTTTTTCGCACTGTTAAGTTGTGAAGATATTCTTTATACCAACGCTTCCAAAAGTTTTGTCGCATTTGTTGAATTAGTTGCCAATTGGATAAACGTGCAGCTGGTATACCTGTAAGATCGTGTTCTGGTATGTTTGTTAAGCATTCGCCAATAAGGAAGTGGGCGGGAGTTAAAACATTAAGGTCATTGGGATCAGAGGAAATAGGTGTGAGTGGTCGAGAATTTAAAATGGCTTCTATTTCAGTTATATAAGTTATAAATGCCTCAATTGTTAATAATGTTTCACCTATAACGCGTAGCATATGTTTTTTAAACGATTTTACCGCTGCTTCCCAAAGTCCACCGAAATGGGGTGATCTAGGCGGAATAAGATGCCAATTGATGCCTTCGTTGGCAAGTGTGCTACCGATCGTATTTGTATGTTCTTTAGAATTAATAAATTTATATAATTCGTTTAATTTATTTTTAGCACCTATAAAATTCGTACCGTTATCTGAATAAATGTCTGAGCACTTGCCTCTTCTTGCAAAGAAACGTTTAAGCGCCGCTAAAAATGCTTCCGTAGTTAGATCCGATACTAATTCAATGTGTATGGCTTTAGTGGCAAAGCATACAAATATAGCTACATAGACCTTTTCTTTATTACGGTTACGATGACGTTTTTCTTTAACGAAAAATGGGCCGCAATAGTCTATACCTGTGTGCAAAAAGGGACGCTCAAACTTAATACGATTTTCGGGCAAGTTTCCCATTAGATAATTAGATGAGGTTGGGTTGGCTCTAAAGCATTTAATACATTGACGAATAATTTTTTTTATTGAACTGTGAGCATTAATAATCCAATAATTTTGTCTAATTGCATTTAAGACCGCATGTACACCAGCATGAAAATTTTTTAAATGCGTTTCTTGAATTATCAAATTGGTGACATGATGATTTTTAGGTAACAAGGCTTGATGTTTCTGATTATTGTTAAGCTGCTTCGATAATGATAATCGACCTCCTACTCTTAAAATACCTTTTGCGTCAACAAAGGGATTTAAAGGTATGAGATTACCAATAACCGTTTTAGATTCTCTCAATAGACATATTTCTTTAGAAAATGTTTGCTCTTGAACTTGTTTTATAATAACATCAACAGCTGTTTGTAATTCGGTTGTGTTTAGCGGTTCTGCTTGATTTAATTTGTTCAAGTTTAAGATAGCTTGATCATTTTTATTTTGTTTTCGATCGGATATGATTTTTCGACAATTGTTATAAAATCTAAAACAATATGCAATAACACGTTTTAATCTATTAAATGTTGAAAAGCGTTCAAATATTTCGTTAGTATTCGATTGTACGGTTATAAATGATATAGTTGGTTTGCATTCTGGAATTGCAGTATTAACGATTTCAAATATTGGCCATTCGTTTTCATCGTTACTTAGCCAATGAGGACCGTTATGCCAAAGATTATTTTTTAAAAGTTCTGCAGGTGTTAGTCCACGAGATATCAAATCCGCTGGATTATCGCGCGATGGTACATGACGCCATTGAGATGAGTTAGTATACGATTGAATTTCAGAAACGCGGTTACTAACAAACGTTTTAAGTATGTGCGGTGATGTGTTAATCCATTGTAAAGTAATAGTGGAATCGGACCAAAAAACTATTTTATCGAATTTACAATTGTGTAAGGAACCTTCTACAATCCTAAATAATTGTACTGCTAATTGGGCTGCTGACAGTTCTAATCGAGGTAAAGTTAATGATTTCAAGGGTGCAACGCGAGATTTTGCACATAGTAGTTGCACTAAACATTCGTTATTTTCGTTATACGATCTAATATAAATACATGTACCGTAGGCCCTTTCACTAGCATCACAGAAACAATGTAGTTGTAAATTGGTATAATCGGTAATAATCGTTTTTCTGCTAAAGTGTGCATCATGAATTAACGGTAGTTCACTAGTAAAAGTTTGCCAAGCTGTAAATATATTTAAAGGGACCGATTCATCCCAGTCGACCTTTAATTGCCATAATTGCTGCATTAAAATTTTTGCCTTTACAATGACTGGCCCAAGTAGACCGAGAGGGTCGAAAAGACGAGCAATTTGAGATAAGATTTCCCTTTTAGTTACCTTTGTTGTTTGTTTGGGTGTATTTACGGTATAGGTAATAGCATCCATTTTTGCGTTCCAATAGACACCTAACGTTTTCACTGTATCGTCGATATTTAAGCTTAAATAAGATTGTTTTGACGTTTCAAAAAATCAGAAACTAATCTTATATCGTTCGAAGCCCATTGTCTTAAGTTAAGACCGCCGCGACGCGTGAGAGATATCAAGTCGTTCCGCAGCTGTTTTGCTTCTGTTAGAGTTCTCGCACCGGTCAATAAATCGTCCATATAAAAGTCTTGGCTTAAAACATGTGAAGCCTTTGGAGAGATTTCCGCCTCGTCAATCGCTAATTGTTTAAGCGCTCTCGTTGCTAAAAACGATGCCGGTGTAGTACCGTACGTTAAGGTATTCAGCTTAAAGATTTTTATAGGCTGATTTTCGTTATCACGCCAAAGAATTTTTTGAAACGCGCGATCGCTTTCGTCCACAAGAATTTGTCGATACATCTTTTCGATATCGGCTGTTAAAACATATTCATGCGTGCGGAAACGTAATATAATTGATAAAAGATCTTCTTGAATGGTGGGACCTTTCATTAGTACATCGTTTAATGAAATACCGCTTGTCGATTTAGCTGAAGCGTCAAACACAACACGTAGCTTGGTAGTCAAGCTAGAGTGTTTGATCACGGCATGGTGAGGTAAAAAATAACCGATGTTCTTTGAATTTTTTACGTGATCTAAAGTCATATGACCAAGCGCTTCGTATTCATGCATAAATTCTGTGTATTGCGTTTTGTTTTCAGAATTTTTATTCAACGATCTTTCAAGTGATAAGAATCTTTTTAATGCTTTATTATATGATTCTCCTAATTTTTCCTTTGATTCGTTAAAGGGCAATTTTACGATGTATTGTCCTGTAATTAAATCTCGAATAGTATTGTTTACAAAGTGAGATTCACAAGCAGCTTCTTCGATTGATAAATGTTTCTTTTGTGATATCTCTTCTATCTCCCAGAATTTCGATATTTGTTCTTGCAAGGCAGTAGAAGAGAAGTTACATATTAAACCCTTTTCAGGAGTATTTGAAGCTACTTTACCGCCGATAATCCAACCTAATCGAGTTTTTTGTAGTACTGCGCCGTATTCGTTTATTTGCATTTGACCAATTGATAATAATTGATAAAATATTTCGGCACCGATGAGCGCATCAATTTTGCTCGGTTTATAGGATAAAGGGTCAGCTAAAGATAAATTTTTCGGTATAGATAAGTATCGTTTGTCAATATGCTGTGAAGGTAGAGTTTCAGGCAGATTCGGTAATATTAAAAACGTTAAAGCAATAGAAAATTGATTTATTCTTGATTGAATTTCTGTTTTAACAGATTCCTTATAATAATTGATTGTATTATTTATACCGTTTACTGGAATATTTATGTTTTTGCGATCTAAATTTAATCTGTTAGCAAATTCTTCGGTAATAAAATTAGATTGTGAACAAGAGTCTAGAAGAACTCTGCAGATATGAGTGTTACCTTCCTTATCTATAATGTGAATTAATGCCGTCGAAAGTAATACTTGTGCAGGCATATCGATTGTTAAATAGGACGCTTTCGTTTGTTGAACAGTCGTTTCTTTATGAAGCAAAGTATGATGTTTATTATTGCATTTTTTGCAAAGAGCCGATTTACAATTATTTATTGTATGATTAGATCTCAAACAATTCAAACATAGTTGCATTTTATTTATTAACGCGATTCGTTCGTTTACGTTTAATGTCAAAAGTTTTTCACATGCTTGAGTGAAATGGTTACCTTTGCAAATATGGCAAAAGGCAACTGTTTGAGCTTGGTAAGAATATGCTATGTTATTTAATTTTTTATTATTAAAATCTGTTGAACGATACGGTCGATTTGTCGGATTATTAATAATTTTTTCGTTCTTTTCTTGTTTTGATCCTTCTAAGATTTTTTGACGTAAGTGCAAAAATTCTAGAAGCATTTCCATTGTTGGAGCATCTATATCTTGAACGCGTTCTTTCCATTTTAAACGAGTTTCTTCGTCTAACTTTGAGGTAATCGCGTATATTGGGAAAGCTTCTAAAAACGGTCTGTTTAAAGCTTCAAGAGCACGGTAATGCTTGCGCGCGTTGTCTACTATCTCGCCTATATCTGCAGCGTTCGGTTTACTACAGATAGGTAGATCGAAAATCGCCTTTATTCGTTTGTTTATATACGCGTTAGGGTCGTTATAATATTTTTCTAATTGATTCCATGCTACCAAGTAATTGGCATCAGTAGTTCCTAGCGATTCAATTTTGTTTGCTGCTTTACCCGTTAAGCATGATCTAAGATATATGAGCTTTTGTGCGTCCGTAAAGCGACTGTCACGATGCACAGCTGCTTTAAAAGCATCAGAAAAACCCGGCCACGATTCGTATGATCCACTGAATTTGGGTAACTCTAATTTAGGTACATTCATGTATAATTGCGGTGCATTTAGATTTTCGTTATTATGAGTTATTTCAGAATTTATATTAGAAGACGTAGAGGATTGTTGTCCGATTTCTCCTCGAATAGGTGTAAAATTTGCCGCTTTTATAAAATTATCTAATTTACCACGACACGAATAATAGCCTTCTTGATAACTTATTCGCTCTTCGATTTGCTCATCTAATTCTTTTTCATCAACAATTGTTTCTATTTCGCTTTGTACCGTTTCGAATTCATTATTGTCCTCAATTAATTTTTCTTTTCTAAGCAAAAGTTGATATTTATCCGTTTCACTATTGTAAGTGTCTAAAAACTTTTTAATGTTGTTAGTTTAGCCTTTAAAACACCGCGTTGTTTTTTAAAAGATTTGAGCTGTTTGGCGATATCTGATGTTTCAACCATTTTAATCGTTACAATTAGGGATTAAGTTTAAAAATAGGATGGCGATATATTCTTAACAAACAAACAAACACGTACTTACTCAGTAGTTGCTTGACTGGATTCTTTACTGTTGATTTATACACCAAAATGCCTTTGTTTAGATTGCTTGTAGATGCTGATAGATCTGTGGTTACGTTCAAAACCTTCCTTGATAATTCGTTCTTGTCGTTCTGTTATCGTTATTTTTGTTATTTTTTGTTTCGTTAATTTGACTCAAAGCTGCGTTCAAAACTTCGTCGTCTGATGATGCCTCTGCTTTCGTTGATTGTTGACACTAGTTTTCAAAAACTGCACGATTTATAGATTGATTTCGATTTTTTTGTTTTAAACTTGCATTAGTATACACTTAGAATATTCACTTGTATAACGTTAATAATGATATGAGTATGCGATAATTTTTTACACGTGTATTATGCTCGAAGGACCAAATGTTGCGTTATGAGGTCTTACAGCTTGATCTCGAATCCACGAGTGTGTAAACCTTTCGTGTTAACTTAATAAGACACAAAAATATTCTTTTTAAAGTAAAATAATCTAAGTTTATTAAAAGAAATATACAAATACAAGTTATTCGTTATGACTGCCTGCTCGAGAGGCTAAGCAAAGAGTGACGAAGGTACAAAATTTTCTAAACTAGAAAGGTTAGTGTAATAAAAAAATGACAGCGTCGTTTGAGTACAAAATTACAAATTCCTACTCTTACAAATCTAAATTGTCATATAAGTAAAGAACGTTAGTTGAGATCAAGGGTTTTTCCGGCAATAAAAGACCCGTACTAATTACTACGTGTTTTCCGCTATGTTATAAATATATAAAACTCAATAGTACCTTTTTCTTATATTGAAGAATATGTTCCCTTTACACAGAATAAAGATTAAGAATAAGCTAAAATATGTTACACTTTAAAGCTTTAAGATAGATATGTTATACTTAAATTATATATTTTATTACGGTATTTTAGTAGAAAGAATTTGTTTTCAAGTTTTTTGTCCCTTCTTTTTAATTATCTTGAAAGAAAATATATTTTTTCTGTTGCACGGCAACAGGAATAAATATTAAAACATATAAATTGTACTTTAATTTATTAAATATCATATTTTAGTATGGATGTACTTAAATTAACAATAACAATACTAATGAATATCTGATCTATTTTAAAAATAAAATGATAACATAAAATTAATTGTACTTTTACGTATTAAATGTATCATCTTTTAGTATAGGTGTACTTAAATTAACTATGGTATAAGTAATAGTAAATATTTTACTTATTTTAGAAACAAGATAAGAAGGAATTTTAGAACTTAATATTTTAAAAACTTTCAGTCTTTGATTTGACCGTTCGATATGAACACGAGCTTTTGCTATATCAGTATTTAATAATGCTTGTTCTTTGTTAAACTGCTTGTTTCTTAAAAAGGGTGTCCTTATTAATTTTACGTCACGTGATAAACATATTTCATCTATTAAAAAGCCTTTGTCAGTCATGACAGCATCACCTTTTTTGAATAACTTGATAAAATTACTTTCTTCAAAAACAGCTTTATATCAGAACTTCTGCCAAAAAGGTTTGCTTATAAAGGTTATTAGACCTGCTGGAGAAATTGTTGTCATAAATTTAACAGTGTTTGTACCTTTATAAGATGAATATGATGATAATCTACAGCATAAATTTTTTGGTTGATGTATGAGTATTTCAATTCCATCAACAACTGCTCTAACATTCTTGAAACATTAAAATAGATAGGAATATTCCTTAATACTTTTTCCTTTGGCGGCCAGCGAAGAGCATACTTCAGTCCTGCACTTAAAATGCTAAGCATTTTCAATACTATTTTTCTGCAGTTCTGTTCAGTATAAATCTGGAACATCCCGCGTAAAAATTAAACCATTGCCAATATATTGCCAAGATAAGCAACTATCTTGGCAATATATTGGCAATATATTAGCAATGGTTCAATTTTTACGCGGGATAGCACTCAGCATACTATAACTGGTGTTTGGTTTTAACTTTATGAAAGTCATTATGCTTCTAGATCTAACTGACAATTTAGTATTTGCATAAAGACCAGGTACACTGAAAAAAAATCAGCAAATATGACATGGTAGAGCCATGCTAAAACAGCATAGTGCTTGTTATGTCATTTTAATGTAATAACTATTATGAATCTACGGAAATAAGTTATTGTTGTATTAAATATAGTAATCAGTGAATCTTCATGAAAATAATAAATAATAAAAACTATTTCAGGAAAGTGTTTATATGTGATAGATAGTTTCGTGAAACAATATCTTATTCAATAGAATTTATCTGGATCTGTATCTAACTTTTTATAGTATATTTTTGTACATAACCTCAAAAATTTTTTAAACTTTTTACAAAACGTATTTATATTATTATTATAGATACATGTACAACAAACGTTTAAATAGAAATCTACGATTATTTAATAAAAATTGTCAACATTATTTATCATAACATGATTTATTTACGATAAATCATGAATGTTACTTTTAATAAAAACGACTTGGTTGGCGCACTATGCTGTTTTAGCATAGTTACTAGAATAACATTGCGTGGTTCCTCAGATGATATTACTGAAATGCTACTTGCATATAGCGCCATGTTGTTTTAGTATGGGAACCGAGTTGAATTTTCTTATTTTTTTTTTCAGTGTACAATTTCTTCAACTATTTTTTCTCATTTATTCAATAATTCAAAATTCACAATACAAGTCATGGTATTCAAGTGTGTTTTCATTTTTAATTATTATAGGAGAAATATCAAAATAATCTGGCACAATTTTATCTTGATCAGCTGATGTTTTAGAGGTAATATCATGTAAAATATGTTTACTGTTACAATCTTTTCTCCATTCACTATTCACACTTTCAGTGATAATAATTTCTGGTTGAACAGTACAGTTTTCGACTACAAGAGGTGCATCTGATTCAACGCAAATTTCAATATTTTATTCATTTTCATCATTTTCTTTTATTCTCTTCTAAATTACTCTTTTCTGTATCTTTTTTAATACTTTGATTTCACTTCTTAAAAATTGATTTTCCTTTTACATCTTTTCATATGCCTTTCATTTCTTATCATACCATTTTCTTTTCTTTCCAGATCCTTTTTATTTAATTTTATTAATGGTAATTTAACTCGAATTCAACAAAAGGAATAGCTAATTTCATTAAAAAAACTCTTGCTGGATGGAAAATCTAAAAATTAATTAAGCTTCATGAAAATTTATTGACATTATTATATGCTTAAAAAAATATTTACTTACTAGGTAATATATAATCTTCTTCTTTGAAATGTAAGGTGCACACACAAACAGTCGACCTTACCTTTTTATTTAATTTTAATACTTTCAACCATGCGATTCTTCTATCAATTTTCTCCTCATTTCCAAATATATTTGTAACAGTAACTTTACTTTCTCCAAATCTTGGTAAAGGATGAAAACGAACCGTCGGATTCCTCATCGTATAACTTTTACAATTATAAACATAACAAGATGTATGACTTTTTGTAGCATGCGGAGAAAAATGCATTCCTTCACTTTCTTACATCACTATCAATCTCCATGTTATTTTTTATTAATAAATATACAAAAAATGTTGAATCTTCTTATACGGACTGTATATTTTTCCTATAAGCAGTCATATTAATGACATATACGCTATCAGAGGACGCGAGTTGTAATGCCATTAGGGGATGTAAAATTCCGACAGTATAATAAAAAAATCATATAAATATTTTTTTACTTTAATTAATAAAAAAATATGATTACAGAAATATTTAAAAATTTTTTTACCATATCCAACCCGAAAGTTTCTACTTTCATCCCCACTACTTCCACCGAATTATTAAATATTATTTAGTTAAAAATGTGTGTGATGAAAAATGTGTGCATTGAAACAGAGTGTATCGAAGAATAACTCTATCAGATTAAATAATTATTTTTTTTTTATTAATGAACCATCATTACGAGTGTTACCGTGTAGTATATTATCGTGCAGTGTATATAGTAGAACAAAGCATAGAATCTTTAAAAATGTGTGATGAAAATTAGAATAATTCATAATCTCTTTTTTTATTAATGAATTATCATTACGAGTGTTACCGCGTAGTGTGATATCGTGTAGTGTATCTAGTAGAACAATATAGCACAACGTTTACGTCATACGTAATTTTAGTTGACAACTTTCGGCTTGGCTATGGTAAAAAATTGTATACGCGCCACGGGAGTGAAGGAGGACATATTAACCCGCACGTGTATGTTTTTATAACATACGCGTGGGTTAGAATAGAGTCCCCCTTCCCTCCCTTGGTGCGTAATATACTATTTTAAAACTGCAATTTTTTAAACGATGTATAAATCATTTATGTCGCGGTAGGCCGTATTCGGTAGAATACCTATAGACCACGCTAAATTTATGTAGGCATTACATACATTCATGCTAATATCTCGACGATATTCTCTCTGTCAATACTTTCTTAGGGAGTATTGACAGATCGAGATATCGCTCAGCATGGCCGTATATAACGCGAGTGACATCGATTCGTAGGTTAGCGAAAACAAAAGAATGTCGTTAGATATGTCAATGCTCATACAAATTCATATAAAATCTTAACTTTAAAGAATGTTTTGTTTAAACAAATTTTCAAAGTTAAACAGTTAATAAGTAAAAAAAATATATATCATTAATTTAAAAAAATCATTTTCAATATTCCTCATACAGCCTACAACGACATAAACTTATCTACGTAACTTGGAAGTACGAAAGATGAATACAGGCTAGAAAGTGCTTGTCGCTTGAGTAGCAATCGGTTGAGGGCGCGCTTACGTATACCTTATTACAGCATCTTAATTCATAATACAATTTTGTATATATATATATATATATATATATATATATATATATATGAGACATTTTATATCGACTAGAATGATCAAAAATATAAGTCACCAAAAGTCTGAAAATAGGCTTCATTTTCTACCAAAAAGATACGAACAAAATTTTAGAGATTTAAGTCAAAAGAGTCACGAGTTAGAGGTTATGAAATATTTTTCTTATTTTAAATTTTTCATTAAATAATGTTCTTAATAAATTTTTTATTAAAAAAAATCAACGTTTGGTAAAAACTTAATAAAATACTTTTTGTAGGAAATAATATTAAATGCCACGTAAGCCGCTATGGAAAAAAATGCAAGACTACAAGTTATAGAATATGAAACGATAAAAAGAACTAAAACTACATCGATGGAATGGCTCAACTCAGTTTGAGTGCTTATCTGTCTTGTGAAAGGCTCAGGGTTTAATCCACACTACGGATGGTTTATCCTGTATAAATTAATTATGTTTGTCGTTTGATAATAAAATAAAATAAGTATCAACACTGGTGACCGCTCACTATATCGCCCAGAAGAGGACTATATTTCCAGTTGCCTACCTTATCTACTCCTAAATAATTAAAATAATTAATATAAGTAGATGAAGTTCATAAAGTAAAATTTAAAAAAATACGTGCTGCATTACCGTGAATTCAAAAGTTTCACGCCAAGGATCTGAATAGAATTTGAATAGCGTGATCGATAAAATGAAGATTTCTACAATAACTATTGGAGTTTATATATATCCCAAGTTGCATGTAGTGCTTTATTCACACCTCAACTGTGGCCACTTTATTAAATGAAAAAGAGGACTCAATTAAAAAAATTATAATTAAATTTTTAAATTTTATCAATCATTAATTATTACATGATTAGCGAAAAAGTATTTTAGATCCCTTTTAATCTCATTAATACAATTATATTACTGATGATTTTAAGTATTGATCAATTACACAGGCCCACAAAATGAAAAAAAATGTCTGAACTTTTGACCGGACATACATATTCCCATGTATTTTTCGACGCTGAATCCGAATCTGTAATAAAAATATAGGGTTTTCCTACCTTTTCTCAGAGTTTTATTGAAAAAACCTCATTTTTTATGGTTTTTTTGCGGTTTTTCGAGTCTAGAAAAAACAAATCATGAGATACGGTTAATTGGACTTCAAAATAGAATTCTACGGGAAAAAATACACGGGAAACCATACCTTCAAATTTTTTTAACGCGATTCTAGTCCTCTGTATGGGGCTGAAAAGATGAGGAAATCGGTAAAAGTCGAAATTTTGCCTAAAATGGATTTAAACAATATTAAAATTTAATCATGCGTCTTTTGAAGAGTCGATAAACATTGGAAATACTATCCTGGGGGTTTTTCAGATTGCTGATCATGAATTTGAAGTCAGATTGTGTAAAAACTACTTCTAGAGGGCGGTGACAAGAACTGTATATGGTAAATTTATCGATTTTTTAAAAATTTTACGTCTGAAATACTAATTTTAGAGTCTTTCACAGCATTGACTGTAAATTCAAGATATTAACTTAGCCTATTGTGTACGTTAAACTTAACATTTTGTCTATGTTTGTCTCTCTCTCTCTCTCTCTCTAAGAGATAACGGAGACTTTAGTGAAGAGCATGGTGAACGATTTCACCAAGATTTAAAGGAGTTTGAACGTAGATTTCAAGGAAACTGGGGTATCAACATGTTAGCAGATTACTGCTGGATGATAAAAAGAGAAACAGCTGCGAAAAAGGACAAAAACGTGTCAGAAATCCACTACATCGGTCATTCGAAGAGAAACGTGTACGTAAGCGTAAGCCAATTTAAAAAAAGCATCGGGAGAGAGAGAGAGAGAGAGAGACAAACATAGACAAAATGTTAAGTTTAACGTACACAATAGGCTAAGTTAATATCTTGAATTTACAGTCAATGCTGTGAAAGACTCTAAAATTAGTATTTCAGACGTAAAATTTTTTAAAAAATCGATAAATTTACCATATACAGTTCTTGTCACCGCCCTCTAGAAGTAGTTTTACACAATCTGACTTCAAATTCATGATCAGCAATCTGAAAAACCCCAGGATAGTATTTCCAATGTTTATCGACTCTTCAAAAGACGCATGATTAAATTTTAATATTGTTTAAATCCATTTTAGGCAAAATTTCGACTTTTACCGATTTCCTCATCTTTTCAGCCCCATACAGAGAACTAGAATCGCGTTAAAAAAATTTGAAGGTATGGTTTCCCGTGTATTTTTTCCCGTAGAATTCGATTTTGAAGTCCAATTAACCGTATCTCATGATTTGTTTTTTGTGGACTCGAAAAACCGCAAAAAAAACCGTAAAAAAATGAGGTTTTTTTCAATAAAACTCTGAGAAAAGGTAGGAAAACCCTATATTTTTATTACAGATTCGGATTCAGCGTCGAAAAATACATGGGAATATGTATGTCCGGTCAAAAGTTCAGACATTTTTTTTCATTTTGTGGGCCTGTGTTATAAATGGTTTGATAATTAGGTTATTAATATTTCGATAAAGACAAAATTACGGTATTCAATATATTAATTTTAACTAAACCATAAAATATTATAAAAATCAATTCAAAATTTTATACAAAAATAAAAAAATAATCTGTATTAAAAATAATAAATTTTTAATAATTTTATCCATTAAATATCTTTTACATCTAATGACAATGTTACATTTGATAATAATTGGTCAAATGTAAGGCTATCTTCAAATAAAAAAAACTTTAATTTATAAATGTTTTTATTATTACTGATATTTAAGAGTCGGTCGTAACCATTCGCCGTTTGGTGGCGCTTCGGTCAGGTAAAAGAAAAATGTAGAATAATTTTTACACAGCGATTTACAATTTACTCAGACAATAATTTACCTCTAATGTTGTCAATAACTCTAGCCATATATATGTAGAATAATTATTGATGCTAATCTTGTTTGAAAAGTCTAAAATATTATTGTAAAGTGAAAAATGCAGCGCTAGATAGAGCAAGCATGAGCATACGCGGAGAGAAAACTCAAAGCATTTTACCATATTAACTCTCGAAGGTATTTTAGCATGTTTACTCTCGAAGGTATAACCTAAAAATAAGTTGGTAATGTTGCTTGAATTCGAGAGATTCGACCAAGTTGTTTACTTATAGTAAATTACTAAGAACGCGCTGCTACTGTCCCATAAGTTCGATGTTATAATACTTAGAATTCGTGGCACTATAGCAAAAGACTGTGCATAGCAATTGTTCTATCAAGCAGTATCAAGGTTTATTTACTTGGGTGGCGCTGCGACAAAGTCATCGCGTTCTAGCAATACTACCTCACGATCCGAGGTACTTTACTATAAATATTCAACATACTAAAAGACTGTGAATTTTAAGTGATTTACTTCGAGTTTTAAGGTAACATAGTATCGAAATTTTATATGGTACAAAGGCATGTTAAATTCGAAGAAAAATGCTTAGACTTTTCCCTCCGTGTACGTATTCATTATTTTTGAGTACTACTTTCTCTGTCGCACTAAATAAAAATACACATATACATCGACTCTACCACGCATAGCATTTTTCGCTTTACAAAAATATTTTAGACTTACCAAACAAGATTAGCATGAATAATTATTCTACATATATATGGCTAGAGTTATTGACAAAATTAGAAGTATATTATTGTTTTAGCAAATTGTAAATCTGTGTATAAAAAATATTTTTTTGCCATTCTAACCCCAAAATCTCAACTTCGTTGCTCTTTCCTGCTCTCATGGCAAAAATACGGTTTGCAACTGGTATGAAAAGGCTTTTTTACGAAACTCGTTACGACCCTCGCCTTCGGCTCGGGCCGTAAACTTCTCGTTTCGTAAATAAAGCCTTTTCATACCCGTTACAAAATGTACTATTTTAAGACATCCGTGTGCGAAACACAGTTTTTTGTGCCTCTATTCAGTGTGCGAAGCAGTCTTGTTACGCACTGCAGTGCGCGAAAAATTTTACAACCATCTGTCATACTTTTTCGCTTAGCGCTGGCTTCATGCATGCAAGCATTCTTTTATTTTTTTTCTCATATACAAACGTGAGAAAAAAACTAACCAAAACATTTCGCTATTATAATAGTATATAATCGAAAAATTAAAATGTCATCGGAAAGTGATTCTGACTGTGAAGACTTAGTGCCACAAGCTATAGCTGAAGCAGCAAAAAATATTAATTTAAATACATTACCAGAAAAATCAAAACGCCAATATACAGCTGCTTATAACGATTTTAAAAAGTGGCGAAAAGAGAAAAAAACGTCATCTTTTGATGAGAAAGTGTTATTGGTTTATTTTGAAGAATTGTCGAAAACATATCTCCTTCAACGTTGTGGGCTCGATATTCAATGTTAAAAGCAACAATACGCGTTTATGATAATATCGATATTAGTGTTTATAATAGTGTAATATCTTTACTGAAAAGAAAAAATGTGAACCATGTTAAAAAAAATCGAAAATTTTAACGACGTCAGATGTGTCAAAATTTATCGAGGAGGCTTTACATGATAAATATTTGCTACATGAAGCTGTTTTAGTGATGGGTATTTCAGGTACATGTAGAAGAGAAGAACTATCAAATATAACCTTAAATGATCTTAAAGATATTGATAGAAAAATGTTACTTGTTAACATTCCAAAAACAAAAACTAACGTTCAACGTTCATTTACAGTGGTTAATGATTTTTATCAAGTTTGTAAAAAATACATGAATTTACGATCAAAAATTGCACATGTACTAGATTTTTTTAAATTATCAGAATGGCAAATGCACTAACCAACCTGTTGGTATAAATGAAATTGGTGCTATTCCAAGCGTTATTGCTTCAATTTTAAATTTACCTGAACCTAAAAGATACACAGGATATTCCTATCGTCGAACTTCTGCAACATTATTGTCTGAAGCTGGAGGTGATATAACTGTCGTAAAGAAGCTTGGTGGATGGAAGTCAACGACTGTTGCTGAAGGATATATTGATGCCTCTATTGCTCAAAAAGAAAAATTGCCGAACAAATTACAAATTCAGTATCTATTTCAATACCATCAGCTTCAACTTCGTTATCAACAAATCAACCATCAACTTCCACTTCAACATTGATAAATCAACCGATACATGAAGAACCACAATTGAAACGTATCAGAATATCCAAAACAACATGCTCGCATTCGCTTAAAGAAAGAATTGAAAATTTTAATATTCATCAATATTCTCAAATACCTACTATTTCTTCAATGCCTGATGATCAAGAATTGCAATCATTTTTTTCAACGCCTTTTTCAATAGATGACGTTATGGAAAATAGTTCACATAACCTAAAAGAATCTTTAATACCAAATGTTCCGGATCCGATTTCATTTCAAGATTCAAATATTAAATCAAACAAGATATTAAATAATTTACTTGATAGTGCTAAATATCAATTTAATAATTGTACAGTGGATTTCATAATAAATGAAAAATAATAAATGATTTGTAGTATTAAGTAGTTTAAAATTTAATAAATTAATTCTATAGTTAAATTTATTTTGTTGTCTTGAGTTATTTATTATATTTGTTTAATTATTAATATGTATTTTTTTTGTATTTTTGTAATATATACTTTTCTTTATAATACATATATATTTTTATATATATTTTATTTATAATATGTACTTTTATATGTATTTTTATTTATATGTCATTTACTCTTTTTTTGTCACCTTTGCTTCGCTCAGGTGACAAACAAACTCGTACCTTATTGCGACAGTAAAAATGTCATTTTCGATTGTCTGTGTTTCGCCCACGGTGTCTTAAAAAATAGTATACGCAACACGTGCGCGATGCGGTTCACACACCCGCCTTTTTGTCGCCCTCGCTTCGCTCGAGCGAAAACTCAGCTCGTGTGTGAATCGCATCCTTCGCGCACATGTTACGTAATATACTATTTTGCCGAGCGGACCGCAGGTGCAACCTTGTCTCCCTGTGCCCGATCGCAAAGGTTGCACTTGCGGCCTCGCTAGGCAAAAAAATCGTATATTCACCACGGGCGTAAATGAAAAATGCCTTAAATCGTATGTTTGTCACCCGAGCCGAAGGCGAGGTATTTACATACGATTTAAGACATTTTTCGTTTTTACTCCCTAGCTGAATAATATACTATTATATTCTTTTCTCATCTGCAGCGCCACCATGCGGCAAATAATCCCGACTGCCTCTCCAGACACAACAGTTGTTTTAAATTTAGAGCGCAACATCATTTGAGATTTAAATTGACAATAAAAATAAAGCAACGAAAATTAACATTAAAATAAAATAAAACGTAAACGTGAATTTCTAAAAGAAAAAAACATTTATAAAGTAAATTTTTATATTTAAAATAAAAAAATGCTATTTTTTCTTATTATAAATAACAACAATTACTTGGAATAAAACTAATATAATCATATCGATATAAGCTTTGCTTATTGTAATTTATTAATTGTTTCTAATACATAACATTAACAATCAAAAATACAATTAATACGTATAAGCAATATACATGAATATACAAAAATAAATCTTGAAAGAATAAGAATGAAATATAAAATAGTTTTAAAAAACATGACAAACAATCATATTTAATGAGTGATAAATATTCCATCGTGATATCATTCATTTCATTTCTACTTACAATATAGGAATAAAAACGGTTGTCAAACTGATTTCACAATAGATCTGTAGCGTAAAAAAATTTTATTTTGTTTTTCAATTATAGCAACAATTTTCCCAAAATCGATTTCAGAATGTAAAATATCTACATGTCTCATTTTTTTTACATGATACCGTCGATTTCAAAATTCTCATAACATTTAACTTTTGAAGATAATAATTGATTTTGTTGCCAAAACTTGATTCTGTTACTTTGTAAGTTATGAATCATATTACACATTTTCAATACTTGTTTAATAGCTACAGACATTAATAAATTTACATTACTGCTTGTTGCTGTAGCGCTATCTTTGAGTTGTTGGTGTTGGGATTCAAATCTCATGACTTGATAATTAACGCATGGGCCATATAATTTTAAAAGCCGAATGTAATAAGTGAGATTATGAAATTTTGGTGTTAATTTATCGAAGTATTTTATAGAACTCTCATTTAAAATTTGTATTAAATTTTGTTGCTCTAGAATATCAGAGCTTACAATACAAGAAGACATTAATATGTCTAAAATCTTTCTCAAATTTATATACAATAAATAATGTTTATCGTTTTAGAGATGAAAAATATCTAACAGAACAGAACATTTCACTTGCTGACATTTTTAATTGTAATTTTCCCTTTAATCTATTCATAGAATTTTTTGGAAATTGATTAGAATTTTCAGTATTACCAAAATCAAAGAAGCGTAATTTTTGTTTAAGAATTGATGAGTAAAATACTTCTTATCAAAAATAAAGATACGAAGTAATTTTCACATAACATATGCACATACACCCTCTAATGCATCATGCATATAAAGAAATATTTTCAGTTATATGAAACCCATCGACTTTATTAAAAACGCATTCCTCTTTAATGTCAGTGTATGACATATCAGCTATTTCAACATCGGTTTTATAATTTTCAAGAGTTCGTAATTTTGATTCATTTTCACAGGTGAGATAAGATGATGCTTCAGTGTGTACTTTACAAATATAACACAAATAATTGGCTTTAAATGATTCTATGAAACCACACATTAAGTTATCCTATTCAAAAAAAGAGGCGAGCCGTGGAAGGGCGTCTACGAAAAATAACAGCGAGGAGTCTGAAACGGAAAGAGAAGGAGTGCACCCCGCAGACTCACCAACAGAATTATATTCACGTTAAAAACCTATCAAAACTATTAATTGAAATTTAACTGTATGTTCAACATTGCTAAATTAATATATGAATACCTTCTTTTTGAAGAAAATTCAATTCATTTATTAACACTGAAAAAACATTCCACTTAGAACTTTTTTTATCTTCAGAATATGTGAGAGTGGAGAAAAAAATACTATTCAAATGAGAAGCTATTCTAGGAGGAAAACACGCAGGTGTTGCATAGACATAGACCGCTCCAAATTTATTTATACCGGAATGACTGTCCATCGCATTCCCTACTTCTAAATCATCAAAATATATATACATAGGTATTACTAAATCATTCTGAAACTTTTCAGCATACTTTTCAATCCATAAACTATCTTGCATTATATTAAAAATAATTGTTTTTTCAGACATTATATCATTCATATTGATGATTTCATAAAACATGCCTGATATTTGCAAAAAGCACTTTAGTGAATGGCATAATGACACATAAACTGCATTTTTTATAGTATATTTATTTCCTCATAATTTATAATTTTTTAAACTAAATCTTCTCTAACAGCAAATTCTAAAGACATAGAAAATCTTTTTTTTCTAATATTTTAAATCTTTTTTTCTCTGTATTATAATTAAAAAACATCGCGATGTTCTTTGAAGCAGCTCTCGATTTTGATGCTTAAGCAAAATATAATCATAATAAATTATAAGTACTACGGAGTCATTTTCAATGAATGGAGCATAATTTCATTACCCTATAAATCTTTAACAGAAAGTGTAGCTCAGTTCCTACTCCCGAGACTTATGGACATTCTTTTATATTCATAAAAAATATTTCTATGAACTGATAAATTATGAACATTTATAGTCTTATTTTAAGAAAAATGTAAAAAGAGCCCCTAATTGAAGTGTGGATAATTCAGTCTAGAAATGTCTTTAATAAATTAACCAAAACTAAAATAAAAGTAGGGAAAGCAAGCTTTAATTTGTTATTTTCAGAATTGAGAAATGATAATTAGAACCAAAGATATGCTTGTTTGAAGTTAAGCAGCAAAAAAGTACTAAAAATCAGCGGCCTTCAGAATGTAGATGATTTTTGGTACTTTTTAGATAATTATTAATAATTCAACCAAAAATTTTGAAAAATCATAATATTTCATTACTTATTACTCTTAATCCTTTTAACCTATACCTCTGAAATTTTTTTTTGTATATTTTAGGTATGAAATGGAATATCTTCACAGATTTTCAACGAATCTCATTTTTTTGTTAGGTGAATTGAAATGAAATGTCCCATATATATACAGATGAAAAGATGTAATTCTCTTTTTGTATTTAATAGAATTTATATTTCATTTATTATAAAACTTTAGGAGCAAATAAACGTACCTTGAATCTCATATATCCTAAAGGTGGTTCAGCATATGGTATGCCTTTAAAAGAATAATATTCAAGTGACTTTACCACAGTTTTCAAAACTTCACCTTGAACTGGTCCGTTAGGTGTTTGAACAATCGGCGTTAATTTAGATTCTGATGCAATTGTCAAGCCAAGTAATAATAGTAATTTAATGTTTTTTTCTTTCATAATAAAATTACTTTTATTCACCTTTAATACCTGAAGAGATAATTGTACTTATTTATTCTTATCATAGTAAAGTTATTTAAAAAAACGCTAGCAAGTGCTTTTGCGCAATGCTTTCTCACAAAGCTCATTCAGTTAGAGTAATTTGATTTTAGTTTTCAAAATATGATTTCGTAGTAAAAAAAAACATAATTTCTATTCAAGAAAAATTAAATAGGAAATCGACATTTTTTTTCAAATTTTAAAATGGCTCTAAAATTAAAACTGTACAACGAAAACCAATTTGCCATAGCTTCTCGCCTAGTTGAACAAAAAAATAGATTGTATACAAAGTTTTTAGCAAATCCATCAAGTAGTTTACAAGATTTAATTGATTAAATAAATATATTTAAAAAAATTTTTTTTAATTTTTAAAATGCTTAAAAATTTAAACTACGCTAGGAAATCAATTTTCAAAAATTTTTCTTCCTTTGGTAGTCGCAAATAATTTCCCTGTAAATTTTAGAACAAATCTATCAAATACTTTACGCAAAATAAAAACAAATTAAAAAGGAACATCAAAATTATTTTCAAAATCTTTCAAATTCTCTCGTAACCACCCTAAGAAAATTAGTTTTCAAAAACTTGTTTTCTTCAAACGGTATCGAATAAATTGTATACAAATTTTGAAACAAATCTATCGAGTAGTTTACTTAAAATAAAAAAAAATGGAAAATAAGAATTTTTTTCAAAATTTTCAAAGTGCTCTAAAATTAAAACTACGTTAAGAAAATCAGTTTTCAAAAGTATTTTTTTTTTATTTTAGTCATTGCAATTAATTTCCATGCAAATTTTTAAGCAAATTCTTCGAGTAGTTTACGTAAAATACCAAAAAAAAATGAAAAACCAAAATTAAAAAAAGTCTTTCAAGTGGCTAAAATTAAAACTACGTTAAGAAAACCAATTCTCAATAGCTTCCCTCCACGTTAGACAAAAAAATAAATTATATGCAAAATTTGAGGCAAATCCATCGAGTACTTTTCAAAATACAACTGGGTAACTAAATACACATGCACGCACATACGCACACACATACATACAGACATTTTCTAGAAACCATTTTTTTTGAATCCCTGAGTCCAAATATGAACAAATTAATGAAAAAAAAGAAAAAAATTTTGTTTATCGATACAGTGCTTTCTCTATGAGAAAGTAAAATTTTGTATTCTCTATATTATATCGTCGGTATATACGAACAAAGGCGCACCTTCAAAAAATGTCAGCAAAAATGGACTGCTATGATTTTGACGGCGAAAAAGGGCACATTATAAGAGTTAATGGCGAAAAAAGGCGCATTAAGATATTGATAGCGAAAAAAGTTGCACTACAAGAATTGACGGCGAAAACAGGCTTTCAAATTACCGTCAATTCTTGTAGTCGCCTTTTTTCACCGTCAATTTTTGTAGAATGCCCTTTTTTGTCGTCAATTTTTAAACGCAAGCCTTTCTTTGTCGTCAATTCTTGCAATCTCTCTTTTTGTAGAAAATTCTTACCGCGCCTTTGCTCGTATCATTTTGCTGACGCGCCTTTGGTCGTTTATACCGACGATATATAACATAAATATTACTAATCATTATAAGTCATTTATCATTTATTAAAATACATCAATTGAAATAAAAAAAAGTAATTAATTTGCGTTATGGCAATGTTTATCAATAATTAATTATAAACATAAAATATTTTTCACGTACTTAGACGATGATGACACAATTTACACAGATATTAGATAAACGTTAGATAAATTTATTTATATTACAATTTATGAAAATAACTTGTTAAACTTTATGAATTAAACATAAACAAAGGAAATGCAATAGCATTCGATCGCTTAGTGCCTCAGAGTTAAATTGACATACTAACGCTGTATTCTTTGTAAAGTGGAAGGAGAAATAAACGTTAACGGCATTCACATAAACACAAATATACTATCAGTTTCTTAAAACAAATAATTAAAATTGAAAGTTATATGCCTAAATTATGACGCGTTTACATTGAGTGAATTTGCTTTATAAAAATTATTGTCATAGTAACCTTAAAAATTACTGTAACTAAGGGTGAATATGGAACAGATTGTTATGAAGAGAAAAAATGTGGCTTTAAAATTATCTGAGACTATTCAATGCGATTTTTAAATTATTTAAGCATTTTTTAAATTTTTTATAACAAAGCTAATGATAACAAAATAGTAACAAAGTAATAACAAAGATAATTTTTATTCATTTTTTACTTGGATGGCATTTTATTTTGTATACATTATTTGTTATTTTTATTCTTTTCTGAATTTTTGCTCTTACCTAAGTTGCCTAACAAACGTTATAGAATGTTTGTTATCTTACAATGTACACCAAACGGACATTAAATCGCTTACGATGTTTTTGGAATCCTTCAATGAGAATGACCGAAACAACGGAACTATCTAATAAAATTGTACAATTTTAAATGTTCTACGAATCAATGTCCGTTATTATGTTTAAACATGTATATACTATAAATAATATGTTATATTATGTGCTTATACAATATAATTATGTGTTTGGATATTTTGAATAATGATTTAACTTGAAATAATTATTCCTAATTTAAGATCACATAAAAATAATTATTCAGAAACTATTATTTAATTTTTCACTGTATTTATTAGAATTTAAGGATGAAATCTATAGACATTTTCTAGTGAAAATTACAAGTGTGGCCTTGAAGAAAAATTTATAAAGTTTGGTTTGGTAAAATTTTTTGGTATATTTCTGCTTTTCTTGGCTATGATAATCTTTACTGACAGTCACGGTAATTTTTCTTGTTGATTTTACAGTAAAGGTTATAGGATCTGATTTCTCCATGCATATGTAATTATCATTAATAATGATTACTTATATTCTTAACTTTTTATTTTTGGTATATTTGCCATTGTGGAATTTTGGATTTTTAATTTTCGTTTTATATAAGTCGATAAAATTATGTGATCCTGAATAACAATTAGAGCAGAAAAACATAATAAATTAAAGATTAAATCAGATAATTCTAACAAACATAATTTAAGAGTGTTTTCTTTAAGAAGATGTAAAATGGACATTACACCTGTACGCATAAATATTGACTATCTTTACATTTTATCGCGAAATTTTCAGTAAAAAAATGCATTAGCTTGTAGTATGTACCATGAAGATTATTTAGTTGAATTTTTACATAAATTCATTCATTAGTTATTAAGAATTTTGGGTTCCAAAATTATTTATTAAAATTTTTCTATTTTTTACAAGAATCCAAATATCTTAAAAAATAATGAATGAATTTATTTGAAAATTGAACTAAATAATCATCATGGTACATACTACAAGCGAATGCATTTCTTCTCTGGAAATTCAGCAATGAAATGGAAAGGAAGTTAATATTTATAAGTACTGGTGTAGCGTTTGTTTCACATCTCCTTAAGTGTTTTTTTTATCATTTGTTTAGTGTTATCACAGAAATTTGATTGTTTATTTTTGCATATTATTACTTAATTATAATATGAATTAATATTGAAAATGAAGTCGGTTAAAAAATTTTCCTCAATGTAATCTACATTATGATTATAAAATGACAATTAAAACGATAAAATTTAAAAAATATATTTTTGTAAATTATGTTATTAGTCTTTTAATAATATAATTATTATTAATGATAGAATATGTCCTCGGCTTATCGAAAAATTATTTGAGTCAAATTTCAATAGACATAAATTTAGTATATACGGTATATACATACACGGAAAAAATTTTCCTATAAAATTTACAATGAGATTCTGTATAAAAATTATAGTGACGCACCGTAATCGTGGGACAACGCGTCTTTTTCTTAATTATTGCGATGATATCTCATAAATTTTATGGAACGTTCCCTGGTAGAAATTAGACTACTAGACAGTTTTAGCTAGAATAATCAAGTTCTATACAGATCTGTACAGATAAACAAGACAGATCTGTACTGGCGTGTAACGCCTTTCCCTTCTAAATGCCCGTATAGTTTTCCCTTATAGAACTGTATAGTTCTATCGAGGCGCTAACGTATATTAAGGGTTAGCCGCAACATAATTTCATATAAACGCTTTAGTTCGTCATTATATTTCATAGCGTCACTTGCACGAATGTGTACTATGCTGAAATGTATAGTCACGTGTATGTAAATATTCTGTCCTTGTCTCTCGCATGATGAGAAAGAGAGATAGAGATAGAGACGCGACTATAAATCCCAGCCTGTGCGCGATACTAGCACTTTTACTTTCAATATGACTTTCTAGTGATAGTTTTCTTATGCTTTCTGTTGTTCAGTTGATAAATTTTTTTAATTTTTATTCATCAATGTTTTTGCACACGATATTTGAAGAAAAGGTGCAATGAAAGAACATTATTAGGTTAGGTTTTGCTTTACTTCGTCACTGCTGCATGATTTGTAGGTTGGTAGCACGCGCATCCAAGGGTTATATTAGTCTACATCCATCTAGTTTTTCTTATCCAGAATAATCAAGTTTTACTATAAAGGCCTAGAGAGCTTATACGGGCGCCTAGATAAAATTTCTACCAGGGTTACCGTAAAAATTACTTCTACCGTTGCAAATCAGAACTAACGCTTATATGACATGTGTCGATAACGCTCTGTAAATATTATGGTGATATTCTAGAACTTTTTGTAGAAAGTACTATAAAATTTACTCGACACTAAAAATTATGGAGTGTTACCGTAAAAATTGCGAAACGTACTTTAAATTTTATCTATGCGTTCAGTAACATTTGACGGCGCACATCTATAAAATAACAGAAAATCGTATGATGTCCCTCAATTGTAATTTTTATAGAAAAATTTTCTCCCTGTAGGAGTATTTTATTAATGGAGAAATAATAGAAAACTCTTATTTGCAAAAAAAATTATTAAAAAAAAATTATAAAAAAAATATATATAAAAACACTTTTACTGTTAAAAATACATTGTAAATATGCCTCTGAAAATCCGAAGTCTTCAATTAAGAAATTCTTTCGCCGAAGACATCTTATTACAGTACCACACAAAATTTCGATACAGTCGGCTCGGTGAGTTTTCTCGCGTTGACGTTTCCCCTACCAATAGCCCAAGTCTCTTAGCGATCTCGAGTTCTTAGAAATTAATTTCGATGTCGGCAAATAATGACGCTCAACTTTGATGCATTTTTAAAGAAGAGACTATTCTTTTCCTATTATTTTTATAAATGATGTTATATATTCCATTAAATATTGTAAAGTGTTGTTATTTGCAAACGATACCAAGATTTACAAGGAGATCGCCACTGTCTCAGATGCAATTGAGTTGCAGTGTGATATGACATTATTTAACCTTTGGTGTAGTGCAAATGGTTTGATGTGCAACTTTGGCAAATGTTGTGTCATTTCATTCTCAAGGCATAAACATAATGATTATGATTACTTTTTGGAAGGCATGGTTTTAAACAGAGTCGTATGTGTCAGAGATTTGGGTATGATACTGGATACAGGTCTTTCATTCACCGATCACATAAGTTATGTGATCAACAAGGCAAAAAAAAGTGTTAGGTTTTATCAAAAGATTTACTGTGAAGTTTGCACACCCGCAGTCTTATAGAACTTTGTATTATGCATATATTTATTCGGTCTTGTCATATGCATCTGTAATTTGGCGCCCTTACCTGGGATTTCAATTGGATGATTTGGATTCTGTTGTGAGAAAGTTTCTGTATTATGCTGCGTTTAGACTGGGATACAGAATGCTGCACGAAAACCATAATTATGGTTTCATACGGGAATTATTGGGCATTTCTAATTTAGGTTCCTGTTATGAAAGGAATAATTTAATCTTTGCGGCTAAAATCTTATGTAAAGTGATCAATTGCGAGGAACTGTTTTGCAAGTTCTCCTTTCAGGTTCCCAGTAGACAATCTAGATTTATAAGAGATATTTTTTACGTTTCAGTTATAACGCATAACTATTTATTGCACTCCCCATTTTTGCGATTTGCTATCGTGTGTAATAAGGTTAAAGAGCTGATAGATGTACAGTCGGAATCATTATATAGTATTTATAAGAAATCAAAATTGATCCTTCATTACGGTTGAATGATAATGAGTGGTGCATATGAGGAACATGTAACTTATCCGTTATTCTATGTGTAACTATTTATATGATTTATATCAATTGTTATTTTTTTATTAACACCTACTTTGCAAGCCTAATTTTTTCTTTTTGTAACTTGTAATTATGGGATAAAACCCGCTGATGATAAATAAAATAAATAAATAAATAAAAATATGAGAACATCATCTACAACATTATGAGGCTATCGATAGATTCGTTAAGGAGGAAGTCCTAAGTTAAGGTTTGAATTAAGAAACTGCTTATTTTTTTCTCTCCGGAAGTGTACTTCTCAATATTTCTAAATTCTCAAAACCATCCATCGTATTTTTATATATTTATATCATTTAATGAAGAGTGAAATTTATAATTCTTGTGAAATCAAATCTATAAAAGTTATAAAAAATATTCAACTGAATTAAAAACTATTGTGAGAAAATCAGTAAAATGAGTATTGTACGAGCTTACTTTTACCGATCGAAAATAGCTAAAAAAGATATTTCGATTTTTGATAGAAATAAATATCAGAATTGTTTGTACTTGTAGATATCAATTGATTTTAAACGAATAAGAAGCGGAAGCGTGTAAATTTGTCGAAATTTAATGAATAAGCCGTAAAAAATCATATCACTACCGTAGATTTGAACTTACGCTTGAACGGTACAACCTACGTGATTTTCCTTCTCTGAATGGTTTCATTTATTTAAATGTTAATATTATCGAGGATTGACCTGAATGAAAACAAAAGTAATTATATTAAAATAAGCTATTTATTATAAAACACACCGCACCCCAATACAACTTATCTGTCTAACAGTCGTCCAAGGAATGAACTAAGCGCGCATCGCGCTCATCAAACATACTCCGCCTTATGGCGGCGCCACACTACACATATACATGATTGAGCGTGTCTATATTTTCAACACTCCCTCCCACATTCAATATTACCTAATTATACATAAATGATTTTTACTAAAATACATAAATGAACAAATATTTTTAAAAATGGCATTTTAAAATTTTCAATCTTGATTTGAAGATGATTGCTGTTTGCTCTGTCGTTTGTTGTTTTATTCAGGACCTGTAATACATACAAAGTAAAGAATATTAAAATAAAATTTAAATAAACGAATATATATATTGTTAAATTTTATCAGTCTTAGCTATCTGATGTTTAGAAGGAACCCAGCTGATATTTATCAAACCTGTTTCTACACTGTGTTCCTTTATTTCTGTTGCATGCCTTAAAATTGTTCTGCCACCTGTTTTTTTTTACACTTGACTCAGCTATCTTGTTATCACACCATAATAGAATTGGTGCTAATTCTTGGATATCAATTCTTAAGCACATTCGCTTATAGAAACATATTTCTGTCTATGAGTTTTTCAGGATATTGTGTCTTCGAAAAACTGAATCACATAGCTACTGGTCGTAAGAAAATCTTTGCAGTCGTCAAAACTTGCATCTGTAAATCCTTGTAAACAGTCATTCTGTCCTTTGTATCTAAGTTCAAAGTCTTTTGTTCCTCTTAAGTATTCAAATACTCTTTCAACCTTCTACCAGTCATTTTCAGTAAAGTTGATTTGGTGTCTGCTCAGAGTATTTACCTCATATGCAATTTCTGGCCTGCTTGCATTGGTTTCTCCTTTTCTTTACGCTGTCTTCTCTTCCTATTGGTTCTTTCTAATTGATTATCATAGGTGTTTGTTGCGGTGGTGATTGATTGAAACTAAACTTCTTCAGCATTTTTTTTTATTTATTGTTCTTGCTTAATGCTCAGTATCCTTTTTTTTCTGTCTTATTTTATTTCTGAGCCTAAAGAACTTTTAGTCTTGCCAGTTTCTGTCATTTTAAATACTTCCTTTACATTTGTCTTCATTTTTTTTTTTTTCAATCATCTTTACATTGTTACAAACTAGCAGAATGTCATCTGCATACTAAATCAAGATAAGAAATCCGTCTTTTTCTTGCTGAGTAAATAGACAAGGCTCATTGTTGAATGATCTAAGTCCACATTTCTTTACTGTCTTTTTAAATCTTTCATTCCAACATTTTAAACTGACTTTCAAATCGTATAAAGCATTTTCCAATATACAAATTTTGTTTTGTTTGATCCTTTCATAACCAGTCATCCCTTCAGGTATTTCCTCACTGTTTGAATATTCATTTAGAAAAGCTGTCTTCACGTCCATCTGACATATTTCTGAATCCAGTTTGTTTGCCATTGCCAGTATAGATCTGATTAAATGTAATCGTTAAACCGGTGCATATGTTTCTTGAATATCATACTCATTTCTGTCTTTAAAATTACAAATTACTAGTCTGACTTTATATCTTATTTTACTGTCTTCTTTCTTTTAAATACCCATCTTGAATATTTAAGGTTTGATCTTTTTCTGTCATTCATTACAATTGATCTGTCAACTAATTTCCATACATTATTCTTATACATAGATTCTAATTCTTCAATAATAGTTTTGGTCCATTTTTTGTTTATCTTTTGACTTCATGGCTTCCAAGTGTGTGCTCAGGTCATTATTTATATCTGCTAATAAAACATGAGTTTCTTTATTTATCTTATTTTCTATACTTGTTTGTGTTTCCATTGGTAATTGAATCTGTCGTTTTGTTTTCTCTCCCTCCGATTCTTGCACTCCATATTCAGTATTTTTCTTAACTTTTGTCGGTCTTCCTACTAATTTTTTTATTTTCTCTCCCACCAATCCTTGTTACTTTTTATCAGTCTTATTATTTTCGTTTCTTGGTCGTCTAACTGATCTTTTGAATTTCTCTCCCTCCGGTTTTTGTATTCGTGTTTCATTTTCTCTGTCTTCTAATACAAAATTCACAAACCATGTATCTTTATCTTTTCATCAATTTGTTTCCAGTCTTGTATATCAGTTGTTGCATATCTGTCCTTGTAGACTAATTTTTCGTTGAATCGTACATCTCTGCTTTCGTATAGTTTACATAAAACCCATTGTGTCTGAATTCATTATTTGCAAAGGTTCAATTGTTCTATGCTTTATTGTCTTAAATGGCAATTTGTTAAACTTTGCAATCATACACACTTCACAGTCTTTCAACGTATCATCAAATACAGCCTGTTTTAAAGTTTTGATATTAGAAAATTTCAATTGTAATTTTCTTAAATAATCAACTGATGCATGGCCCATTCGAAAATGCCACAAATTAGCGTAGTTGTTTGTATTTATTTTCTCTGTCGCTTTTGTATTTTCAATCTCACATTGAGATTCTTCACTGACTTCAATCTCATGTGATTTATAAATATTTCTGTCTGCAATCTCAATATTTTTCTTCTTTGACTGTCTGATTTTTCTTCCTTTTCATTAAATTGATTATTTTCTTCAATATTCTGTTCTTCGTTCATTCTACTTGTCGTTACATATACTAGAACCTGTCTTTGTTTTAAATTATTTTCTGTCGCATCTCATTCAAATTCAATCAACCAATATTGCTGATTATATATTGATAAGGATGAAAAATCTTCATTTAAGTCTTCCGTGCAGATTACTCTGTCTAAAAATAATAAATTTTCCATCAGTCATATTTGTTTGCACGCTTTCTTCTACCTTAGATTTAAGATTTGCGCTGCAGTCTTTATTTGCGCATTGGACTCCGTCCAGTTGTTTAATAAATGTCTTGAAAATCAACTTTGAATTTGTCAATCGTTCTGTCGCACCACTGTCAGCACTCGGTTCATTAGTCTTCTTATTTCCAGATTCTAATTGGTTCAAAACCGCCTCCTTCCTGATACTCTCCTCTGCTATACTTTACATAATTTTCTTGTCTCCTTTTATTGACAGATTTTGCTCGTTTTTAATTGACATTATTAATTAGATTAGCTATCTTACTTGTGAATGCTGTCCGACCTGTACTTTCTTTACTTTTATTATTATAATATTTTGATTCATACCTTTTTCAGTCTTTCTGTCTCGAGTGTCCCTGACACTTTGGACATGTTAAGATCACATGGTCACGGGTAAATCTCTGACAAAAGAAACATTTCTTTATACTATTTCCCTGTCGTGGGCAGTCGCTGGCACAGTACCCATAACTGTCGCATTGAAAACATCGCACTTTCTGTATCGCCCTTGATTTGACCGTCATAGCTGTCGTTTCATGGCTTTCAACCTGTATAATAAATAACTTTAGTTTAACATAAGATAACCCTTTCACTGTAACACTTTCTGTCATAAAACTTATTCCTTCTACTTGATGTACTTTGCTTATGATAGTATTATAAAAGAAATCTCTTTCGTCTTCTTCAGGCAACGATTTAACTTTTGGCATGTTATTATAACTTCTTACTATTTCTTCAAATCTGTCTATAAAATTAACTGCCTTTTCTTTCGCTGGATTATACTGTATGTTGTATTTTTTTTTTTTATTACTAGATGGAGTTACATTTACCTCGCTTTAATTTAATTATTTCGCTTTAATTTCTTTAATTCTGTTCAAAAATCAACTAAATCTTTAATTTTCATAACTCTAGCATGATAGTCTTTATCTATTCTATTTATTAAAATGTCACGAACTTTCTCTTGCTACAATAGTACTATCTACAACATACAATAAGTCCAGCGAACTTAATTCAGACATAAAATAATCCAAAGTTTTCAAATGTAATTTGAGTCGTTAATTTATAATAGCACTTTACTGGTCCGTCTTTTCCAGTCAATCCGGTTTTGATAATTTCTGTCAACTGTTTTAAAACGTCTAAAATACTATCGTTTTTTTTTTTTTTTTTTATTAAGTCTTTTATCAACCTTTATTTGTATTAAACGCGATATTTTAAGTTTATTTACCGGTCCTAAGTGTTCGTCCAAGACTGTCGAGTTCCCGAAACCTTCTGCATTAAGTGTATAATTTTCAAAATCATTGTTTACCTTATATGTCGTTTTGCTGTCTTTGGATTTATCTGTCCTTTCTGCCTCGTTACCTGTAGTGATCCTCCTTTACCTGTTCAAATTCCTCCCTCATCGAATCCAAAGTCTGGCTGCCAAAGACCCGCGTGGCGCTTCCCTCCTTTATCGTCAAAGTCATTAAAGCGTCATTTTTTTTTTTTTTTTCTTTTATTCTTCTTCTCTTTTCTTCGTCTCTCTTGTTCTCTGCCATTTCTGTCTTAACTGAATTAAGCTTATCCATTACCTTTTCCAAATTGTCAGATAGGTCTAAATCAAAATTTTCATTATAATAATCATGCTTAAAAATCTTACTCTCATCGTCAAATTTTCTGTCATAATTTTTCTATTTTATTGACAAAACAACAAAATATTTATTTATAAATTTTTTTTTTTTTTTTTTAAACTTTTTATTTGACTTTACCTGCCAATTTTGATTTAATCATTTCATTTATTCTGTTTTCTGTCTCTATCTTTATTTCTGTCGTTTCAATCGTAATGTAATCCCATACGCTCTTCTCTGTCTTTAGCTCCGTCTTCTTACGACTTTCCGTCGTAAACATATTTTTCCAATACATCATTCAATTTTGCTGTCAAACCTTTGATTTGTTTTTGTCTTTCCTTATCTGTCACTATTTGACCTCCTGCAGTTACTTTGACTACAGTTTTCACAGAGCCGTCTTCAAAACCGTCACTTTATTCTACTTTCTGTTCTGTCTCGTTATATAGCCCTCCGTCTTCTCAGTCTCATTGCTGTCGTTAATTCTGTCTTTTCTCTCTTTCTTATCAGTCATAGTGTGGCCACCTGTCGTACAATAGGGCATATATAATCTGTCTTCACTCTGTCTTCATCTCTGTGACTGTCCTTATCACCAGGTCAAATTCTTTACTCATAACGTACTTGTCAACTATAAAGGAATAGTAAACCAATATAAATAAAATTCATATAATTTTGCCGAACACAAGCAAAAGCTTGTAGCTATCGACGCTAAAGAACTATATGCGTTTAAAAATCTAGTAACTTTTTTAGTGATTTTCTTTAATTGCCTGTAACTAGGGAAATATTGAGTATTTATGACTATAACTTTAGCTTTTTCCATATTTTATCATCTGAAAACTTATCCCGAAGTTTGAGCAAAATCCGTGATCCAGAGGTGTGACACTCTCCTAGTAAGTATATAGGTAATATTTGAAATTGTTTTAAATTCTCGGAAGCAATATAATTTTGTATTTACTGTGAAAACGCGAGCGAACGACTTTACTATATGTATATCTATATATTGATGTTTCAGAAATTTTGAATAATAAAGACCTATACTGGTCGCGACAATTTTAGTCAGTTGTAAGTCGTTCGTTGGCTAGCTCACTTCGATGCGTATTGTTTATACAGCCGCCGTTATAAAACTCACTAGGAGAGTGTCACACCTCCGGATCACGGATTTTGCTCAAATTTCGGGATAAGTTTTCAGATGATAAAATATGGAAAAAGCTCAAGTTATAGTCATAAATACTCAATATTTCCCTAGTTACAGGCAATTAAAGGAAATCACTAAAAAAGTTACTAGATTTTTAAACGCATATAGTTCTTTAGCGTCGATAGCTACAAGCTTGAAACTTTTTTTAAATTAAAGCTGAGCTCAAATCCTTTCGAAACAGTAGTTACAGCATATCAAAATATTATTTTTTCCCAAAGTTAGAGCGTAATAAGGATTGGACCCAATTTCAGATTTTATTATTAATTAATGTTATTAAAAGAAAAATCAGGTCCAATGTTTATCACGCTCTAACTTTGGGAAAAAATAATATTTTGATATGCTGTAACTACTAATTCGAAAGGATTTGAGCTCAGCTTTAATTTAAAAAAAGTTTCAAGCTTGTAGCTATCGACGCTAAAGAACTATATGCGTTTAAAAATCTAGTAACTTTTTTAGTGATTTCCTTTAATTGCCTGTAACTAGGGAAATATTGAGTATTTATGACTATAACTTGAGCTTTTTCCATATTTTATCATCTGAAAACTTATTCCGAAGTTTGAGCAAAATCCGTGATCCGGAGGTGTGACACTCTCCTAGTCAGTTTGACTGCCACATAGGCTAAAATCAGTTAATAACCATGTATGTAAAATTCAAGCCTGATAAAATTAAAGTTATTAAAAGTTCGAGATAGTAATTTAAACCAAGTATTTTTTTTTCTAGCTTCTCTTTACACCAGCGTGTCACGCTGGGATCCTTACAGTTTTCTCAGTATTAGAAAAATTTATCACATACAGCTGCAAATATTTAAAATCACAAATTTTTACCGTCAGAACATAACTGTTGAAAGGCATAAAAAAGGGTCTATTTTCCTAAGCAAAATGTTCAAGTAAAGATTACGGGGGCTTTTCTCAACTTAAACATTACTTTTTTATGAATATGCCATATGTCTGAATTTTCCCTAAAAGTGTGTAAATGTCTATTTGCTTTGGAAAAAACCCATGCAAAAACATGTGTACTAAAACGAACGTCAACCCCTTTGTAAAATCGAAGTATCAAAATTCATAAAATTTCGTAGCATTCTTGTAGCTCTCATAACGAGCAGTTCTTAATAAACCTTTCTTCTGTAAGGTTATATACCTATACAGTTTGGATAAAATCAAGTAGTCTTTTAATTTCGTATATACATTTTTTATCTACACCTTAAAACTCATACATATTTAATATTCATAATATTGTCTCTCAAAATTAATTTTTTGTGAGACGTATCAACTTAGTGGTACAAGTATATTTTTATCAATATATTTTTCTTTTATTTAGAACCATCGTAAACCACAAGGATTATATCGAATACATTACTTTCTCCATTAGTTTTTTAGTGCTTCACCAAGACCCCAAGGCTGTTCTTGGTATCGTCTTGTCTTGTTTTGAAAACCAAGACGATACCAATACAAGACAAAGGCATGTAATCCTAAGACAATACCAGGCTTTAAAGAACCAAGAATATTGTCTTGGCAAGATTTTCAAAACGAGATCTTGCGAGAATCTTGGTCTTGATTTTATTATTTTTTTTATCTTTTATCATTAACTAACTTTTGATGAAATTATAACGGAAATTTTGATGGAAATTTATAAAAATTAATATTATGAAAAAAATGTAAATTATACATTATAGATAATATAAGAAAATACTGATAAATTCATTCATACTTTTGTAAAGCAATGTGCAATTTTGCTTAATTGCTGAAATTTTATTTGCATATTTAATCGAATATTTATCGATCAAGTACTAATTTTTATATCAAAATATTATTAATATAAGTAACGTTATTTTTTATTTGGATGTAGGAAGTTTTATGTGACAAAGGAAAAGTTCTGTGTATCGAAGCTAACATTTTTTATTTGTAACGGGGAATATATTTAAATCAACTAATCAAATATATTTGTGGGCTTCATATGTACATACTTCAAGTACATACGCACTTACCGTTAAATAACCGATTTTAGATTTAGAGACGATCAGCCTCATGCACTACCACTGATCGAATATGAATGTCTTTTTCATACAACTAAAATCAGTTAAGCAATATTTAATTCTATTGCAGAACTTCACTTAGAAGTTCTGCCTCCCGGACGTCTGGTACGACGAAACCCACGGCGTGTACCTTAAGACTCTCTTAAATATCGTAGATTAAAAGTAAGCAAGTGTATAACGTTCAATATATATAGACAACACACGATTTTAAATAGAGAGAAATAACGTTATATGGTACTTCAGAATAATTTCAATTTAACTTCAATTTATTCAAAACGATAAACAAATTTTAATACATTGAAATGAAATTATTGTACACTTTAATAATGGCAAAAATTAATAAGTTAAATAAAAAGAAAGAAAACAGAATTTAATTTAATCTAACCTATTCTACTAAGCGCAACGCACGCGACGGTCTCAATATTTACATATATCGCCTATACGCATTCGTTAATAATACACCGTACTATAGTCTGCAGACTTACGTTTTTATATCTGTCGGAGGACACGCAATTAACTCGATGATCCTCTCCAACCAGGACGAATTGATCGAACAACGGAAGCGGCACCGAAAAAATGCGGTGCAGCTTAAGCTCTCGTAGATCTTCCTATCAGGACGATTATATCTCTCTGCAAGAGTCAGGCAAACTCACTTGATTCCTGCACAAGCCACGTACAAAGGAAACTTCTTACAAGATGTCTACCTCTCTATACAAAATTGATAAAATTCACACGACGCACGAGCTCACACAATGTATATCATGGCTGCCGAAATCCTTCTCGTCATGTCTTGCGCGCGCCTTCGCTAACCGTCAGCCACGCAAGACGATGAAATATCCACTCTCTGTCTCACTCTTATACCCATAAAGTAAGCATAAAAGCTTACAATAGGCTGTGCGACTCACAACGAGGAGAGAGATAGAAGTATACTGACATACAGTATATGTATAATTTGCTATCCTCGTTACACCCCTTCCCCAGACGCTGGAAGACTGTGTATGACAGCTCTGCGATACTTAGTCGCACTGCAAAATATAATGGGACTATACCACAAGGAAATCTCTCTATGATATCCCATGTTAAAAATTTTCCCCTCGTTTCAAAAAAGAAACATTTGATTCTATAAATCATCTTATCTAACTCGCTACACTCATGATCATATTGATCGTCACGGTTAGATAATTTATTATCAATGAAAGATCTTGCATATTACCTCTTTCCAATATTTTAATGATAACAGTAACTTTTACCTATCATCATCAATGTTATTTATTAACAAACATCGCCTTTGGAAGACCACTCAAATATTTCATAATTGCAGTTGTGACAGTATTTAACCAGTTGCAACAACTGTCATTCTCTCCAGTTGCTACACTGCCAAAGTTGAGTGAGAAATTAAGAAGATAAAACAGAAGATCTTCTAGAATTACCTTTGACTTACTACGAACGCGTTTATACATACCATTTTCACCCGATCGCTGTGAAACGCATACTAACTTCGCCTTCGCTCGTCTCACCACCAAAGCTGTCCTACACGGCTTATCACGTTTTCTATACACGTATACCGACCTAAAACTACACTTTATACCACACGCAGGTGGTGCGCTATCGCTGAAGTGGTGAGGTCGGCCATTCGCAGATGGCCTGTCGCAATTCTTCACTCTTTCTACTTCAACTTCTTGATCCATCGGCGGTTGATTCTCATCCTTGATGCTGTCTGGATCATTGTCAGACTTAAATTTTTGGCAGATCAAATAAATGTTTTTGCAAATGGAATGCCAAAAATATGTAACTATCAATCTTATGTAGATTCTTCTTCTACTTAAGCGACCAGCTACAGTCCCATTATGACATTCCATGAACACCCCTTTCGTTTGTTCCTGAGAGATGACGAGCATCCACGTCTCGTCACGTCCAGATCCAGGATAATATCGACTTCTCTGTCCGGACTATACATAAAGAATCGACAATAATGTACTTTAGTAAACCAATTTAGACACCATTGTTCATTAGTTGGATTTACAGTATGAAGAGTCAAAAAATTCAACTTCTTCGATCCCTTCATCTTTATACATTAGAAAGGGAGTGACTGATATACTTTTCAGTACTCTTTTATGGTGTTCAACCGTACACAAGTAGTCTTGTACTTTCAAAACTATTTTCCTTAATCTGCTATTTAGTTTATACAGATAGCAAAACCATTTCAAATTGCTATAATCAACTTTCTTGACCTGGCATCCCTTCATACGTAGTCTGACTTTGTTAATTACACATTTTACGACTCTGGCTCCACCAGTGTTGTATGAGTCAATTAACATGCCACAATTTGCAATAAAACTTCCCAACCATAATCGAGTTTTAGCTTGGATGATGCCCATACTTGTTGCAATCTCAGCAAAGGCTGAATTTTGCTTTACTGCAACACACTTCAATGGTTCTCCCACGTTGATAGGCTCAATTCTGTCTGAGACTGTCCATGGTACATCTGACTCTTTGAAGGCCTTAGAAGAGCCAGTGGGAGCAGTTACGGCCTTCTTCACTTGCTCCCAATGGCGTTTTCCGAACATTTCGGACATTCGCTCCTTATGTAACCTGGATTACCACAATCATAACAAACTATACTATCCCGATCATGGCGAGGACTTGATCCTGTTCTTCTATACTGGTCCTTTCTTGGACTACGAGACTTTTGTCTCTCAGAATCTGAAACATTATCATTAGGATAATCGTGATTCTCATCACCAGTTCTTCTTGACATCCGATGATTTGCAGGACTCGACTTGGATTTCTTTTTCTTTGGCGTTGTATATCGATAAGCTTTTCCAATCAATCTCTTTTCAAATTGAGCTAGCTTTTGTTCCAAAATTTTAGTAACTGTAGACACCATATCTTCAACTTTAGACACACTGGTGTCCACACTAGATACCTTAGGCGGAATCTTCTTTTGATTCGCCGGAGGGTGGTAAGCTGTTTCTGGTAATAATGCTTTGCCAGGTGATGGTGGAGGTTTATAGACTTTCTCAGCCTCTAAAGTCAACTCCGCTTCGACAGCAATCTCTAATAAAGAATCAATGCTATTGAATTCGTCTCTGCGTACGAGTCTTTGCAGCTCCGGCCTCAAGTTACGATGTAATAAATCTAACTGTTGACTGAGGTCCGGTTGTGGTTTTTGTCTTCGCATTATTGCTATAAGACACGTTAAGTAGTCACGCACTGGCTCATCATTGCCCTGCGTGCGTGCATTCGCTTCTGCTATAAGCCTCTGTTGGAAACGACGGTTGGTACCATACCATCGTCTCGCAGCTTCACAGAATTCGGGCCAACTATGCCATTGGTCCCGATTATTGCGATACCAAGTAGCTGCAACACCTGTCAATAATTCAGAGAGTGAATACAACAAATCACTCTCCGACAGATTAGCAAGAACCCGACACTCTTCGACTCTTGTCAAAAAGAGGTCAATACTTTTGTCCTTTTTACCAGAAAATCGTACTTCCCATTGACGTACGACTCTGCCTACATCTCTTGGTTGACCACCATGACTCACTGAGACCTGAGTCGGTGAGCTACCCCTTCCCCAGGCTGTGCCGAGAGCCCCAAATGGTGGTAACCGAGATGTCCCAGATACGTCTGAACCGTTAGCACGAGGTACACCACCTGTTGACGTGATGACCCTCGCATTGACCGTCATTTGGTCAAAATTTACCTGTCTATCATCAGGCCGTTGTTGACCTGATTCAACATTACTATGTTGACTTCTTCTGCCGCAACCTGATATACCGCCATCTAATATTGTGTTAGACGGTAATCTATTTTCAGTAGGAATCACACTTGTTTGATTCGACAAGCATGACTCCTCCAATCCGAGAGGTCGCGAACTCTCTCAGATAGATCACCTATTTGCTGTTGTATCTGTTGCAATGCCTTTAGCATCTTGCTATGCAACAGATACTCTTCATTAGTCATACTCTTATGACTTTGCGGCAACTCCTGTTGTGCGTGAGCGTCAATTTCGTGCCTTGGAATTTCTTGGATTTCATTCTCTTTATTCTTCGATTTCTGTTGTCTCGTCTGCCTACTTTGCGAAGCAACACTACTGTTATTAGCTAGGGCGCCTTCTGTTCTCTCGCTTCCATTAGCTGATAACTGTGTCACCTCACAATTTTCTACCTGCAATTGAGGCAACTCAGCCAATGGATGCGGATGCAAGGTGTAATTGCTTGCTGTCTGCGAACTGTTTGTTATCTCCGCCGTCTTTGTCTCAATAAAAGACTGACGAAGATCAATCCTAGTCTGTCTGATTGCATTTTCGTCAGACAGATCTGATTGCATAAAGTCAGCTGCCGTATATTCACCGAGCAGCCAGACTCTTAACCTCTCAGCTTGAGCGAACCTGGAGCCAGAAGTTCGCATTTGTAAACTGTACAAGGCTTCAGTCAGTTCTTGACCGTTTAAACATATCAGCCAGTCATCAAGCAACTCAGTCGATGCTACATCTCTTCTTGACTGATTGCTTGCCATCTTCACTCTTGAAGCAAATCTATCACCTGAAATAGAAGTACTTGCGTGTGCCACTCAGAAAATATTAATTGCTTATACAGCCACAAAAAAAAATTCTAAATATACATGTGTACAATATATATATGTGTAGTGTACCTAACTACTATACACACACACAAGAACCTCTCTACGCAAGCTACAAAGAGATTATTCTTATATGGCTCAATCTAAATATATTGAGCCAACCTTCTCCCTTTAATAACAATAAAATTATTTTCAATAAAGAAAAACAATTAAATTTCCCCTAATAGAGAGAAAAAAAGAACTCTATAATTTCCTCTTGGTGTCAATAACTCTAACTGCTGACTGGTTAAGAAAAAAAAACAAAACCTTCAACCAGTCAGCTATTGCAAAAACTGCAACCTCAGTTTCGCAAAAACACACAAAAGAAAACTTTACTATCAAATCTAATTCTCAAAGAAAAATTTTAATAATTTTAACTAAACCAAGAACAGATTTAAAATTTATGTTTCTCTTATATGAGAAGTACCTCTCTTAACAAGAAAGAAATAGAATTAACAAAAAAATCAACACCAAGGGCAAAATCACAATTAAAAAAAACAAACTCCAACTTTGTCCTCTTTGCTGCTTACGGCCGACTTATACAATTATATCGTAGCCTGTGAGCAGCCTACTTTACCGTTGCTCACAAGCGCGCCCTATGTTCGACAAGACTTCTCCTTTTACTTTCGTCTATCTTGTCGAACTTTCTTACAACTACGAGACCGTCGCTCTTCCGTACAATTTAGCAAATTTTTCTCTTTAAAAAAACTATTATTTTATTTTTCCTAAAGAAAACCGAAAAAATTTCCTAAAATAAAAAAAAAATAATCGCATGAATTTCTTTTCCCAATTTCAGAAACTAGAAAAAACACGCTTTACTAACCTACCGCGCAATGACTATTGCCACTAGAATTAGCTTAATGCTTTAAATGTCTTATTACAACCAGCGCCCCTCAAGGCCCTTGCAATAAGATAAGCATGAGCTGCTCTCGATTATTCAGTGGACGCCATTTTATAATGCGCGCCACCCGAGAGCCACCTATATTTCTCTATCGCGTCCTTTTTCCTGTCACGCCGCGCGCCACGTAATCATACGCACCATAAAAAAAATCACGTTAAACTTTTTATTTACGTGAGCCCATATATTGGTGCTATGTACTATGCACGCGATATTATAACGTAATACACTGCTTTTATCAACTTTCGTGAGTTGATTCGTTGGGCGCCATGTAACGGGGAATATAGCTCACACAATGTATATCATGGCTGCCGAAATCCTTCTCGTCATGTCTTGCGCGCGCCTTCGCTAACCGTCAGCCACGCAAGACGATGAAATATCCACTCTCTGTCTCACTCTTATACCCATAAAGTAAGCATAAAAGCTTACAATAGGCTGTGCGACTCACAACGAGGAGAGAGATAGAAGTATACTGACATACAGTATATGTATAATTTGCTATCCTCGTTACATGGCGCCCAACGTGGGGCCCGAGGACATGTAACGAGGATAGCAAATTATACATATACTGTATGTCAGTATACTTCTATCTCTCTCCTCGTTGTGAGTCGCACAGCCTATTGTAAGCTTTTATGCTTACTTTATGGGTATAAGAGTGAGACAGAGAGTGGATATTTCATCGTCTTGCGTGGCTGACGGTTAGCGAAGGCGCGCGCAAGACATGACGAGAAGGATTTCGGCAGCCATGATATACATTGTGTGAGCTCGTGCGTCGTGTGAATTTTATCAATTTTGTATAGAGAGGTAGACATCTTGTAAGAAGTTTCCTTTGTACGTGGCTTGTGCAGGAATCAAGTGAGTTTGCCTGACTCTTGCAGAGAGATATAATCGTCCTGATAGGAAGATCTACGAGAGCTTAAGCTGCACCGCATTTTTTCGGTGCCGCTTCCGTTGTTCGATCAATTCGTCCTGGTTGGAGAGGATCATCGAGTTAATTGCGTGTCCTCCGACAGATATAAAAACGTAAGTCTGCAGACTATAGTACGGTGTATTATTAACGAATGCGTATAGGCGATATATGTAAATATTGAGACCGTCGCGTGCGTTGCGCTTAGTAGAATAGGTTAGATTAAATTAAATTCTGTTTTCTTTCTTTTTATTTAACTTATTAATTTTTGCCATTATTAAAGTGTACAATAATTTCATTTCAATGTATTAAAATTTGTTTATCGTTTTGAATAAATTGAAGTTAAATTGAAATTATTCTGAAGTACCATATAACGTTATTTCTCTCTATTTAAAATCGTGTGTTGTCTATATATATTGAACGTTATACACTTGCTTACTTTTAATCTACGATATTTAAGAGAGTCTTAAGGTACACGCCGTGGGTTTCGTCGTACCAGACGTCCGGGAGGCAGAACTTCTAAGTGAAGTTCTGCAATAGAATTAAATATTGCTTAACTGATTTTAGTTGTATGAAAAAGACATTCATATTCGATCAGTGGTAGTGCATGAGGCTGATCGTCTCTAAATCTAAAATCGGTTATTTAACGGTAAGTGCGTATGTACTTGAAGTATGTACATATGAAGCCCACAAATATATTTGATTAGTTGATTTAAATATATTCCCCGTTACATATTATATATTTACATTAAAAATAGATACCTTCAAATTACTACGCATCCATCTATTAATACATAAATGTGCTCTAATTGATTCATCCCTACAAAAAAATCTCGGGTGAGAAATCAGGTGATTTCTCATGCCAAAATCTCATGTGACAATTTTATTCGTTTTTTAGGTATTGCAAATCATTTTTAATCGATTGAGGACTATTTTTCAAAATTTTGGACTTTAAAATTTTAAAAAATAGTCCTCAATCGATTAAAAATCATTTACAATACCTAAAAAACGAATAAAATTGTCACATGAGATTTTGGCATGAGAAATCACCTGATTTCTCACCTGAGATTTTTTTGTAGGGATTCTTTAACGAACACCTACGTTTCGTCACAATTAGTGATGCTTCAGAAAAAACTCCATTTCAATTGGAATTTGAGATGATTGAGAACAATCAATTATTTCTTGGTCCCATTGCACAGATTTTTCTTTTTGAACAAATAGAGCATTAACATTTATGCTGCCATCGTCATCATTATTTTTCGATACTTCATTTACATTAGTATCATTTTGTTTTTTAAAATAGACATTATAATAATTTTTTCTCATCCCTTAACGAAAAATGTGCAAAATTCCCCTCATATCTCGCAGAGAAGTAGCCCATTAAATGCTATGCTGAGTTTCGCACTAACTTTCTGCGCCGATTTGTAAACACGCCCAACTTATTTTTGCTTACTGCTATACTTCTGTCAGACCTAACTTTGACTGATAGGGAATAGACAGAAACAAAATCATATTTAAATTATGAATGAATTTATGATTATTTTTATTTGAAAATAAAATGTAAAAATTTTAATTGTCATGCAATTAATTTATTACATAAAATATTTGACAATAATTTAATTATTGCAAGTAATTGTATGTATAAAAAGTTGTTAAATTTTGATTAAATACAATGAGAAAAACTATGATCTATCAGTTATTTGATCATTCATTGATATTAATAATGTTCATTCATATTAATAATGTTATTAATATACGCATCAATTTGGTTTTTGTTTAATAAAATATAGCTTTTAGATATATTTATATAAACTTTAAACATTTATAAAAATGTCAATAAAAGAAAAGCTTTGAACAATTAAATTAAAAATTTAAAAACACTTTTGCAATAATTTTAAAAATATTCTTTTACACTAAAGTAAACAACAATAGAAATTTTAATTTATATAAATTAAAATTAAAAACTGATTGTTGTTTTTAATCCTAATATCAATAAATAACAGCTTTTTTCATAAATACATTTTTTGCCAATAATGGTCCAGTGCGGGTTAGCTAAATTCTGCAGCTACGTAGAAAAATCATTTTTGAAAAAAATGATATAGATGAGTTGCTTGTCTTAATTAATAGTTATAACTATGTCATCTTATTCCTTTAAATAATTTGGAAAATAGCTAAAAAGAATAAAAAAATGTTAAAAATATATTTATTATTGTAAAATAGTTTTAAAAGTTACATATAGTTATATATAAACTGATTTACCTTCATAGCATTACATTTTTTCACACAGTTTATGTGTACATGAATAATTATTAACTGTAATAGTACAATTTTCACAGTTGTACAATTTTACCATGCCAACTTGATTATATTCTACATTTTCATTGTTTGACAATGATTCTTTAAGAATTTTTTTTTTGCATGGAATATTCGTACTATTAGCTCCGCAGTCATTAAGAATTGTTTTGGATCTAATGCCATTTGTACTGTTTAATCCAGTATTATTTACATTCTCCGATAAAGGATTTTTATTTATTGTTGAACTTGATGTAGATGCTAATATCTGGCTATTCGATAATAAAGTACTCCTTGCACTGACAATCCCTTCAAATTTTTTTTTCTTTTGCCATCAAAGACTTTTCAATATATCCTTGGGCGATTGAATCAGACCTCCAACCTGATAAATTTTTAACTTGTACCAAATTTTCTCCAGAATTAGACAGTAAAATTACTCCTGTACGACGGAAGCAGTATCCTGTGTATGATTCTGGATTTTCTAAATTTAAAAATAGTGCTATATTTTTTGGGATCTCAGCAATTTTATTTTTTCCTGCTGGCTTCGTTATGCATTTTCCTTTGTTGTAGGCGATAAAAAATCTGTTTGTACCAATATCATTAGGCCTTAATGAAATATACTGCTGAACCTTCTCATAAAATGGTGGACCAATTAGAAACTCACGAGAATAGTTGTTTTTATTATCTTTAATTCCAACAATATATTTATTGCCAACATCTTGCACATCAAAAGTATTGATGCCAAGAAATTCTGAGAAGCGTGGAGCTCTGCACACTCCAAAAATAAGAACAACCTGAAATTTTAACAAATAATGAATACACATGCCTACAAAATTGTTATTATTTTAAATAAACTATCAATTACCTTCATACGTAAATCAATAGGATCCTCAGCAATATCTAAAAAACTTTCAATGTTTTTCCAACTTAAAGCTTTAGCTTTCTTGGGTTTATAATTTTTGGCAAAATTTTTCATATAAGTTTTTAATTTATGATATTCCTTTATATGAATTCCTTACCTCAACTCCAGCGTAGTCCTCAACATAGACCATTTAGCCCATACAGTTGACGGTTTGTACATTTTAGATAATTCATAAAAAAAAAAAACAAGTAGAATAGATTCTTCGAATGAATTTTTATTATTTTTTTCTGCCATTTGATAAAACTATTATAAACATTTTCATAGAGACTAAATGACTTATTTGTGGGTAACAAACTATTTGTTATCATCTGTGCCTCAGCAGCAAAATTTCCCTCCAAAATTTCTTGTGGTTCTTCTTGTTGTTCTTCATCAAATTCAAATGAATCATCAGACTCATCTGATGAAATCATGATAACTGTAAACAATATAAGATGTAATTGATACAATACAAACACAAAACTATTGACACAAAACTGGTTTCATTTATCTAACCTAAACTTTTCTGTGTGCAAAATCCAAATCTTTAATTTTTATACAACGCCAGTAGAAAAATCTTAGCTAGTTTCAAATCAAATCATGTAATTTTTTTTTAATAATGAATTATAAAATTTTTTTAATACCGAGAGTTTAATATATAAAGTATTATCTAACAGTTTACAAGACTTGATACATTGAACTCGCTTGCTCTCTTTTCTCTCGCACTCGCACACCGCTTTTTCCTCAAACTCGAATAAACGCTAATGCACAGGCCCACTACTCGATGCCCTGGCGCACTACAATCGCAGCAATTTTTATTAATTTTTTATAAATTAACATTTATTACTGCGCAAACTTTTCGCCGGGAATAAGAAAAAATCGTATATTAACCTCGGGATAGAAGTTGACTATCAATTACTCGCGTATGGTTTGCCCCCAAGCGTAGCGAGGGGGGCAAACCATACGCGAGCAATTAATATCCAATTTCTATCCCTTGGTTAATAATATACTATTCTTTGAAAATATTCTTAAACTTTTTCAAACTTTCTACTTCCAACTCTCGTCCCCAATTTGTAATATCAAAACTCTCAACCTTATGACGTGGATTGAGAATTAAAGAAATGTAGTATATCCAGTTGCATTTTACATAATGTTTAAGTATCTTATCGCGACCTGCTTGAAATGCAAGAAGTAATTGCTCATCTGCTCTGGTTCTATCAACTTTATTATCCAAATAAAAAATAATTTTCTCTATTTTATCGATAAGCATATTAAAGGCTATAACAGCTGTAAAGAAACATATTGCTCACCTGAAACAATTTTCATGACTTTCTTGAAATGTTTTAAAAACTTTAGAATACGTTCAACGCCAGCCCATTCAGATTCGTTTAATTTGAAATTCTCTAATTTAGCATAATTATCACAAAGCATTGTTAAAGCAGATTTCAGATGGAATGCAATTTCAAGCATGTCGCAAGTACTGTTCCAACGAGTTTTTACATCTAGTATAGGTTTGATATATCGAATATTTACTGCATCACAACAACTTTGCAGTTTTTCAAATAAAATTTCAGATTTTCTAATTTTTTTAACAATATTTATTATTTTGGAAATCATATTAGTAAATAAAAGATCTTTATCATAACTTTCATTTTCGCTGTCACTAGATAAATCTTCTGCTTCATCAACTGCTTCCGAAAAGTCATCTTCTATTATTTCAACATTAAGAGACGGTCGGGACTATTTGCCGCATGGGGTCACTGCGGTCTGGTGAGAGAAAAATGTAAAATAATTTTTACTCACTAGGAGAGTATCAGATCTCCGGATCATGGATTTTGCTCAAACGTTGGGATAAGTTTTCAGATGTCAAAATATGAAAGGAAACAGAATTTTAGATCCCAATGCTCAATATTTCCCTAGTTACAGGCAATTAAAGAAAATCACTAAAAAAGTTACTAGATTTTTAAATGCATATAGTTCCTTAGCATTGATAGCTAGGAGCTTGAAACTTTTTTTAAATAAAAGCTGTTCTCAAATCCTTTCGAAATAGTAGTTATAGCTTGTCAAAATATCATTTTTTCCCAAAGTTATAGCGTGATAAACATTGGATTTGATTTTTCTTTTTAAAACATTAATTAATAACAAAAGCTGAAATTGGGTCTAATGTTTATTACGCTATGACTTTGGGAAAAAATAATATTTTGACATGTTATAACTACTATTTCGAAAGGATTTGAGCTCAGCTTTCATTTAAAAAAAGTTTTTTAGTGATATTCTTTAATTGCCTGTAACTAGGGAAATATTGAGCGTTGAGGTCTAAAATTATGTTTCCTTTCATATTTTGACATCTGAAAACTTATCCTAAAGTTTGAGCAAAATCCGTGATCCGGAGGTCTGATACTCTCCTAGTCAGCGATTTACAATTTACTGAAACAATAATTTACGTCCAATGTTGTCAATAACTCTAGCCATATATATGTAGAATAATTATTGATGCTAATCTTGTTTGAAAAGTCTAAAATATTGTTGCAAAGCGAAAAATGCTGTGCGAGCTAGAGCCAGCGTGAGCATATGAATTCATCATTCTTTAGTATTGCTTTCTCTGTCACACTAAAGAAAAATATACATGTTTACATCGGCTCTATCACACGCAGCATTTTTCGCTTTGCAACAATATTTTAGACTTTTCAAACAAGATTAGCATCAATAATTATTCTACATATATATGGCAAGAGTTATTGCCTTGGTAACACAATCTGTTGCAAGCTCGATTGCGCAGAACTTGCGTGGTCTGTTTCCACATTTTAATGCATATCTGCTGAAATTTAATTGCGACTGAAACGTGCGTCAAATTTGTAACAGATTGCCAATCGAAACGTGCGATTCTAAGATAAGAATAAACACGCAAACTTGCAGCAGAATCGAAGCAGTCTTCCGTAAGAATCTTGCAGCAGCACTTTACCCTAGAATTACGTAAGAATGACATAAGTTGAGCGCAATTATATGACGAGAATAAACACGTAAACTTGCAGCAGAATCGAAGCAGTCTTCCGTAAAAATCTTGCAGCAGCACTTTACTCCAGAATTACATAAGAATGACATAAGTTGAGCGCAATTATATGACGAGAATAAACACGCAAACTTGCAGCAGAATCGAATTAGTCTTCCGTAAGAATCTTGCAGCAGCACTTTACCCCAGAATTAGATAAGAATGACATAAGTTAAATGCAATTATATGACGAGAATAAACACGTAAACTTGCAGCAGGATCGAATCAGTCTTCCGTAAGAATCTTGCAGCAGCAGAATTTATAGAATTTCAAAGTTAATTAATAGTTCCAAAAATGGAAGTTACTTTATAGAATAAAGATTATACATTGTATTTTAATAAAAAATTTTCATTGTGAATATTATTAACATTTAACTAACGAGAACATGTTCATAAGAGTTGTTGACAGATTTGAAGAAAGCAAATGTTGAATTTAAAAATTATAATTTATAATTTAATGAAAATATAATAATTTATAATTGCGATACATTTAATGCACTTCTTTAAACTTTACGTGTTCCTACTACCGATGCCTACACCTAGGCACATATTGGCTAAAAGAAAAAAGAAGGAACGCAAAAAACAATCAACATATATACACAAAGGGGTGGGCGCTGGTGTTATAGTATAAAATAATATACATGTAAACATTGGGGAGAAGAGAGGAGACCATTGCAGCCAACTGTAAAATATAATAAACGTAGATAAAAAATTTTTATAATATCTAAGAAAAGTTTTAAATAAATTTCTATCAGTAAAAGATGATAAATATTTTGGTTCTAGATTCATACGTGATTCTGTAGTAAAGTTTTATCGCAAGATTCTTATGCGAGATAACTTCAAGTAAGCTGTATGCTCACGTGATTATTCTTATGATAAGATTGCATTTAACTTTTGTCCTTCTGATGTAATTTTAGCGCAAATCTGCTGCGAGATTCTCACATAAAACTGCTTTGATTCTGCTGTACATTTGCGTGTTTATTCTCGTCATATAATTGCAATTAACTTTTGTCATATTTATGAAATTCTGGGGTAAAGTGCTGCTGCAAGATTCTTACGGAAGACTGCTTCGATTCTGCTGCAAGTTTACGTGTTTATTTTCGTAACATAATTGCACTTAACTTGTGTCATTCTTATGTAATTCTGGGGTGAAGTACTGCTGCAAGTTTCTGATGCAAGACTGTTTCGATTCTGTTATATGTTTGTGTACTTATTACGATTTGCAGAACAGCACTTGGCAATTTGCAATTCTTACGTTATTGTGCTGCAAAACTTTGTCGGGAATCATTTACTTAATTTGGTTGCTAGTGTCTTTAATAAGTTTTTTCCGCGAGTTTACTGCAAAATATCTTCAAGATTCTGCGCATTCTTTCCGTTCCGTAGATTGCACTTTCTCTCTGCCAGAAACATGCAATTCTGTTGCCCTTATCTGCTGTAATTTCTTGTCATAAAAAACCCTATGAAATGCGGAAACAGACAGCACATGTTCTGCTGCAATTTTTTTATTTTCAAGAAAATTGCAGCAAAATTGCAACAAAATTGCGTTGACCATGTTACCAGGGTGACAATATTAGAAGTATATTGTTGTCTTGATAAATTGTAAATCCGTGTATAAAAAATATTTTATATTCTTCTCTCACCTGCAGCGCCACCAAGCGGAAAATGGTTCCGACCGCTTCTTAATTTTTAAAGAAATATTTTTAAGAAATTTCGATTCACAAGTTTTATTAAGAATATGACGAAGCTGCCCGCCTTCTAATAATATTTCCAATCCTAACCTATGAATAAACGATGCGTTTAATCGAGTTTTTTTGCTACAGAGAAAAAATTTGTAAGATTAAACTCTAGTGCGAACAACTCAAGAAATCCACCAGAATACTATATATAAAAAGTTATAATACAAACTTTTAATTTATCGTATTTTAAGGTTAGGTTTTTCGAGCTTGATATCTATTTTTCAATTCAAGTTCATAGAAAAATAAGTTCAAATGACTTTTTATTTTAACAAAAATTAATGTATTAACATAGCTTTAGTGCGGACAAATCATTATGTATGAGTCACAAGCTTTTCAAAACATTTTTAAAAATACAAGATCATCAGCCAAATTGATAGTATGGGCTCTTTCAGGAAAAATCGCATTTATGCTTACAACTTTGTAATAGACAGATATATTTTTATAAATCAAAAATAAAATTAGAGATTTCTTATTAAAAATTTAATTTAATTGAAAAAATTCCATATCACCACTGAAATGAAAAAAATATTTAAAAAATTGACAAAAATTGAGAGAGGCACAAATCTATTTTTTTTCTAATTTTTAACATTTTTCGGTCATAAAAACGATTTTTTGTAAAGTTCAAATATATGGGGATACCTCTGGAACTTTTTAATTTTGAGATGTCGACCTGACACCAATTGAAAAGTCTATAATACAAGTTTCTGGAGCGGCACACACTTCAAGCTTCAATTACTCGTTTCTTGTAGTAGAATATGTGATTAAATTTTGGTATCGATTGGAAAATTGGTACTTACGGTACATAATTTTATACGTCAAAAATGATACTTTTTTTAAATATTTTTCTACGTGTTTCTTGAGCTATAAAAAAGTACCATTCTTTCGATCATTCTCAAATTTTCTGAGCATAATGAATATGGTAAAAACAACAGTTCAAGCCTACCCTGGTACATGTGCCCGTCTTTAGGTAGCTGTTTGACTATTTTTAATATAAGTGTAATTTTTACCTAAAAATAACACTTTTACGTTTTTCTAACCTCAAAATCGCAACTTCTTTTCTCATTTTCGGCTCTCAGAACGTAAACTCTAGATACAGCCGTTGCATCGTTGATACGTGCAGAAGCGCTACAAAATTTGGGGGACCAGCCGTCCCCCGAAGCCGTGATAGTACATTATGTTCCGTGGATAGATAGGCTTTTTTTACCAATCGAGAAGATTACAAGCCGAGTCGAAGGCGAGGTTTGTAACGAGTTTCGTTAAAAAGTCTTTTTGTCCAAGTAACGTACTCTATTTTATGCTGTAGTAAGCAGTAAAGGGCGTCGTATGTAGTAGGCTAGTCAAATGGGTATTGAGGTCTCTTATAGTTGCGCTCGCAGCGCCACTGTATTTTGTTTGTGATATTTTGTACTAAAGTATATTTGCTGTCAGCTTATGTCCCCGGGGATATATGAACAAGTAATATATCCCCGGGGAAATACTATAGTATCAATATGCTATAGTAAGTTGGGATACAACTAAAATCTTCAGTACGAAGTGAACGCCGATGTGTTTGGAAAGGATAGTAGTGTAAACTTGAGAACATAAACAGGCGCGTTAGACGATCGGCGCCGCATAGTTAAGTCCCGCGCTTATTCAAATTTCATAATGATCTTTTTCGTATTAAATACATTTTTAAAAATATACATTAAATAAATAATGGTTCATAATGATTTATTAATAATAAAATTTAGAGTTAATAGTGAAAAAAAATCACAGTAAAAGTGATGCAGTGAAAAAAAATAGAATAAACATAAAACTTGTAAAATTGTAAGAGAAATAAAAAAATTTTTAAACTTTTCAGTTATAAGTTTGTACATTTATATTTACAAGTACAAACAAACATAAAAGAAAAAAAGATTTTATAAACAGATGTATCTATCTATCTATCATATTTAGTAAATCAAAGAAAAATATTAAAATATTTGTGAATTAAAAATTTGTGTATTCCAATACAGTATCGCTTGCTTTGTATCTCGAAGCGTCACGCGACAACATGTGGCGCTTGCGCGCGCAGACGAGGCTGTCTGTTCCACGCTTCTTTAAATTCTACGAAATTGCTTCTTTCGCATTTCATAAATTCATGTAATATACATTGAAAAATTGTAAAAAATGTATTCAATTATATATTTATAATTTTATTGTTCCTCTAACTGCTTACAACAGCATAAAATAATCTACGCAACATGTGACGTCGGAAAAATATTTGCAGAGTTAAATGTTTTTTGCTTGAGAAGCAGAAAATCTCGGGCACGCAAACGCGCCCTCAACTTTCTACTGCTCACGCAAAAAACATTGGCCCCTGCCAATATTATCCCTTCGTACGTCACTTGTTGCGTATATTACTATTACAGCAGACGTGCCAATATTCTCTCAGTGTAGAAACCATATTAGAGTAAGATTACTCTTCAGTAAACCTTTCGACATTGCGCTTAACTGATAATATTGCCGTTCTTTTACTCTAAATTAGGCTGCTGTTGTATCACTAGACGGCAAAATCTTCACGAATGGCTTTGTAAGAGTGAACCCGTGGTGCACTACAATAAAGAAACTGAGACTCCGACGCTGCACAAATCTAGTAAAATGAATTTATTAATTTTGTTGAATATTTTAAACTATATTCTAAGTCAAGTAGTCGATAAAAAATATCAAAGAATGAGAAGACATCGGTAATTTTAATCAATTCTTCCTTGAGAAATAAGATAATCAAACAACAAATAAACAAAAATAAAAAAAATAAATAAAAAATAAAAAGCTCAACATTTTTTTTTTTTTTTTTTTTTTAATTAAACATTTCAAGACTCTATCGAGTCTTACTTCTGCTTTACTTTATTCAAAATTCAGTAGTTTACATTTGACAATATTACAGAGGTTTATTACATGTAATTAAGAATTCGGTGATGTGTGTACAAATTTGCGAGTTAGGATAATATATTAGGTTGTCGGTGTTTACAGGTAATGAAATTTTAAGATTTTTAAGTTTATTTAGTAGATTTAACCTAGGCCCGTTATGCGCTGGGCATTACCATAAGACATGGTTTATGTCTTTGTCGTATTCATTACATTCAGGGCATATTGGGCTACTTACAATATTCACTTTGGCTAATGATGCTGCTAAATTGTAATGATCTGCTCTTAGTCTATTTATTGTGACTATAGCGTTTCGTGGTTTATTAGAGTTTTGAAACCAACTTTTTTTGTTTTCTTGATAAAATATTTTGAAATATTTAGTTCCTTTGTATCTACCTTGATCTACACATTTCTGGTTTGTATTATTATAGGAGGTAGTTCTAAACTCTTGAATCAAGTCCGTGAATGGAAGGTTGTATGCCTTAGACGGTGTTTTTAGAGAGAAACTTTTAGCTAACGAATCAGCAGCCTCATTGCCCATTATCCCTTTATGAGCCGGGGTCCATAAGAATGAGACTGACTTGGGGGAGTCACCTGTCACTATGGAGTTGTGTAGTTGTTTAATTTTTAAAATGTATGGATTAACTTTAATGTTAAGTTTTACTGTTTTGAGGCTTTGAAGCGTACTTAGAGAATCTGAGATGATTATGAATTTATTATATTCGCTATTCCTTATAATTTGTAGGGCTTTAAGAATGGCTATGCATTCTGCTGTAAAAATTGAAGCATTATGAGGAATTGCTACACCGGTGTTTATATTTTTATTTTGATAGTGACAGGCTACACTCACCGACTTACCCATACCTTTACTACCATCTGTATAAACTGCATGAGCTTTAGTTTTATTTAACACATCGTTGATTATTGCATTAGGATCGGTACAGTTTTTCAATTGTCTGCCTAATTCTGTATTTACATTTAAACTACTAGTTATAACTTTATAATCATAACAATAAATATTATAATTTTTTGCGCTTTTATTTTCAATTTTATTATATCTGTAATGCATTTATTTATTAAACGATCATTTTGCCAATCTTGGTTTACATGTGTGATACGCTTAATTGAGTTGATCGTTTGGTATAATTGTAGGTTTGTATTTGTTACTACTTTCGCTAGGTAGGATTTACCCAATAATTCAGCGCGGTCTGAAATAGTCTGCAATTTTGACTCGGCGAGTATTATATTTGTCGGGGAGGTTTTTCGGTACCCCATAGCAGTTCTGAGACAGGATATTTGTATTTTTTCCAGTACTTCCAGTAGCTTCTTTGATTTGGGTAAATAGATAAAACATCCATAGTCTATTATGGAGCGAATCAAACTCTTGTAAAGGGTTATGAGTGTGTGGGGATGAGCCCCCCATTTAACACCGCATAGAAATTTGATGATATTGATTCTATTTAAGCATTTTTTTATAATCTCATTCATATGTGCAGCAAAAGTTAATTTATAATCGAATATCACACCTAGGAACTTGACTGTAGAGTTTGATTTTACTATGGTTTGTTCTATTTTAATTTCGGTCTGTCCTGGTTGAATATTTTTATTGTTAAAATGTATAAATACGCTCTTTAATGGGTTGAAATCAAGGCCTAACATACCAAGGTTGGCAATCAAGATATCTATTGCTTTTTGAACTAGATTTTTTGTTTTTCGTATCGACCCATATTTGCAATACACACTTATATCGTCAGCAAACTGGAAGACTATAACGCTTTTGGGAACGCCCCTTGTGATATCCCTTACATATATAAGGTACAGAAAGGAGCTAAGGACTCCTCCTTGTGGAACTCTTTTATAACAATATCTCAGACTGTCTTTTAAATGATAAGAATAAATAATTCTCTTGTGAGTTATAAACTTTATGAATTGGATCAGAGATTTAGAACACCCAATATCTGCTAATCTGCAAAAGGATATCACTAAGGACATTATCATAAGCGCTATTTACATCGAGAAATAAAGCTAATAAGTCTTTCTTTTTTGCGAGTGCTAGATCGGCGTTTATGGTGATATCGGCTAAGTTATCTGAACAAGACCTTCCCTTTCTAAAGCCTGATTGGCTTGTTGGTAATAACTTATAATATTCACAATACCATTGAAGGCGATTTTTTATTAATGTTTCAAAGATTTTCCCCAAGCTTGACGTTAACGAGATCGGTCTTACTCCCCTTTTATAAGGTTTATCAACAAAATGTATAAATGATTCTTTCCAAGTTTTGGGGTAGCAGTCAGTCTCATACATCTCGTTAAAAATATCGATTAATAGCAATTTGTATTTTATCGGTAATCTTTTAATAGTATCGTAATCAATTCCATCATTGCCTGCTGCCGACTTGTTATTTTTAGAATCTAGAACTAAGTTAAACTCTACAAAATCAAAAGGTACATTGAAAAAATCGCTTTGCATCTCGCTACATTCGGGTATATAATCCGGATTTGTCTCACACCATGGTGGGCTAATTCGTTCTAAAGTCGCATTTATACAAGAGGAGCTCTGCAAATTACTGTTTACGTTTGTGGGTTGAACTTTAGTCCATTTATTTTTTAATATTTTACACGAGTTCCATACATATTTAATGTTAGTATAGACTTTTATGGATTCGGCGAATTTTTTTAATTTATTTTTCTTTTTGTTTCTAAACGTATTTACAGCTAAACAATTTATTTTGTTGTATGCAATGCGATCGGACAATGATTTGGAAAACAACCATTTTTTGTACGCGGCTTTTTTACGTCTTATTATTGTATTGCACTCACTGTCCCACCAGGGTACGGGGTTTTTGTGTTTGAATGAATCTACGAATTTTTTTTTTGTTGTACTATTTTTTAGGCAATTTGTTATTATTTCTGTAAAAGTATAATATTTTTTTTCGGCGTTAAAATTTGTATAATCATAAGATAGAAATGTATTGTAATTTGAATTTAATTCTTCTATGAATTTATCCCGGTTTGTATTTTTTGTTTTTATTTTAAACGACTTTTTTTGGTACTTATTTTTATCTAATTCTATATTACAAAAAATGGGGTAATGGTCAGAGGCCAGGGTTTCATCCATAACTGCGGTATTAATGATTTGTGCTATGTTGCACGTCGAAAGTACTAAGTCGATATTAGAAAGCTTGCAATTAGCAGGATTTATATGAGTAGAAGTGTCATGATTATGTAAAAACAGGTTAGAATTCTCAATACTATTTGCAAGGTATTCTCCGTTCTTGTCAGTCCTTTTACAATTCCATATAATATTATGGGCGTTAAAATCGCCGACAAGAACAGTTGGAATGTTTTCTATTTCGGAGATTAAACGATCAAACATTTGTTGTGTGGAATTACCCGGGGCTCTGTAACAAGCTATTATGTCGATTATTGTATTGGTGTTAGTCAAACGTATTTTACATAATTCAAAGTTAGGATCTTGAAGTTCAATATTTATTTCTTGAAATGCTATTGACTTTCTACACATGATTAATATGCCGCCTCCTCTTGAATGCTCACGGTTCTTCTGCACTTGGACGAAGCCTGGAACTAGAGTCGATTGAATTTTATTAAAGTAGTTGGAATTTTCGTTAGACTTTTGAAGCCAGGATTCTACACATATGAAAAGGTCTATGTCTTTTAGTAGTCTTGGCAGTTCGTATTTACGCTTTGATATACTGCGCGCGTTCCAAAACAACACGCGTAGTAATTTAGCACTGCTTTTATTTATATTATTCATAATTTAATTTTGTTTATCCGTTTATGAACTGTTTTTATTTAATTTGCCCTTCACTGTCACTTTCTATTTCACTACTTTCGCTTATCACTGCTTCTGCTTCAGCTGAAACATCTTCATTAAGAAGGGGCCGAACCATCTGTCTTTGTCTAATAGAGTTTTTCATCATTTATGTAAACACTATCCGGTATAACAAGAAAAAAATAGCAGCCCCCGCTAGATATTAGTATAATCAGTAAATTTTGTAATAACAACCAAATTTTTTCACTGCGTAGTTTTTGAATAATTAGAGACCTACCAAAAAAAGATAGGTTATATTCTAGATTGCTAGTAGGTCTCTAATTATTCAAAAATTATGCGGTAAAAAATTTGGTTATTATTACAAAATTTACTAATTATACTAATATCTAGCGGGGGCTGCTATTTTTTTCTTGTTATACCGGATAGTGTTTACATAAATGATGAAAAACGCTATTAGACAAAGACAGATAGTTCGGCCCCTTCTTAAAATTCAATTGTATTAACTTGTTTTTTATGCGAGTAATTTTAGCTTTTACCGATCTTTGATTAATACTTGGATAAATTTTGTCAATGAGATCGGTAATGTTTGATATTTTATTAGTGAGTTTAAGAGATTCTTCAACTACATTTGGATTTTTATACGTATTTTTCATAAAATTTACAAATTGTTGGTAACTAAAAGGTATTTTATATTCAGCTTCATTAAAGGTGCTTTCGCATGGTTGAAGAGCCTCTTCTATTGACTCCGGTTTTTCACTAAGGTTTAATTCTAGTTTACTTTTTTTATTGTTATATTGCTTTCTCATAGAGAAAGCATTGTATCGGTAAAAAAAATTTTTTTCTATTTTTTCATTAATTTGTACATATTTAGACTCAGGGAGCCGAAAAAAGTGATTTCCAAAAAATTTCTGTATGTATGTGTGTGTGTGTGTGTGTGTGTGTGTGTGTGTGTGTGTGTGTGTGTGTGTGTGTGTGTGTGTGTGTGTATGTATTCAGTACGCCAATAAGATCTCGAGAACTACTCGATGGATTAGCTTCAAATTTTGCATGCAATTTATTTTTTTGTCTAACTGGGGGGGAAGCTATTGAAAATTGATCTTCTTAGCTCAGTTTTTTTTTAGAACCATTTTAAGAATTTTAAAAAAATTTTGATTTTTCATTTTTTTGATATTTTACGTAAACTACTCGAAGAATTTTCTTGAAAATTTGTATGAACATTATTTGCGACTGCCAAAAGAAGAAAAACTTTTACCAACTGATTTTCTTAGCGCACTTTTAATTTTAGAACATTTTGAAAATTTTGAAAAAATTTTTTTTTTTCCATTTATTTTTTATTTTACAACAACCATTCGATAGATTTGCTTCTAAATTTGTATGCAAGTTATTCGCTATTGTCTAAAGAAAACAAGCTTTGGAACACTTATTTTCTTAGCGTAGTTTTAATTTTAGAGCATTTTGAAAATTTTCGAAAAAATCTCTATTTTTCATTTTTTTTCTATTACACAAAAACCATTCGATAGATTTGCTCGAAAATTTTTATGGAAATCATTTGCAATGGCCTAAATAAAACAAGCTTTGAAAAACTTATTTTCTCAGAGCAGTTTTAATTTTAGAGCATTTTGAAAATTTTGGATAAAATTTTTCTAATTTTTTTTATATTTTACGTAAACTACTCGATGAAGGAGCTTCAAATTATGTATGGGAATTATTTATGATTGTCAAAATGAAATGAACTTTTAAAAACTAATTTTCTTCAATTTTCTTAGCACATATTTAATTTTAGAGCATTTTGAAAATTTTGAAAAAATTTTTTATTTTTAATTTCTTTTCTATTGCACAAAAATCACTCGATAAACTTGCTCAAAAATTTTCATGCAAATTATTCACTATTATCTGAATAAATCAAGCTTTAGAAAACTTATTTTCTTAGCGCAGTTTTAATTTTAGAGCATTTTGAAAATTTTGGAAAAAATGTTCATATTTCATTTTTTTTCTATTACACAAAAGCCATTCGATAGATTTGCTCAAAAATTTTCATACAAATTATTTGTTATTGCCTAATTAAATCAAGCTTGGAATAACTTATTTTCTTAGCGCAGTTTTAATTTTAGAGTATTTTGTAAATTTTGAATAGAATTTTACTTATTTTTTGGTATTTTACGTAAACTACTCGATGAAGTAGCTTAAAATTATGTATAGAAATTATTTACGATTGCCTAAATAAAATGAACTTTTGAAAACTGGTTTTCTTAGCGTAGTTGTACCGTTAAAGTGTTTTGAAAATTTTAAAACAATGTTTATTTTTCAATCATTTGGTATTTTTTGTAAACTATTCGATGAAAATGTTCCAAAATTTGTATGCAAGTTATTGGTTATAGTGTTAAGAAGACAAGCTTGGGAAAATTAATTTTATAAACGCATTTTTAATTTTAGAGCATCATAAAATCACATTATGCAAATGGCAAAATTAAGAAAGAGTAAAATTCATATAGTTTTCGTATGTATTAAGACAGCCTTCAATACAGAGGATAGGGACATTTATATTAAAATCGTATTTAAAAAAATAAAATCAAATTACTCTAACTCAATGTGCTCTATGAGAAAGCATTGCGCCAAAGCACTTGGCAGCGTTTTTTTTTACTGGTTTGATGCTGTTGAGGCTGAGGTTACGGTGGAGATTTCGCTAATTGCACTAGATAACGGGCGCTTATTTTGATTTTCTTTTGAAATTTCAATGTTTTTTGTTTGACATTGAGTAGTTAATGATGACTGTAATGTTGAGTCAAATTCACTGATGATTTTTGTATTTTCGTTTTCGTTTGTTTTACTTGCCTGTGGGCAATTTTTGGCTGAATGTCCTTCTGTTTTATAATTAAAGCATTTCACAGTATCGGTGCTAGCGTAAATATAATAACTTATCTCTCCGTGTTGTAAATTAAATAGATTCGGAATTTTGTGTATATCTTCAACTTTGACATAAACTTGTCTTCTGGAACTTAATATATGTTTGTATTTTTCGTTGTCGATGCTGGCCTTGATATTGGTAACTTGAGAGTTTCTATTTACGTTAAGTTTATCTAATATTTCCTCGAGTATAATGTTTGGTATTGTTGGGGAGACGTTTGAGAATATTATTCTTGAATACTTTGATACTAACGGTCTAATGTACACTCGTTTACCTTTGATTTCCAGGTATTCGTATTTTTAAGTTAAATTTTCAACAATTTCTTTGCTTTGAAGGTATAAGCACACATGATTTTTAGATCCTTTTGTTGAAAATAAAATATTTTCCGGCCCGATTTGATCACCTATGGCACAGGTATAGTCTGTAAGCGTTAAGTCTCCAACACACATCATAATTAAACCCTGTTCCCTTTCTGGTACTTTTTCGTATTGGGTCGCAATTGCGTAATTTGACCTTAAGAAATCTTTAGTGTTAGACGATGGGATATCTTGTACTTGTTGAAGTCCTCCAGGTACTGAAGGCACTTCCTGCAACAGATCCCCAGTTACTGAGGACATGTCAATTTTTATTATCTTCTTTTTTTTCTTTTTTTACCTCTTTCGAGGATATTTAAAGATGTAAACCTGCTATGTTAGAACTAGGGCTGGGTACATCAATCGCACTATAAACTATACGGACCGGAGCCCCACTCAACAACTACCGTAATAAGCGCGTAACTGCGAACTAACACAGAGTAAGAGTAAACACGTCTGCTCTCCGTGACGGTTCGAATTTTAAAAGAAAATAGTAAAAATTGTTTAAAACAAAAAAGAATATAATTCTGAGTCAATGATAAATTAAAAAATAAGAATGTGCCGAAAAAAAAACATAAGAAACAGTAGAAAGATTGTAATTGGTTTGTAATAAACTATCCTCTTAAAATTTACATAGAAAAAAAATAATATTTGAATATGCTATAACTGCTATTTAGAAAGTTTGAGTTCAGCTTTTATTTAAGAAAAGTTTTACTATTAATGCTGATGAACTATAAGCATCTGAAAATCTAATAACTTTTTCAGTAATAACTAGGGAAATATTAAGTGTTACGGTCTAAAAGTTTGGCATTTTTATATTTCTGCATCTAAAATCAATTCCACAAAAAACGAAATCGGAGACCCAATATCCTATCACTTGATTTTTAATTTTTAAACTGAAAGAATATTTGCAATTTTTCATTAATATATAATAAATTGTTGAAGAATAATAATTTTTATTTCAAATTAAATTTGATTATTGTATCAAAATAATCATATAATGAAATTCATTTAGACAATTAAAAATATTAATTTTAAATAAAAAATAGAGTAAAATTTTATCTGATTCTTGTGTATAGAATTTTCAACACAATTTTTATTTCAAAAGACTGTTTTAAGTTTAATGGTAATTTAAATGATAATACAAACAATCATTATTAAAAACGAATTCAGCATTCATTTAATAAATTCTTTTCATTACCATATTAAAAGAATTGTCATGTCTTATATTTAAAAAAAATCGTATTTCATGAAAATTGACGATAACTAGTTCCACACATGTTTATATGTAAATTTAATAATAAAATTGAATCCACCACTGTATACATCATCAGCATATTAACATTTTATCAAAAATTAACCTTTTACTATCAAAACACTGATGGTTCAAAGAAGAATTCATTTAAATTATTTACAGATAAATACAAAAGAATAATTAATATGTCATTAATCAATTGATGATTTTTAGTAAAATTTTCAAATTTTTGTCTGTATTTAATATACCAATGAAGTATAATCATACAGTCATTCTCATATTAATTATTCTAATAAAATTGGTTTTTTATACAAATTTTTTCTTCGAAAAATAAAAATATATTTATTTTAATATTCACTTACAAAACGTATACATTATTTTTATTATATATTAATTTTACTTTGTGAGTTTACTTACAATTAAAATTTTCCATATCATGAAAAGTAAAAGAAAATATTGAAGGGGATGTAACTACATGCAAAGATCCTAATACCTTATCACCTAATAAGCAATTATATTAATAATTTCTAATTAAAGCAATCATTCAAAAAAATGCATTAGCTTATAATGTGGTCTGTAGAAATAATTAAATTAAATTTTCAAGCTCATTCATTCACTAGTTACAGAGAATTTGAGGTTTTTACATTTGAATAATAATATTTTAAAAACATCGAATTTTTGGAAATTGGCAAATGTTCTTTAATTTAAGAAAAAATATTCTGAAATTAATAAATGAGTTAAAAAATAACTCACAAGAAGAGTTTCCCAACTCCGAGAAATAGATTTTGCCGGGACTGCTATCTGTATTTCCTTCTGTCCAATAAAAATGTATAAAAAAAAAAGAAAAAAAAATCAATTTAATTACTTCAATTTGAGCCCTGTTGCATTAAAAAAGCATTTGTTATTCAAAATTTATACTTAATTAAATACTACTACATATTTGTTTATATTTTTAGCATGATGAATTTTTCCACACTATTTCATTTGCATATTTTGATCACCTATCAGTTTTGACCCATACAAGAGTTTTTGATACAGTAAAACTTAAATTTAATATTTTCTTTTATATTTTATGATATTTTTTAAACGTTTTAATTATTTGGTAATTCAAGTTCTTATAAGCGTTTCTTTTTAAATTTGAAAAAATGTCTATACTTTTTTTTTCTGGAGCCTATTGGACGGAAAGAAAAAACACGGGTTCATTTTTTTCGCCATGGACTCATATTCTACAGTTTCAGTAAAGTCTTGTTTCCATAGGTGGAAAACTCTACTTGTAAATAATTTTTATAGGTAATATTAAAAACTTATTAATTTTATTCTAATTATTGTTTAGTTTGTATAATTGGGTGTTAACCGATAAGGCAAACTCATTCTATGTAGTTACATCCTTTTAATATAAATTAAATTTTTTTATTGCATACAGAAAACGCTCTTCTTCCAATATATTAATACAAGCATCACCATCCATAAAATATAATTTCAAATACAAAATTTAATTTATAATTTAATTTTTATTAGCATATGAGACTTCGTGTGAGATCTTATTTATAATACAACTTTAAAAACGAAGCATAAAACATCGATAAAACTTTGATTCTATATAAAATTACGTGTGAAATTTCATGAAAAATGTTCTTTAATATGTAACTCAATTAAAAATAAAACATACAGAAAAATTTAGTTTTTCAAACAAAGACATACACTGAGAAAAATACACTGTTTGGGAAAATTACTATATGTGATATAATAAAATTGAATTCATTGCCAAAATCATAAAATATAGTACTCCTTACTTTGTTATAGTATCAGTATATAAATCTAATTAATTTGGATAAGTATTCAGTATAGTAATTTAATTATTTAAACCAGTAATATATTTGCTAATAGCTATATGAAAAGTTTATTTTTATTCCTATATTAGATAATATTCTTTACTTGATTTTTACGGTAATAATTATTTATATAGAAATATACTTATTTTGGTACAGTTAACTTTAAGAATTTAGTTAGTGATATAGTATGGTCAATGTCCCAATCGCTACTCACGAACCTATTACCAACCGCTCAATGTTATTTAGATACGAAAAAAAATTTTTAACAATGAGCGGCTAGTAATAGGTTTGTTAGTAGCAATTGGGACATTGACCGTATCTGCTATTGTTTTTTTAATGCATCTGACGATAAAAATTTTTTCAACTTCTACTATTAAGTCTAGTAGTAGTCGTATTACACTATATTGTATGGTAACATTATAGTAAAAGTTATATTTTTTTTCTCAGTGTCAAGTTCATGCAAAATGATTTATGAAATAATACATAAGATCATATTTGGAATCTTACTTGTGGTTTCTTAAAATATTTTCATTCAGGTTACATTTGGTAATAAAATATTTAACAAGCATCATTTGTTTCTCTAACAGTTTTTGGTTTAATTTGATTTTTTTCATCGATTGGCTTTTTTTTACACCTAAGTACATCTAAGACAACATTTCTTGGCAGGACGGCATATAACATAAATATGGGCTGAAATATCCTGACAAATTTTAATATCCAAAGGTCTTCATATGCTGATCCAAGAGCTCCAGTAACATAAGGTGCATCCATGAGTAAATAAAGTTTCAAATATAATATATATTTCTCCTTTACACTCTTCTTTCGATTTTCATTGGCAACGCTTGTAGACTTTTGTATGTTAAACATTCTTGCAGTTGTGTAAATAAAAAGAACATTACTTGCTATAGCCACAAGTACCGGTACAGTGGCAACGTGTACAATTACTCTGTAATTCACATTACTCGAATGATCATGAAAATTTGGTTTAATAATGTTATCGTCTGATAAAGGTGAAAATTCCAAGCTACCGGATATTGTAACTGGTATTATAGTTCCAGCAATCACCCAAACTAAGTACACGCGAAATTTGTGATTTTCATCACGACCTTTAGCACCGCTAGCTGGCGCCCAACGAAATTTGGTTATAGTCGAAGCAATGTCAAAACTAATGACTAGCAGCCAATAAACGCCACTAATTGTCCAAGTCATAAGTGATAAACCAATGAAGGAGTAAGCTAAACTGTTGAGTTGTTTATGACAAAGCTTATGATATCCTAGAGTAATAACGGTCGTACTAAGAAATGTTTGTGTGATAGTATAGGATAAAACTGCTTTATCGTAAGCTCGGCGACATATACCTGGCATGAATATATACAATAAACATACTAATACATAAATTATTAAATAAATTATATTAGCAAAAATCATCATTGTAGCACCATAAAAGTTTAATTGTGTGAAAACAGAATCACATGTGTCATTATTGGATCTTAAATTACTGATGCTTGAACAATCATTATAAGCTAGGCTACCATTTGTCTGAAAGTCAATGCAGCTCGAAATTATGTGATTGCTTGTCGAATTTTTTTGAGCTGATGATGTATAGATGTTTATACCTGTGAAAAATAAAAGATTACCGGTTTTAATATGATTAAAATTTATAAAAATATTCCACTAATAAAAATAGAATTTTAGATAAAGAGGGTAGATGTTACGCTTAAGTCTTAAATTAAACAGAAATAATTTTTTTTTGTTAAAAAAGTCTGCTTAATCAAAATATTTTATAATTATGCTCCTAGAAACTTTTTAGTTTCTCAAAGAAATCTGATAAGATACAAGAAACATTTTTTTTATTCAAGAAGTTAATTTGATATTAATGCTACCTTAGTTTATTTATTTAATTTTTCAAACTAATTTCCATTAGGATCAAAATTCCAAAGAATAGGCTTTAAGCACTTTTTATTTTTTAATCATAAAAAGCTATTTTGAACAATTTAATTATATAAAATTATATGTCGAATTAAATATGTATTATTAAAAAAGTTTTTGATGAAAAATTTGTTCAAATTCCTAATGAAATACATGGTGAAAATTGGCTTTTCGTGAGAATAAACACGAAGAAATTACTTCTTACTTCAAATTAACTAATTAATACCTATAATTTTATATTGTTAAGGCGACTACGGAAGTTCGGTTAAATTTCATTTTGTAGTTTACAAATTACTCTTTCAGTTTCTAAAATTTTTTGGATTTTTTAATTTTCCACTATTTATTATAATCCGTAGAATGATGGAAAATTAAAAAATCTGAAAAATTTTACATATTGAAAGAGTAATTTGTAAACTCAAAAATAAAACCTAACCTAAAATCCGAAGTCGCCTTAAAATGTTTTCTTAATTGTTCTCATAAAATTATAATAATGACTAAACACTTTATAAACGATCAATTTGTACGAGATTCAGCCTGAGTTTAATGTATTAATTTAATGTTAATTAGATTGCGGTGCTGATTTAATGATTGAAGACAAAAGAAATTTTTCAATGTTATGAATATTTGAATATTATGATATATAAACCATTTTAATAAACAAAAAACAAAAATTTCTCCTTTTTCACAAAATTATTCATGTTAACTTCATATTCAACAATAAAATTTGTTATTGTTTATATTACAATAAAAATATATTTTTTTAATATCATTAAAATAATTAAATTATATGAAATACATTTTTCACCGATTGAAAAGTTGTATTCCAAGTTCAACAAAAATTTTTGTTATATTACAATTTTAAATTTTTTATTAGAAATGAGATATAAAATCAACTTTGAATCTAATTAGTTTTAAGTGTTCATACGTAAAAGATTATTGTATAAATTTTATTATAAAAGTACATCATTTTTTTATTTAAAAAATGAAATAAATGTTTACTATACTATCATTGTGTTATTAGAATCCCCATTTTAATTTGTCTTATATATATATATATATATATATTTTATGACCAAAAACTAGTGAATTTCAAATCAGTGGTATTACAGACGTTAGCTGAAAAATTTATGATAGTATAAGGTATTTACTTTATATCTTATTGATATAAATATTCTTATCAAAATATTTGAAATATTATTTTTTAAAGAATTTTCAATTTTTAATTTTTAAAAATTTATATTTAACTATAAACGTTGCTTTATGAATATACTTAATTTTACATAATGTACGAAAATTTTTTTAATGTTTTTCTTTTAAACATTTTTGTTTTGATTTTGCAATATTTTTAAAATTTGTAAATAAAAATAATTTTAAAGAGACTTATTAAAAAAATTTTAGAAAAATTATTATGTTACAGTACAGTCATACCTTGAAAGCACGTTGTCGTGTTTTCATGCGTACCATTTTCAAAGAGCTCGAGTTCTGAAATGCTCGAATAATCAGTCCTTTTAAAACTATCAGTTTTTTTCACACACTTTTTTAAATCATTGCTTAGGACAAAATCATATTGACAACACTTAACACGAGTTGTTGATGTAGCATTAAAAAAATTAATCACAAACACAATGAGAAAAATTGCGCCAATTGACGCATTCGACATTTTACAACATAGGTATTAAAAGCCGCTGGTCAGCGACACTTCTTTCTCGCTTATTAATTGTCACTCTAGTAAAGTCTAAAAACAGAATCAAGACATTTCCAAGTATACGTATACCGCAAGCGTTCTTTTTTCCACCTCTCTTTATCACACAATCATTATATTCTGATGTCCGTGCATATGCATGATATCATGGAAAATCCACTAACAACTCTAACCGATGCTCTCTGTTTTACGACTGATTCATTAGCCAGTTAACCATTCGTTTAATATTTTTATTTAATATTTTTATAAAAGTGCAATGCAAGATATTGTAAGTGAACATATGTTCGTGACTGAAGGTCTGGTATTGTGGATTAGTAAGGATTTATTAAAACGTGCGTAAAATTGCTCTTTCATCATATAAAAATAAATCGGTCGTTTATATACAATAATATTCATTTTTATAAAAACTCAATTAAATCTATATATTAATTTCATATAATGAGAATAACTAATAATAAAAATTGTAAAATAACTGATTATTTATAAAGAATTATTTGAATTAGCTATTTTTTACTAAAAATTTTAAGGGATAAGAATAGCATATATCAATTTACAGCTTTGTTTAAATAATTTCCAAAATTATTTTCATTTATATACATATTCTTAACTGCTGATGAATAAAAAAATTTGAAATAATAAGTTGAAAAATACTAAGTAATCAAATTATTAAATTTCCTAATTGATTTTTCCTCAATTTGAATAATATGCAATCAACTTTTTTTACGGATTTCCTCTAAAGCTATTTACTAATAATCCAACAAACTTTCACAGTTCATTACTTTTATGTCATTAAATGAATTTCGATCAATAGCCGCTAATCTTAGCTTATGAAATTTTAATTATCTGTTACAGCTATATTTTTAAGCGAGCATGAATTATTAAATATTTGGCTGCACAAAATAACGGACTTGAGTACGCCTGTACTAATGCTTGAGTACACTCGGACTTGCCCGCTTTGTAAAACTATAGTTTAAAATACAATATAATGAATAAATAAAAGTAGTTTCCATAACTTTTTAGAAGCATGATCTTTTGTTATAATTACTAGAATCCAATGCTGATTAAAAAAATTCAACTTATTTATAATAATAATAACAATAATATCTAAATATTTTTAAGAATCAGTAATTTAGAAAGATTTAAAAAAAATATTTCGTAATTAATCATACTTATTCATACCCTATGGTTAATATTTAAAAAGTGAAAGAGAGTGCATTTTAATTAGAGATATTTGAGATTTGAGATATTTTTCCTTACATAAATTTATGGAAAAAGTTGCATCCATCAAGTTTAATACTGAATTTTTTCTAACCAATTAACTGTTTCGTTTGAATTAAAAAATTTTTTTTTTAAATTTGCATTTGCTTTATACTGCACGTAGAGAAATGCCCTATTAAATTTTGGTATACTGTATGAGAAAGAAGGGACAAACTTGCAGTGTTGTAAAGGTTACTATTCTGAATAGCAAAATTTATTATAACTGTAGTAATTTTTGCTATAGTTCTAGTAAAATTTAATATAAATATAGCAAATTTTGTTATTCAGAATAGTAATTTTTACGATACTGCAAGTTTGTCCCTCCTTTCCCATACAGTATACCAAAATTTAATAGGGCATCATTCTCAAAGAATTTCACTAGGAAAAAAAAAAAGTTGAAATTTGAATCTTTTATTAAAAATTTGGTCAAACAGTTGAAGTTGCACTAAAGTTATCACAGAATAATATAAAATTTAGCTAGAAATGGGTTCGGAAAATAAATCTGCTTTTATTCTAAATTCTATCATAATTTACATTCGTATCATTTTAACAAATTCAGCAATACTTTTGTCAATTTATCGAAAATAGTTTTTAATGTTTTTGTCTTTAACAAAAAAGATTTTCGGTACTACAAATATTCAATTTCCCTGGTAGAATCTGATTCCATTTCCAAGTTATTTCTTAGTCATTTAAACTGCGCATATGCTAGAAACAAGCTTGTTTTAATTCCCAGTTCTTAGCTATCGATGTAACGCTTTTTTTCCCACTTTACCGGCATTTACTGGATTGCAAATTCTTAGATAGTTAAAAGGTATTAATTCACCATTAAACTTGGCTAGAAATAAAATAAGTTTGAGACAATATTAAAATAACTTGCGAAACAATATTAATCTCTTGTACTCTATTATAACCTCTAAATACGGTGAAGAGACAACTAGTAACAACAAAAAAGACGCAAAAAGACATGCATATACGATATTTTTGAAACAAGCACAATAAATACCGAATTGTGTTTAGACGTGCAGAAAATCTTTCCGTATATCACATGCTTGCCGAAGGTATCACTTTTTACAGTGCAGTGCGCATTATATTTGTTGATACCGAATCGTGTTTGCGCAACTAGTTTTTCGGTATATCACGCGCTTACCGTACGAAGACAAGCAGTACACATTATGTATAATTTCTGTGTTTATGAAGCAAAGGCATCACTTTTCATAGTGCAGTGCGTATCACATTTGTTGAGAAAAAACTCCGTATGTTTGAAGCAGTTGTAAAGTGAATATTTAATGAAATAGTTTTAGAAATAATGTTTGCATGTCATCTTTAGATATTTTAACGATATTTATGAACTTATTTAGCATTCGTTTAATTTAATTCTAATACTACGTAATACTTAATTATTACTTTTTAAAATTTGTTTAAATAAAAAAAAACATTTATAAAACTTATTTTTAATATGTCAAAGTGCAAATTTTCAACTCAAATAAACAAGTTATCACTTTTTATAGGTTAGAAATATACGTTAATCTCGATCTTTTCACATCCCGAGAGAGTAATCGTCACAATATTTTTTTGACATAAGAATTGGTTAATTTTTTGATAGTTTTCAGATATTTAAAATATAAACATTTTTACCCATTTTTAATTCCTATTTCCTAGTTTCGAGTCCATTTAAAATGTTTCAAATTCTACCAGGGTTATTTACATGCATATATACACATATAAACTATTTCGTGAACTGAACAATAAGATATGTACAAATTATTTTTCGTATTTAGTAATCTTATGTTGTAAACATATTAAAGGAAAACACAAGTAAAAGCATGTTTTTACACAAAAAATCACTTTTCGTGTAATTAGTTTTTTATTATGAATTTTTACCCATAGCACCTGCAACATAATCCATGCGTAATGTTGTTCAAAATCATCTAAGGAATCTATAAAAAAACACGAAATATTAAAAACTGTGGGACTAGTGCCATTTTAACTGCTGCCTCATTTACCTCATTTACGAGCAGCAGTTAAAATGGAACTAGTCCCACACTTTTTAATATTTCGTGCCGAAAATTTTTTCATAGATTGTTTATAAATGAGGTAAATGAGGCAGCAGTTTTAAAATTTAACTAGTACCAAAGCTTTTAATATTTCGTGCTGAAAATTTTTTTTTGCCATTCTAACCCCAAAATCGCAACTCGTTGCTCTTTCTTGGCGCCCATGACAAAAAATACGGTTCGCAACTGATATGAAATGTACTATAAATTCTTCAAATGATTTTGAACAACATTACGCATGTATTATGTTATAGGTGCTATGGTTAAAAAATTAATAAAAAACGTAATTTTTTTGTGTAAAAACACGCTTTAACTTGTGTCTCCTCTTAATATAAAATGCTGTATTATAAATTAATTATTTTTTCGATGAAAAAAAATTTAGATGGATTCATTTTTTAATTACAATTTTCTAATATTTTTTAATGGTACCTATAGTTGCTTCAGTAGCTTTAGTATCGGTTCGCATTTTGTAAACTTTTCTTAATTTTTTTATAATCTTTTTTTTCACTCTCTTTGTATGCTGTTTCGTTATTATTGAAGATTTTTAAAGATTCTTAAAACATTTTAAAGTTGATTATCAAACATATGTAATCATAGATTCTGAATTAATCATATTTTTGAATATATCAATTAGCAACATATTTTTATATATTTCTTTCTTTTTCGCTTTGCAAAATTTACTATTACAATTTTAATTTGTTTGATTTTATTTGATTGAGAGTTATCTGACATTGCTTCATATTTAATATAATTTGGTATTTTACTATATAACTTTCATATCTTTACTCAAATTGATAAAAAACTTTTTAAAGAAAAAATATACTTATTTTGCCTATTTTTTATTATTTTATAAGTTTTTCATTATGAATTAACAATTTTCTTAATTTTGCATTTTAGTACGGACTTTTCTGTATTTTAAACTTTTTGTCTGATTGTTTCCATGTAAAATTATTATTTTAAGTTTATATCTTGTATGCTGTATATAGTTTATATCTAAATAATTCTATTTTATCTTTCTATAATTTAATGAAAATCAATAAAAAATATAATGATAAAATTAAATAAGACGTACGATTGGCGTAATCGGCCAAGGCGCTGTGCTGAAGGTACTTGCTGGTTAACACAATCGTAACTCGAGGAACGCTGGTTCGAATCCTCGCTAAGTTGAATTTCACGGAGGCATTGTCAGCTGTGCATTATTTTCTAGATTTTCGGTGATTGGGATCGAAAATGTAAACCAATCTGTGTGTTTGTTTATGTCTAAATTCTGTGTAAAGGGCTGTCTAGTCCGTACACTACTGATAAAAAAAAATTATCTTTTTAAATAAGATACAATCTAGATTCAATTAATAGTACATTACGATACACGTGCTCTAAGTGGTCCTTTTTTACACGGCGTGCAGTTAGCGCCCGAGCGCAGCGAGGGTGCTATGCACGTCGTGTAAGAGGACCACTTCGAGTACACGTATCGTATATTATTTTATAGCACGTGTGAGATAAATTCGCCACACGTAATTAATACCCCGGAAAATCAATATTATCAAAAACTATACACACCACGAATGATAATTCGTAAATAAAAACGAATTCTATATATCAGCAAAACTATGCACACCACGAATGATAATTCGTAAATAAAAACGAATTCTATATATCAGCAAAACTATGCACACCACGAATGATAATTCGTAAATAAAAACGAATTCTATATATCAGCAAAACTATGCACACCACGAATGATAAATCGAAAAAAAGTAAAACTATTTATTATCAATGATAGACCCATCGCAAACAAAAAAAAGCAAAAACGATATCAAAAATATTCTTAGATTGAGAAATTATATCAAATAAGCATTGATGTCAGTGATATTTTATTAATTAAATACAATATGATAAAAAGAGAACTTGCCGATTATTTAGATTTATGTATACACAGGTCAGACAAAGCAAAGCATCTAGTTTATTGTTCGTACAGCTATCTCTTTCTTTCTCATTCTTAGGCCATACACACTGTACACACATGCGCGCCGCTCACAGATGTTTTGTTTCGACAACTCATGGCACAACAGTAATTTATAAACTATAGTTTTGATTTTCTTGATGTTTTCAATTCTTTATTAAAGTATTTATATTTTTTGATTGATTTTCTACGTATTATCATGTGTGAAAAGACATTTCTACGTATTAATATATATACAAAGAGTGATTGTGATGCGTGATTTCGATATTACTTTTTTGAACAGTATAATAAAGTGCGAAATTTCTGACGGTAGTACTTTTTTACACAGTTCAAAAAAGTTGTATTTAGCTCCCGCTAAATGGTGTAGAAAACGCGAATTTAGCTCACGCAGTGCTATAAACACTTTTTAATTAAAACAACTACGTAAACTTAACCTTCCCAAATATACTGGTATATTTTAACGATTTTCACCAAAGATTCGTTTCGTGCGGTAAAATTAGCATCAACATACAGTAAAAAATTTTCTGGCAACTTCACCACTTTCCTGTAAATAATAACATGCTTCAACGATGTGAAGTTAGATTTTTATGTAACTTCACATCGCTGAGCGTAGGCCCTACTATATATTTTCCCTGTGCTGAACAGTGTTATGTTACAGTTAGTATCAACTTTTGCGACAAAAGAGACACATTTTATACACTATAAAGCATATTTTATTTTTTTAATTTTCTTTATTTTATTTAACGTCACTGTATTTATGATATCATTACGATGCTAATTAGTGACAGAGGTTTTCAATGCGAATAAAGCATATGTATGGTAGTGATGCTTGTAACAATTGGTTGCCGCGAGCGGGATTCGAACTCGAGTCTTCGAGATTATGGATCCATCGCCCTAGCAACTGAGCCGTTGACGACCTCGGCATATTTTATTATTATTAACTGATGACTAATACAAAGTTATTTACTATTTTTAAATCTGATATTGTCATATAAGTAATAAACGTTTCGAATATTTTTTATTAAATTATTTCCACGCTCAACGATGTAATATTCCAGAAAATTTTTTACTGTGCAGTCTTTGATGTTCAGCTAATATCTTTTATTATTATTTAGCTAACGTTACGGTAACTTTTAAAAGGATCCGTATTAGAGCTAGCAGTTATAAACAAAATTACAAATTATAAAAATTTAAATTTGAATACGTGTTTTGAGAGGTCCTTCTCAAACTTATCGAAACTTGGGCTAAATAAAAATAAATATTTGTTTAGAATGAAAGATTGTTGATATTATTCTGAGAACCAATTTAAACTAATATTTAATTAAAAAATGTATTTAATAAAGAAATAAATTTCAAATTGAAAAAACGCTTTTATGAAAAACAAATAAAATAATTAAAGGTAAGTTCAATAATTCAAATGTACTACAAAATTATAAATTATCTTATATTTGATTCTTTTTTTCTCTACATTTTAATTAATTATATAAACAATTGATCAGGTCATTATTAGGTATAAATTATGTATAAATTATATCTAATAATAACTACATCAATTTTTAATTGGAAGTGAATTTTGTCATAATATTTATGTATTTTTATGAAATTACATAAAAATTAATTAAAATCATTTTTAGATACAAACAATATCCACCTAACTAGATGTAAACTTGAAACAATAGTTTCACGTGGGATCAAACGATGAAATAATTTTCCACACGAGATTGTTAATGCTATAGATGAAAGGTAGAGATTTATGAATGGCAATTAAAATTTATAATGTTACACCATTTTTTTCAAGTGGATAATATTTTTAAATTAGGTAAAAATGTTTAACTTTTTAATGAAGTAATAATTTATTCATCGATAATATAAATCCAATGAGCATCACAGCAACTATTCATATGATTAACATTTTTCAATTTAAATGTTAAAAAAAATCATAATGGGATAAAAAAAATTTCAGCTACATAAAATTTTTTGAAGCTATGCTTCTTACGCGACGTTACGGCAGGGGCACTAAATGTATAAAAATCGACAGTCCCAAATGTCACCCAGCGTGAATGAACGAATACGGCACAGGATGCCATTATTGCTATTAACATACAAACATTCTTTTTTCTCTTTCTTTCTTTCCCTCTCTCCCATTCCGCTTAAGAATATGCATGTATATACACAAGTGGATGTGTATAAGAAAGATAAAGAAAAAGAGACTGCTTGTTGTAACCGGCAAAGAAGGCTAGACATAGCCCCCTCCATTCGCGGCTACCTTTATTGTACATATAAGAGAAAGAAAGAGAGAGGGAGAGAGTCAATTTTTAAAGCCGGCGGACAGAGAAGGATAGACGTAGAATACGATGATTAAATAAATAAATTATGTAAATAATATTTATTTAATTTAAATTTTAAAATTAGTATACGTATGAAAATATGCGTTTGTATTTATAATATTATAATCTTAATATATTTTTTTGGCAAGAAATTTTTTATTTTCTCTCATTATCTTCCTCCGTTTATTAATATGTGTATATTTATATAGTTGTTATTAATTACTACATTAATAACAAAAAATGAAAATTTAATAAAATTTAATAAAATTTTTGTATTTTTCTGTTTACAATGCACATGACGAAAATTACGTTTACCTAAATATATGTTTTTTTAATAATTGATATTAATAAAAAACTACATTATTAATACATTTTTAAATACATAATACATCGAATGAAAAATAACGTTTTTTTGTATTTTTCTATTTACAATGCACATGACGAAAATTACGTTTATCTAAATATATGTTTTTTTAATAATTGATATTAATAAAAAACTACATTATTAATATATTTTTAAATACATAATACATCGAATGAAAAATAACGTTTTCACTAAAAAATTAATTATAATTTTGCAAATGTCACACTTCCTAATTTCTATGTATATATACTGGAAGCATAGCTTCTGTCGGCCAGTCCCCACGACTGCCACTCCTGTTTTTTTATTATAAAATATATTTGGGTTTTAGTTTCAATATCTTTGTGATAAATCTCGTATACGAGAATATAATCTCAAAAAATTGTATATTTACATTTCCACGAAAATAGGTAAAATAAATTAATAACGTAAACATCGTTCCATATGATATATAATAGATAACTAGAAACTGTATAGCCTTTAAAACTGTCTTTTGATTTTTAGGAGGTGGATTTTTTTTAATTTAAAAAGTTATTACTCTAACCAGGAGAGTGTTTGAGTTGCGGGTCACAGATCTTGATGAAACTTCGAGATAAGTATTTAGGTACCAAAATATGAGTAAAGCCACAGCGGTACGGTCTAACGCTTCGAAAAACTGAAGTTATGGACGATTATAGTCTTATTTTCGGAAAAATATGAAAAAAGAACTCCTCATTGAAGTGTAAATAATTCTGTCTAGAAATGTCTTTAATAAATCCACAATAACTAAAATGAAAGCAGAGAAAGCAAGCTTTAATTTGCTAGTTTCTGAATTAAAAAATAATAATTAGAACTAAAGTTATGCTTGTTTAAAGTTAAGTATCAAAAGAGTACTAAAAATCATCATCCTTCAAAATTTAGACTATTTTTGGTACTCTCTTACTAGTCTAAATTTTGAAGGATGATGATTTTTAGTACTCTTTTGATACTTAACTTTAAACAAGCATAACTTTAGTTCTAATTATTATTTTTTAATTCAGAAACTAGCAAATTAAAGCTTGCTTTCTCTGCTTTCATTTTAGTTATTGTGGATTTATTAAAGACATTTCTAGACAGAATTATTTACACTTCAATGAGGAGTTCTTTTTTCATATTTTTCCGAAAATAAGACTATAATCGTCCATAACTTCAGTTTTTCGAAGCGTTAGACCGTACCGCTGTGGCTTTACTCATATTTTGGTACCTAAATACTTATCTCAAAGTTTCATCAAGATCTGTGACCCGCAACTCAGACACTCTCCTGGTAAGATATTTTTCTCTTAATATACCTCCATCAATTTTGTAATTTTTCTTATTATACTATATCCAAATTCATAAAAAAAAATGTGTAACGTTTAGAATCTTTTGCAATTTTTTTTTATTCAAAATTAAATAAAATAATTTTTTAATATAATATAAAGGAATATTAATCGACAATGTCTTATAAAATTGATCTTAAATTGTAGGAAGAACGCGAATATCATAGTTTGTAAAAATCAAAATCAATAAAGCAGTTATTAAAAAAAATATTTTAATGAAAATTACTCATAGAAATTTCAATAAGATCATTATTTATCAAAAAATTTATTCAAAATTAAAATACTTGCGATAAAATTTCACGAAAATATTTGAAATCTCAAATGATAATTCTAAAATGGTTATAACAACATATTTTTATCTTAAAATCTGTAAAAAAAACTAAAAAGTTGAAAAACAAGAAAATAATGAAATATTTTGAAAATCAGTTGAAATGTAATCTTTTAAGTATTCAGAATGCATTGCGGGGAAGCACCTCTTATATAAAGGGAAACCGGCTGATCACCTTGCACCGCAGGACATATGGTTATGTTGCATGTTAATTGCTTCTAGAGAGTCGATTCTAAAAGTGTACATTACACAGCGGTTTATTTGCATGTTCAAAGAGTCATTACACTATTTTGCTGTGTTTGTATTAGTCGATTTATGCGTTTATAACGTTAAACTCGACAGCAAGTTTCCTTGGCTACCAAACGTTTTTTTAAAGACAATATTTTTTTATTTTATTATTGTTAAAGCTTTAAATTTATCGATTTGTCTATTTTTTTCACAATGTACGAATAAAAAATTAGATGAAGTCAGTAATTACAGACGCTGATCAATAGGAATAATGTAAAAGCGATAATGAATATACAAAAGATAATTTGTTATTCGCATTTTTTAATAACATATCGACTTTTTTTAATGTATAACTTGATAGCAATTTCAATTTTACTGCTTATTGAAAAAAATGATTAATATACTGTTCATGATAGTAAAATGATTCATTATTGATAATTTTATTACTAAGTAGCAAAGTAAAAGTTCGATAAAAAACAACTACAAGTATAATGAAGTTACTTCTTACATGATGCATTTAAAATCATTGTAAAAAAAATAAATTACGATTTAATTTAAGCAATATTAAAAACTATTTTATTTAGAATTGCTGTATTTATGTTATCATTACGATGCTTATTAACAACAAAGATTCGTAGTGTGTTTGTGAATAATGTGACATACAATGATGTTTGTATCAATCGGTCGTCCAGAACGGGATTCGAACTTAAATACTCGAGATTATGAGTCTATTGCTCTACCAAATGAGCCACTGAGACCTCATAATGTTTGAATTCAATTAATGAACTCGTTTAATATGTACATTTAACCGATTAAAAAAATTCAAGTAATTTCCATGAAATTCTTTATTAATTAAAAAAATTTGAATGATTCAACAAGAAAGTGTACAGTGAAATAATGATTGTAAGTATTATTCAAAAAAGATTTTATTCTAAATTCATAATTTTTTTTCCTAGTACACGTATCTACATACTAGTTTTTTAAGTGTTTAATAAATCGTACAACTAAATTCGAGCAAATAAATGTTTTATTTTTATCATTCAAATAACGACTAAAAAGAAGCACGTACACCTTCTTTTCAATTCTGCGTTCATACAAAAGACGTGTACGCAAAAAAAATGACGCTCTCCAAGTTGGAATATCATAATGAACAAGCGTCCGTCATTGGACTTTTGTAAAATTATTACCTAGCAAGGAAAAAAAAATTTTACTTAAATTTCCTCTTTTGCAGTTTCTATTATATTAAGCTTTATAAGTAGATAGCAAATTATAGAAACAAATCATGCAAAAAAAAGATATAGCCCACGTTTCCTCCGGTGACTGCAAGCTTTCTGAGAATACAAGTCAATTATAACGATACTTTTTTTTTACTCTTGACAAGAAAACAGTACAGTAGTTCATAGCATACTGATGAGTGGACACGTGTATTTTCATTGTCTCTAGTCGAGATTCACCTCTTGCCAGTGACGGACTAACTTTAACAAGTCTATCTATTGAATAAGATTTATTTTCATCTCTTTTTTTTCTAATATTTTTTAAATAAAATATTTCAGTCAAATAAAAATAAGAATAATATTTATAGTGTTTATACATTAAAATCGTATTTATGATTCAAACAATCAGTGACTCAGTGATTTTGTTTAAAAGGTACATCAAGTACTTTGTAACATTATTTAATTCCTATCAGTATTTGTTTATAAACAATGCTGAACCACTCGGAAATAATTGTGAAATGTGCGGGAAATACAAATTCAATGATTCACGATTTAGGAGGCGTAACGTTTTGGGGTGCACAAACTTACATGTACGTAAACATAGTGCATCTGTGTGCTTGTATTTTAGTAGTAATAATCTATATACATCCCATCGTTAAAAAGAATCTTTATAATCGATTGGTTCTGCGACACAATGTGTGCCTTCTTATTTTGGGCGCTATACTTACGTTACTCGGATATTGTCAATTAAACAACTGTACTTTTGGTGATCTGACAACACGACTGTTATGGTTGACTTTGCAATATTTTACTAATGCTACAGTCTTCTGGTTGAACATCATTTGTTTTGATATGACGTTAATGATTACACAATTATCTTGGATTCCTGCTGCTGGAAATCGCAATGATGAAAATCGTAAATTGATTATTTATAGCATATTAGTATGGATTGGAGCTTCAGTGCCGACGTTAATGGCTGCTATTTTCGAATTCATACCACAAATACCTGATGACTTTCTTTTGAAGGCTAATTTTACCGAAGCATCAAACGGTCCTAGACCTATTGTAAATCAATATTTTTTCCTTGTGCCAGCTTGTACTCTATTTTTTAATAATTTATTATTTATTTTAACAACGTATAATATTATTCAAATACAAAGAAGCACACAACTTGCAGTGAAAAATCAAGAGAGTTTATTACGAAAAAAATACTTTCTCTTTCTGAGATTATATTTGTTCATGGGAGCGCCATGGTTCTTTGGCTCAGTACTGGCTTGCCTCAATCAACTTGTTGTGCTCAAGGTCTGCAGAACATTACAACCAGTTCTTTGGCTGGTTATATTAGCATCAAAGTGTAAAATAAAACAAAAATTAATAAACAAATTTGGATGGAAGAAGCAAGTTAAGGGCAGTATGACTGGTTCCAACGAAACTGTCAATTCTCGAGTTACAGATGATGTAGTGTTAACTAAATACTAACTTTGATAAATAAATTGTGATACTTATTGTTAAAAAATGATAAAATGCATGATCATTAAATAATTTCATAATGTAAAATTTTTAATGAACTTCATACAGATTAATTCATAGAACTTATCAGTATTATTAATACAGTTACTATTTATTGTGTGTTATTATTTACTATTTACTGTAATTACAAACTTTCAATCACAAAAGAATTTTTTTATAAACAAAGATAATTGTTTATAAAAATGTAATTTTCACGTAATAATGTTTTATTTAAAACATTTTCAGCAGAGTTTTTTCATAGTGGAAATTTTTTATTTCAATGCGTTTCCTTGTAACAATTAACTTTGATTCTGAATAAGTAATTTTTAAAAATGTATTTGTTTAAATTAAAGCACTTGGATAAAATTAGCTTCTATTTATGTAAAATTATTAAACTATATAAATGATTAAGAAAATATAAAATTTTTAAAACTATTTAAAATATATATGCAAATAAATCAAATCTATTTTAGTCTTTTATGATATGTATACAATTTACAAGGAGAATCTCAGATTTTTTTCTAACTTTGAGATTTCCTTTTACATAAAATTATGAAAAAAATCACGTTCAATTCGTTTTTCTCAAGTAACGGATTGTTTGTCTAAATTTCAAGGACTTTTGAAATAATTTGCTTTAAGGCCATACAATTTTCAAATTAGCTGTACTAGAAGATTGTTATTACGTATATACATAGGTTGAAATCATAACTTTTTCACTAAAAATAATTGTCAAATAAGTTAAATTTAGTAAAAAATTTTAAAAAAGCAAAAATGATGCAGGAATCCTGCTTAAAGTGTGCATAGCAAATAAATGCTGAATTTCACTTTAAATTTTGTTTAAATATTTGTATATTACTTTTGAACTGATTAAACTTTTTGTAAATTGTCTAGTTTTTTAAATCTAAAAGTTCTAATCTGAACTTTTATATAATTTATTGGTAAGAATTAATTAGAAAACTGTAAAACCTTAAAGTATGAATTAAATAATAAATCTAAAATTTTTAATTTGTTAGTAATAAACTTATATACAGAGTCTATACCATCTATAGGATTGAATTTGTTAAAACTAATAATACAAATCTAAATATAAATTTTTTCCTTTTACATGCTCTTATTGAATGACGTATATTAATGAACTGAAAATGAGGATGTTTTACAGCTAATTGGTTCATGATAAACCATATATAATTATGAAAACATGTGAATTCCGTTAATCAATATTTCCGTTATGTAACAAAAAAACTTAAGAGATGCATTCTCAAATTAGCAGAAAATGTATTTTTCTTTAATGTATTTCCAATAGTTATTTTGAGGTGCGCCACAACACGCAAGTCACGTGCTGATGCGCAACAAGAGTTAATGACTTATTTACTTTATGAACATATAATTTCAATGTCAATACTATTTTAGTTCAGTTAGAAAATTTTTTTTGTTATTCAAATCAAAAATGTTCGAACAACTATAATAAATGCACACATGAGTATACATAATTGTACACGCAAACTGCCAATCATTTTTAATTTTTCAGTTTCACGGATGTATTTATTTAAAATATTATTAATAAATGGTTATATTTTTCTTTAATTGCACGTGTATTCATAAAAAATAATCATCCATTTATTGTTATAATCATCCTAAATAAACGAATCTGAATTCCAATTTAAAATTCGTATATATAAAATAATACATTTGTATTACAACTGTAAATTAAAAGTAAATATTCGATAATGTAAACATAATATAAGGCTAATATAAGCATGTATTCCGCATAAGTTAATATGAAATGACATAAAGTAAATATGTCATTTTTTTGTAACTACAGACTTTTATATTCAATTGTAATTTTATAAATTCCTGTGATAGATTGTATCCTTGTAAATAAATAAATATATTATTCATAAAATAATAAAAATTAATTAAGTAAAAATTATTGTTAAATGAATCCCCCCTCTTTTCCTCATAAAATCACTAAATAAATTAATGAAATAGAATAATTTTGAGTATTTATCTCGAAATAGAATTACAAATTATTATAATTCAATATAACGTATTGCACAATTTATTATATATATAATTTAAAAAAAAATATTTTTGTTTACTTTATTTATAATACATCTTTACGTATATTGTCACAAAAATTACTTTTGTTTTATATTATATATAGTCTGATCATTTTCTTAATTTCACATATTTAAAAAGCACATCATGAAAAGAAATTGAATGATGTCTTAATTGAATAAGAATTAGAAAAATATTACAAGTCTTATGTATTTGTAAACATAAGACTTGTAAAACTTCTTTAAAAGTGTCATTCAATTTTAATAATATTGTTGACAATGTAAATGAAATCGATTGGAATCTAAAACATTTGTATACTTTGATCAATTAAAAGAAGAAAATTCTATCAATTTGTTATAATAGAATTTTTTTTGCAATCATGCAGTTGTCTGTATAATTAAAACTTCTAAGATGTTGATGCAACTTATGCTGAAACTTGTGAAAAACCACAGTGTCCGATGACGTTATTTATTGGTATATGAATAAGCTCATCTATAATTCACGTTAAATGCATTAAAAGAAATAATATTGGCTTCGATTGTACTACATGCAGCTAATGCATGTTAAGTTTTTTTATATTTATGTGATGTATTGTAATGTTTTAATTTATAAGCACTGTTCTATGTTCGATAATCAAATTGTATTATCAAACATTTTAAATATACACATTGTCGTTATACTATAAATAAAAAGCCTATAGAATTAAGGTATTTTAATTATTTTCCTATATTTTTTAGTTAATAAAGAATAATTAACTAATAATTAAACCATTAGCAAAGATTTATTGATTTTTATATGTATTTTTATAAATGCGTACATTACATTTTTAGGATATTCAAATCATTTAGTAACACAGTAGTATTATTCAAACTATCTGAACAAATAACAATTGCTATAATTTTTTAAAGTAAGTATAATATTTTAATATTGATAAATTAGATAAAACTTCAAATTACTAAGTGCAACGTAATAATAAAATTTTTGAAAAGGAAATACTGCTTATTTTCTAAAAAAATTTTATGAAGTTCCGAATTTTTAGATATTTATTGAATGAAATAACGTATTCATAAGTTTTAATCTTATTTTATTTTTTAATTTTTACGTAACTACATACATACATCTATATCAGATACACTCGGCATTTTTATCACATCAGACTGGGTATAAAAAAATTGCCGATCACAATGTTGTGTTACGGACTTGAAAAAAAAAAAAAAAAAAATAGGAGAATGCAAAAACACCATGCGATCGTATCACTGGTGTAAGTGCTTTATCAAAATTTTACGAGGGACCATGCTACTCTTCAACGATCGTCCGGGAAATTCAAATCGCTTTATCTCGCGCATATTTCCTAGTTTTACGAGCTGTGAAAATCTCGCCTCTCTCGACTTTTCGTACTTCGACTCATATACATATATACACATATCGAACGTGCGCTAATCCTACGTGCATTTCATTATCCATGTTTATTAGTATGTTCTGATTGGTCTTTAGGTGATGGATCGTTGTGACGTCACTGGCTAGTATCCAATCAATCAGAGGATAAGCGGATTAATCTGATTACTCGAACCGCGACTTGCAAACAACTACCTTGTTGGATTATATATATATATTTCTATTTGATCGACGAACTTTTCTCATTTTGGCAGTTTTGGCCTTTTGCCTGTTTTAAAATTAACGGTTTTACTGCTGCTAGCTCACTACTCCGTGATATAGCGTTAATTTTGGGATTACTCTTTTCTACTATATCATGTCTTTTACACTTATGGGTAAATCTATCTACTGTGTTGGATTTTTGTGAATTTTCAAGAGTATTATATTAACGACGAATTTCTCTCATAATTAGCAAAATTAATAAATAACAAAGATATTGGGAATCTTATTGGCAATATTCATGTCAATTTACGTAGTTAGAAAACAAAAATCATGAAAACTTTCATAAAATATACTATGATATTTTTAAAATTCGTAGTTGAACCAGTTAAAATTTATGAAATGTTGAAAATCTTTTTCAGTTTAAAAAGTCTTTTATTTAGAAATAATTGATTTTTAAAGAAAAACCCAAATAAATATTATATTTGAAATATGTACAATAATTTGATAGAATTTTTCTGGATTTTGCAAATTACATATTTAAAAATGACCTTAGAAATTTTACTTCCTCACGACGAATTCTCTACTTTTTATAGTCATTAATATTACAGTATTACAAAAATAAAATAATCTTTTATTAAATACTTATTAACCTTATTTATTTTTTATGTCTATGTCGTTCTTTTTGAGAAAAAATTAGCTTTTTAATAAGAAATGTAATTTTATTTTACCACGCTTGCCTTTTAATTGCAAATATTTAAATTGAATATTCCTATATAACATCAATAGCTGTACATTTTTATTCTATAATGGGAATCACATATAATTTCAATGTATTGTAGAACGGTTTTTTACGATGTGTCCTGTTCTGCATATTTTGTGCTGTAATCAAGGACAGTAAAGTATTCTTTATATATAAAACATGACATATTATAAAAAGACAATAAGGGATAATATGAATTTTATAAAGAACTTACAGAACATAAATGAGCATCGCTCAGTATAAATTTTATAATAAAATTTACAATTAGCAAAACTTGTACTGATTTTAAAAATTTTCATTTAAATTTGTATTATAATATGTATAGATTACTCATCATTTGTATTCTTCGTAAACATATGTCCTTGTGTTTTTCCGGATAAACAAGACACGCGTACACTTCATATAACATAGGACCCATGGGTGAATACACGTATAAATGTTCAGTGTATTTACATCAGATCATTGACGTACCTATACTCATTAAAGTTGTTTCTTTATAAAATTCTTTTTTGCATACGTGTTTTGAATATACGTACTTCTGTTTATAAAAATAAGTAAAAAATTTATGCATACTATGTTATGATAATTGATAAAATAATATAATTCAGATTGTATCGATATTAAAGTTTTTGAAATGATTCAAATAGACAGTACCAAAGGTGAAGTAATATAATTATTGAATCATATAAAAATTAAGTAAGAATGTAAAATTATTATGAAAATTGAATTAAATACGATTTAAAAAAATTTACACTGAAAAAACTATGGCAGCATTGCTCTCTTAAAGAGTGAATAGTTTCTGAACTTGCTTCCGAAAGGCTCGCTTGTTTTGTGCGATATTTTCGTCTCAAGGGTCTGCTTCTTTTTTTTATTTGGCCTCTTGGTTAACTTTTTTTGGCTTTTGTCTAAGGCCATTACCAAGTAGATTTTTATAGTTTATTTTGCCCAACGGAACTTTTCAATAACAGTTCATTTTTGCCCAGAGGGACTTTTTAATTGGTTTTTCGTGGTCTCCGGGTTCTACTCCCCGCAGAAAAAATTCAAAAATTATTTTCCGTAATTTTCCGGGGAAATTAAACCCCAGGACCCCAGTCCACTAGGCCGTGAGCCAAAAGCCAAAGCCCCTGTGCTACCGCCACCCCTCCACCTAAAGGGTCGAATCGCAGGCCCAAAGCAATGATCGAAGAGCAAGTCCACTAGAATGTGTCTAGCAGTTTGCCTAATCACCGCAGCGGCGCTTTGGTATTAATTTTGGATCAGCTGATCTCCCCGGGTTATTTTTTCAGTGTAGGAAGATTCAGAAGAAGAACACGTTTACATGTACAGAATAACTGAGGTTATAAAGTTCTCTGCCTTCAGAATTAAAAAAAAAACACATTTTACACTTAATATGTTTATGTCAATTCTTGCAAGTTTTTCCAATGTTACAGTGAATGAATAAAAAAACGAAAACCTTAATGTTTTAAATCCGAATGTCTTACTACAAGTTCACATTAAATACAATCAAGTATTTCTGCAAAAACGAAAATTCTCAAGAAACCTGCAATGGAAAATGTCAAAGAACATTTTTCAACTAAAACGAATAATCTATCTGATAATGATGAATATTCGGAGATAAAAGAAGGTAAAAATTTTAGATTATTCTACATTTTGAATTTGAATTGTTGATTAATTAATCTTAAAATTGTTTAAATTATTTTATTTATTTTTGAATGATTGAATAATCAATTATGATGAAGTAGATTTAGTTACGTACTATCAAATAAGATTAATAAATTTAAACAAATACTTATGTATTATTTATATTATTTGAACAATATTAGAAGTAACGTGTCGTTTTCGAATTTTGATGAAATTTATTGTAAGTCAAAACACGCCTCAAAATCAGAGAAAGATAATGACACAATATAAAAAATAATTGATATTTTTTAGACTATAAATTTAATAAATTTGTTATGAATTTATAATATCTCTTGAATCGAATACTTTAGAATAATATAAATCATATACCTTATAATCGATTAGTATCCGTTTATCCATCATTTTTACGAAATATAGTATTAATAAATACTATTCTCATTTTATTTCCTAAAAAAATTATTTTATATTTTGTAAAATATGTAAACCTTATAATATTATCAATTAAAAAAAATAATTTTTGTCATGATGCTTCATATATTCCGCTTCGGTATTTTTCATTAATGACCTCGCTCAGAAATTGATTTCCAAAAACGAATAAACCGATTTTAAGTATTTAGTTCTAAAAAATACGTTTAAAAAATGCAATCATGAATAATAAAACATAAAATAAAATAAACCTTAGTAGTTTTAAATAATATTTTTAACGCAATTAATAATAATAAATAAACTATCTGAATTTTTAGATCTTAATTCAGAGTTAATCTCTAACTAAATACACTTAATTTAAATAAATTAATGTTAGTTTTAATTAACTTGGTTTATCTCTACCTATAATCTCTACTTAACTTTTACTTAGCTATGAACGTTACAAAATTCTCGGTATTTCTTTAATAGTCGACTGCTGGGTCCTTAATCTATTGAATGTACGCCTGTTGTTAATGGAACTTTTCTAAATATATACCTCAAATGACAATGTTGAATACTTTACCACAGGTATAAGAAAACTTCAAATTGTATCGAATTTCGCATCATAATTGATTGACAACTATATAACCTAATGTAGCAAAAAGAATCTACCTGTTTTTGACAGATATTCATACAGGTTATGTCTGGTTTTATGGTCTAAGAGTATCTTGGATTTTCAATTAATAATAAATACTTTTGCACCGAGTGAAGCAAGAATCTCGCGATTTCGATTTGATTATTTAGTTATTTACATCTAAGAAATTTAATTTTCCATCAAAATGATCACATGAAATCGGAGGTTCTCTCTTGCTTCAAAAAATCTTTTCTCAATAAACCTATAACCAATTTGAAATAGAAACGTACATGAAGTTACATAGTAGCAACATAATTGAAAAATGAAAGTAAATATATAATTTGCAGCTTTCTCATACCTATGGTAAAATATACAACGTTCCCATATATGATGTTACCGTAGGCAGTAGATATATATACAACGAAAGAAATATCATAATATAAATTATGGTTTTACTTTGGTCATTTAGAAATATATAGTGTCATAATATGCATTATTGCTATAGAAATTAGTTTTGCAAACTGTAAAAGCTTTGCTATATATTAAAAATTTAAAAGTATTTGATCAAATGATATGTTTTAAAACAGCAATTTTCCTGTAACACCTTTTTCTTTAGCAATAATTTGTATTATACCACTATGTTTCCAAATGACCAAGCTAAAGTGATTTTTACTATAATATTTCTTTCGGTGTGGTTATTTAAAAAACTATGTCTTTCTACAAATATTACAAATAAACTTTCTATAAATATCAGAAAAATTTTAATTTGTGATTTTACAGATGAAAGTGATATTCAGAAATTTTTAAATGTAATCAACAAAACATCCGAATTCAGGACAAATATAAATAAAATCGAAAAAATCAAAAAAAAATCAAAAAAGGGCAAACTTTTTCGTGTAGGTGGTAAGTTTGAAAAAATTAATTATTTAATATTGTTAAGATTCATTGAACTCTTTTAATCCCTAAGAGCAGGCCGAACTATCTGTCTTTGTCTAATAGCGTTTTTCATCATTTATATAAACACCATCCGTTGTAACAAGAAAAAATAGTAGCCTTCGCTAGATATTTGTATAATAAGTAAATTTTGTAATAATCAAATTATTTCATCGAGTATTTTTTGAATAATATGAGACCTATTAACAAACTAGAATATAACCCTGGTGGAAATGGAAACGCTTTTTTTAACATTTATTGGCCATTTCTTTGGCATTATTATTACTAATAACCTCAAATTTTTATACACACCATTTTTAATGCTCACATTTCTACCAGGGAATCTATATTTTTTGGTAGGTATCATATTATTCAAAAACTAAGCAACAAAATAATTTGATTGTCATTACAAAATTTACTTATTATACTAATATCTAGCGGAGGTTACTATTTTTTTCTTGCTACAACGGATGGTGTTTATATAAATAATGAAAAACGCTATTGGACAAAGACAGATAGTACGACCCCCTGTTAATAGTAAAAAATCTATTTCCAGTTAATCACAATAAACATATTTATCTTAGAAAATTTTATTACCATCAAATTTTAATTAATTTAAATAATAGTATTTCTCTCATAAAAAATTGCAATAATAACATTCCTTATATATATTTACAAAATTTTTAATCTTTAGCTGCTCGCGTAATAGAAAATGCAATGAATCATAGAACAGCTTCAACAAAAAATCAAGAAATCGCTCAAATAGAATCAGACCGAATTCTAGTAATTCAATTACCAGCTAAGAAAAATGTTGCTCGACGTGGTAAACCTTGGAAACGAATTGGTGCGCATAAACATATTTTATTAAAGTCATTGACCAGCTCATTTGTTATGTGAATTATATGTTTTTATTTTCAGTTTCACGATCAAAACACGATTATTGTATGCCGAAAGATACCTGTGAATCGATGGTAGAATTAGTTTCCGAGAGAAATTTTATTGTTTCGCTATCGAACGATAAAGAACATTCAAATGATGTCAAAGCATTCTTAGAAAAAAGGCTATTGTACATTAATAATAAGTTAGATGAAATCACGTAAATTATAAACGAAGAAAGAGTATTTAGTTCAAATTTGCTTACGCAGAGAAGATAAAAGAACGCGTGGTTACATTAAATTTAAGAAATTATCAATTAACTTACGTATTGAAATATAACGCAGAAATTAAAACTTTAATTTCTCATCGTAAAAGTTAAAGTTATAAATGAATTAAGAAAGTAATTCATAAAATTAGTCGTATATTTAATTTTATAATAGTGTAATATTAATAATTCTTAATTAGTTATGAGAACTAATGCGCATTTTGATTTATTTATGTATTGTCCATTAAGTGTACAAAGAAATATTGTTTTCAAAGAATGCGGTAATATATCAAATGTATTGTTACATTTCGGCGTTGCAATATTTTTATGAATTTTTCATGAAAGATACGTACTTTTAATGTAGTATCTCTTAAAATTTTTTGATATTTTGTAATATGATGTTGTATTAAAGCAGTAAACAGAATGAAATCGAATTCAAAGAGTCTAGTTTTGTTGATGAGACAAATACACAAGACTGCAGAAACATTGTGAATACTCTAACAGTGATCAAATTATGTATTCTTGGCTCGGGAATCGGTATAGCAACAGCCCGAAATACGATTGTAAAGGAAGTTTCTCGCGCGCGAGTCCGCGAGATAAGCGATATTTATGGAGAAAGTTTATCGTACGGCACTAAGCTAACGTTGATCAATGTTTCCGTACTGTTTGATTAAAAAAAAAAAAGAAAAAAGAAGAAGCTTCAAGGAGTACTACTACTCTGTACCGAACTTTCGCGCTCCATAAACTCTTCCGTTTAACCGATCCTAAGATCACATGCCGTTACTCTCTGATATGTCGTAAAAATATGCGAGAACAGTACGTATGTATTGTCAAAGCTTTTTTTCCTCGCAGCTATACTCAGATTTTGAATACTTTTGCCAAGAAGCTTGAATACGTTAGAATCGAACATAGAATAGTTTAATCTATTTTTTTATTACTCAGATGATAAAAATGTGATAATATGAAAATAAGTAACTTTTTTTTGTAATGTTTATTTATTCATTATTGATATCTTTGATTGCATCTTCGGCAAGTATTAAAATGTACAATTTTTGTTATTTCAATTACAAATTTCTTTTAGTATAGATTAAATAAATTAAAAATCTTTTGAAATAACAAAGGCAATGTATAATAATAAGAATGTTAAAATGATATATGTTGTCTTTACTTATTTATTTGTTGAAAATATTTACCTTGGCTTTATTCATATGTGCATATTTGTAAAATCAAAAAATTAAATATCTTTTTATTCTTTTTAATTTATCTATAGAACAACATTATTCGTAATTACTGTCAATAAATTATTTTTCTTAATTCTGTTTATAATCATTAAAAGAATATGGATAATATTTACATAGGTAATGATGTTTTATAAATAATATTTTCACAATAAGGTGCTTTCCGTTAATAGATTTATTATATATGATTATCGATCGTTTGTTGAGACAATATGGTGATATCTCGTTTTTAATTTAAAAAAGGTAATGTGTCGTTTGCGGTGGAAGAAAGGTGATATCTTAAATTTTCAAATTAACTCTATATCGTTTAATACTCTTGTAAGTATTAGTTTAATTGAAAACATATAATTAACGCAGTGGTGCCAATTTAAAATAACTAGCAAAAAATTATACTTGCAGATATCACTTTTTAACCACCCTCGAGGTATCATCTTTTTTCAACCACATACGGCATTACCTTTCTTGAAATATAAGCGAAATATCACTGTATTTGTTTCAACAAACGAGATATACTATAAAATTTTATACTAATTTACTTTTCATACAATTTGATTGTAAAACAACAAAATGCAAATGAGTTTTGAATTTTTTTTTTTTGTAAAAATATAAACTTTAACATTCTAAAGTTTTATCTGAATTTAAAAAAAAATGATTTATTTTAGAACAGTTATCAATTATTTTCAGTTATGTTCAGACTTATTTAGTGTTTATTGACAAATGCAATGACACAATTAAAAATATTATTTACTCATTTTATATTTAAAATATCGACAGATATCATCATTTTATTATAATTATTCACCAAATTGTTTTATAATTTGTTTGTTTTTATTATAATTAAAAAAAATTGTAAATTCTATTAACATAAAATAATAATATAGTCAAATTTCTGCGAAAAGGAAGTAAAAAATACTTAAAAATTATAAATGTAGAATATTATGCGAACGATGTCCTTTAAAACAGTAATGCAGTCTAAAAACTTTTTGTTTAGTATATTACAGATTATTATAATCCATCAAAAACTAAAACCAGTTGAACCATCAGTTTTATAATATAATATAAGAAGAAAAATAACTAATTGACGTAAGCAGCTTATAAAGTACATTAGCGTAAATCCTTTGATATAGAAAACATACGTAACAACTATATATGAATGCATGAAAACATCGAAATGAATTGCACGCTCTTGTTATAAGCTTTTAGTAAAATCCTGAAAATTTATTCTTTTACAAAATTTATTTATTTCCTCGAAAAAATATTTAAATTTAAATTGAAATACCCTTTTCCAAATAATTATAAAAGCTTAAATTGAAACATAAAAGTAATATTACTTTTTGAAATAAAACATCAAACGATTTAAATCTTTCATTTAAAATCCCTTTCATCCCTTTTCAAATTACTACACCTCGTCGTCGAATTATGCATTTCCTTAACGACAAAAGATGCACTGAGCTAAAGCTTCTCTCTTTTCTTATTCTCTTTATATAAAATTCGGATTTCAAACCTCGGAACAAAACATCTGCGCCTCTCTTCTATATAACGTTGTACGAAGGGAATTTGACCTAAAAGCCGCACGCTCGCCTCTTCTTTTGTCCCGTAGGCGCAAATCGATGCGCAAAGAGCGCGACTCTACTTTGCATTCGCTTGAATATTCATTCACAACTCGCGTGTCGCGAGTATTTGAGAATTTCAAATACTCCCACACACACACAGTGTATATACGAGATAGGAATAGATGCATCAATAGTATATACATAGATATATAGAAATGTTACTGTCACACACAGAGAGAGCGTTTGCCCTTTTTATTAAAGTATATACGACCGTTTCCGATTTGACAGACCTTATTGCCTAGGATTTTTTTTATTGTTTTTTTGCTAAAAGATATAGAGAATGGAAATCTTTTTCTCTTTGTATCGCAATTTTTATTATAAATTGATATCGTTTTCATTGCACTGTGGAATTTTAATTCAGTGGCGCCTGCTTCGTCACTTCCTTGTTTTCATTTTGCTTATGTATATATAGTCTGAGCGCCCGGAAGAGTCCAAATGTGAGTTTTTTTTCATCAATATGCTGAAATCGTAATCGTCGTTTGTTAAGGTCGACCAGAGTATAACTGAATTATTTCGAAAAAATAACATCATTTACTTTACTCGTGCGATGGTTACGATAAAATTCTTATTGCGAAGTTTTTGAGCACAATAATTCTACAAGTTCTTTTCTTAAATTTTATTGTAAATCAACCAATTTATTTAATAATTAGGAATTCTTATGCTTGTTAATACAGTTTTCATTATCATTATAATTTATTCTCAAGCATATTTCAAGAATGTTTGTTCAGTAATAAACCAATTTTTCTCTATTTAAATCAAGTTGCCATTTGCTTATCTACATTTTCTAAATTTAAAGTTTTTTTATATTCTTTTTTTTCCTTTGATATTTTAATAAAATATGATTTTTAAAATTTTTATGTAATATTTTGAATGAAAAAAAATACTTTCATGTGTTTAATATGTTTGTCTTGTTTCAATTAGAATTGTTACAACGCGTGCATAAACAAATATAATTTGAACCTTTATCGTATTCATGTTATTTTATTTTTGTTAAAACTTAAAAAAAAGTTGTAAATATCACGTGATGTCATATTACTGTTAGGATGTTCGTTAAAGAACAAAACAGTAGTTAACTAAAAAGTACATTAAATATAATAATAAGAATCATTTTAAACTAAAGCATAGATCTTTATTCTTCTAGTGTAATATTAACTTTCGCAAACAGAAGAAAAAAATGTATAAATTCGCAATCATAGAATAAATTCCATCCACATAAGTTAAATACTCGTTTTAGAGTAAGTTTTGTATAATTTAATTAAAATTTATTGGACGAGATTTCAAAAGCTGATGCTAATTCAGTTGAACGGTCATTCAAAATTAGAGCTACATTTCTGTATTATAGGACTTTATTCAACTTATCTAAATAACTTTACGTCGGCTAAAATCAATCGTAAAGATTATAACTTGCGCATCCATTTCGTTGAGCGTTATGCCGACAAGAAATAAACAAAGTGTAAAAAAGGAAGCAAAATTTTTATGAAAATAAAAAATATTATATGTATGCAGAGTTGTCAGCTGGATGTGCGTGTTACTTTTTGAAGGACACCCGTGAAATCGTGATTTCTTAAGAAGTTGATTTTTAGTCACAGTTAAAATCACGACTATTGTTGATTAAAATATTTTACTTTATTATTTCTCAAGAATAAAAAATATAAATAATGGTTTTAAAAATGTAGCGCTTTCTTTTGTTTGCTTAATTACTACTGTATTTAAACTAATGAATAAATTATGAATTTAATATAATGAAATATGAATGAAAAAAAATCATAACTTTGATTATAGTTTATTTAATTTTATAGTTATATTCTTGTTTATTATAAAAATAGAATAAATATCAGCGATCTATATTAAAAATTTCTATCCTAATATATACGCAACTCTGATGAAAACTAAATTATTTTTTGACACTCTGTGCGCGAAATTCAATTTCGCGTGCCTTTGTAGCGTACGCAAAATACTGTATTCGGACACACTGTAAGTTGAGCGTGCGCAAAATGATTGAGCGTGCGCAAAATAGATTCAGCGTGCGCAAAATAAACTCAGCGTGCGCAAAATAGATTCGGCGTGCGCAAAATGAATTCAACGGGCGTAACATAAACAGTATGTGAACTGATATGGGGTAAAATTAAAATAACATAATTTTTTTTCTATAGGTCAATGGATTGATAGGCGAAGTTGAAAATAATTTTCACCTTTATTTTATAGTTTTGAAAATAATCTTTCAAAATTTAATGAGATCAAATATATTTTCACAGAATATAAATTTAGTTGTTTTATAAATTGTGTTTTTTTATTTTATGAATTATTATTTATATTTCTGAGTCAGGGGCTGCGCCCCGAATCTCAAGACCCCCCCTCTTCTGTCTCACTCCGAATCCTTGTAAATTAATATTATAAATAATTGACTCTCTCGATATCAACCTTTATTTTATAGTCTTGACAATAATCTTTCAAAATTTAATCAGATCAAATATATTTTCACAGAATATAAATTTAGTTGTTTTATAAATTGTGTTTTTTTATTTTATGAATTATTATTTATATTTCGGAGGCGGGGGCTTCGCCCCCCGAATCTCGAGCCCCCCCCCCTCTTCCGTCTCACACCGAATCCCTGTAAATTAATATTATAAATAATTGACTCTCTCGATATCAAAGCATTATATACAATACTAATGTAAATTCTTATGTTCAAAATAATCGATGTACGCATCGAATTTCGCGCAACTTGAGTCAAAAAATAGTATGTGTAACACGTGCGCTCAACGGGATTTGTCACTCGTGTGAGTTTGGCGCCCTCGCTTCGCTCGGGCGACAAACTCTCACTCGTGCCAGAATCCCTTATTTCGCGCACTTGTTACACAAAATACTATATTACTTTTCTTTACATTTTATTATTGAACTATAAAACTTGAATTTTTATAAGAAAATAAAAATAAAAATATTACATGCATATGAAATTTTTTTTTAATGTTTGATTAGCTTTCAAAGGAAAAATATTGTCCTAAAAATTTAAATATACCTTTCCAAAATAATTTCGTTACTATAATAACATAATATAAATAGTCATAAAAATACATTTCTTTTTGTGTAATATTAGAGACTATTCAATTTGCAATATTACCATACTGCAAATTTATAAATTTAAATCAATCTTGACATTTCGTTACTATAATAACATAATATAAATAGTCATAAAAATACATTTATTTTTGTGTAATATTAGAGACTATTCAATTTGCAATATTACCATACTGCAAATTTATAAATTTAAATCAATCTTGACATTACCAGATTATGAATGTATAGTTAAATTATTTATGTATTTATATCTATAGAATATAAATTTTGAAAATCAATATTAATATTTCCAATTTTTTTAAATTGCACATAAATTTTTGTTAAATTTTTTCTTTTGTTTCAAAAGATTAAAGATGGTATAATGGCCCATGATTTTGAAATTTAAACTTTTAGAATAAAGCTATATCATAAGTTAAATTATCGTTGAAATTTATCATCTGCAAGTATTCGAAGTTCACGCAAGGAAGGTAAGTTTCCAAAAGTCAGTCATCAAATTGCCTCGAGGGCTAAAAGTAGATAATATAGTTAAACATGTGGACTCATAAAACTTCAACGTTCTAGAAGGATAACGAGAATAATCTGCACATCTTGTTGAATTAACGTGTAGTAGTTTATGCATTATTTCTATGTAATTATAATCTATGAAAAGAATCTAAAAAAAATTATTGCATCGAGTAGTTTATATTGATACATTTGTTATTCTATAATACAATTATATGTTTTCCTTTATTAACATCTTTTTTCAAAAAAAATGTACACAAGGTATTTTATGTTAAGTCAATAATGTATGTTAAAAACTAAGTGATAAGTATAGAATATATAAAATCATAATTTTACAATTTCTATCGTACTGTTGATTTTTTTATTAATTCATGTGACTATATCAGTTAATCAACAATTAAAAACTAATACAGTTCATACTTAATGTTTTGAAAAAAATACAATACTTACCACTGACCTAATAATTTTTTTATATATCTACAGTGTCGTCCATAAATTCGGGATCACTCAGGAAAAAAAATTGCTGGGAAAAAATCTCAGTAACTTGGTAAATATAGATTGTGTAGCAATTCCAAAAAAGCATTCGAAAGTAGAGAGAAAAAGAATGAATTTTAATTATTTTTTCAAGTTGTCTGTTGTCTTATAAACCCTCTACAAAAAGATACAATTTTTGCAAAATTAAAAAATTTTTTTTTGACCAGACAATTTTTTTGGTTCAATTATTACAAAAATTTAGAAAAAACGTATTTTTAAAGAGCAGACAAGCTTTATTTGGAGTGGCTAAAAATTTCATAGGAGTTTTCAAAAGGGTTTCAAAATTGTATTGAACATACTTAAGGTAAATGTTCTGACCACCTTAAAAAATTGGTCCGCCTAATAAATAGCCCATATTAATTTTGGATTTTACTCATGGTTATTTTTTGGGTGGAATAAAGAAAATTTCCATAGAAATGAATGTTTTTAAGGAATTTCTCAGATACTTCTAAAATTTTTTGAATATTATGGAAATTTCTAAATGGACATCAGTATATTCGATACAGTTTTAAAATCCTTTTAAAACTCCGATAAAATTTTCAATCTTCAATAAAATTATATATTATATATAATATTATTAATAATATTATATTAATATTAATATTATTATATTAATATATTAATAATTAATAATTAATAATATTATATATTATTATTATTATTTATTATTATATTATCTTATATAAAATATATTTTCTTTAATAATGATACAAACAACTATTAACTGTCAATAATACTTTTTATTGCTGGTTAATCATACAACGTTTCAGTCATATTTATGATGACCCTTTTCAAGTGCAAAAAATTGATTTAAATTAATTTACATAACATTGTTTAAATAGCAATGTTTATTGTAAAATTGTTTTTTAATGGATTTTATAATATTTATTATTGGTTTTGGAGAGTTGAAAGGTTATAATTGAGACTTTCATATTTTAATTGTCATTGATTTTGTAAATTTTATCAAGTAAAAAAATTATATGTATTATATGTTATGTTTCAGGAAAAGAATGTTACTCATAGTTATGTAAATTAATTTAAATCAATTTTTGGCACTTGAAAAGAGTCATCATAAATATGACTGAAACGTTGTATGATTAACCAGCAATAAAAAGTATTATTGACAGTTAATAGTTGTTTGTATCATTATTAAAGGAATTATTTACACTGTCCTTAAACTCTACTAATGAATAATAAAATATATTTTATATAAGAGCAATTGCTCTTATAAAAAATATATTTTTTCTAAATTTTTGCAATAATTGAGAAAAAGAATTGTTTGGCTAAAAACAAATTTTTTAATTTCGAGAAAATTGTATCTTTTTTTAAAAGTTGTATAAGACAACAGACAACTCGAAAAAAAGATTGAAATTCATATAAAAATAGCTTAAATCTTTACTTTCGAGTGTTTTATTTGGAATTTCTATACAACTTATATTTACCAAGTTATTTCGATTTTTCTCCAACAATTTTTTTCTCTGAGTCATCTCGAGTTTTAAAAGGCACTGTTTAGTTTTGTAAAAACTATAACCGACGCCAAGAGAGTTCAATACCATTCACTTCAAAATCCATGAAATGTAAATTAAAATTTTTAATCGATACTATTTTTTTTATGCTGGAACAATATTTTTTTTAATCTTGCATTATCTTTATATCGTGAAGCACTGATTTATTTGATTTTTAAAATCGAATCCTCACTATATTTCATACGAGTTTACATTATTCCAACAGAATAAATAAAATTGAAAATCTTTTCTATGTGAATGGTATCTCTTAAATGTCTAAATTCTATAATCATTAAAGACGCTTTGACGCTCTCTGCAGTGATTTACATACTTGCTCGACGAATATCTATGGTAACAGGATTTTGATTATATATTCTTTTACAATATCTAAAACTAACAATGGCACGATCTTTAAATTAGGGGTGTGCGAGTAGTTCGAACTACGAGTAACTCGAACAAATTACTCGACTCGACTCGAGCTCGTCCGAGTCGAGTATTAACTCGAACTTTTCGAGTTACTCGAATTTATCGAGTTACTCGAAAAAATATAAACTACTCGAATAACCCGAGTTACTCGAATAGCTCGAGTTACTCGAATGACTCGAACAACTCGAAAAACTAGATTATATTATTATGTAGTAATTATTTCTTTTTTATACGAAAAAAATTTTTTACACTTTATTTTCATTAATTTTCTGTGAATTCTGTTTATCCGTCCATCTAGAAAGAATATTGGAAAAATTTTTAAACTAACTTCGAGTCGAGTCGAGTATTATATTCGAGTAACTTGAACCATCCGAGTTACTCGAATCTATCGAGTAACTCGAGCCATCGGAGTAATTCGAATTACTCGAGTAAATCGTATTTTTTCGAGCACTTAAGGATCTCGAGTACTCGACTCGAACTCGAAGAAAAAACTCGACTCGTATCGAACTCGATTATTCGAGTATTTGCACACCCCTACTTTAAATACAATATTGCCTGTAAACTCAATTATCAAGTTCTTATTGTTTATCTTTATAATTGGAATTTTAATAATTTATAATTTTTATAAAAAAACATTTTTAATATTTTTATAATACAATACGTATCAGAGGTGTTAATACAACATATGAAGATTAGAGTTCTTTAAAATTTTCAAATAATGTGTACTATTTATTTTAATAAGTAATATTGTATAAAAAATTATATTCAAACCTTTACAATTTGATTTTCCTTTATAATTTAATTTTCTAGTGTAAAATATCTTATTTGCATAATTTAAAAGAAAACTATGAAATTTTATATGCTCATTTCTTAAAGATTCGATAGACATATTTAGCGCACTTCGCGCATCATAAACTTTTATAGTTTTAAACTATAGTGTGTGCCATAAACATTATTAAATTGAATCTTGAAGCAAATTCATCAATTATTCATAGATAATCTTAAGTTCCCACATTGGAATAATAATAATCATAATAATAATAATAATAATAATAATAATAATAATAATAATAATAATAATAATAATAATAATAATAATATGTTTCCATCACTATAAGATGCTTTGACATCACTATTAGATTGCTTGAAAATTTAATTAAATAACATCTCTTGCTTATATTGCAAACTCCTTTATTTTCTAAGATAATTACTGCAATTGTTTATCAGATATATAAACTAAAAATTACAAACTTAACATTTTCTTATAACAAAAATTTACGAAGATTTTTTATTACATTATAATTTAAAAACAATATCAATAATATACAAAAACGAAATTTACGTTATTTTCTATCAAATTTTTTTTTTTTTTTTTATATTGATTTACTTTTATGAATTCAAACTCATCAGAAAAATTAAAAAAATGTTTTTCGCAAATCGTCTGTATATATTTGTGTATGTGCGTGATTCAATCTAAATCAAAACATATTACCGCTCATACAGGGATGCTACTTTAAAATCGATTTTATAAAAATATTGATTTAAATTATTGAATTAAGTTGATTTTTGTACACTCTTTCCATTGAGATTATTTCTATTATCGCTTACAGTATCTATATATCTATATCTATATAATATAAGAATACTTACAGTCTATTTTTTTCTGACTTATGTTTGGTTAATAACTTTTGAAGTTTTCTTAGAGTTTGTTTGAAAAACCTTTAATCTACACATAATAACGATTCTATCGATACAAAAAAATTCATGCGAGTAGTACTAAATTTTAAGCTTTGGCTGAAGTTTCAGATAAGTTGGTCAAGCTTTGGCCAAAATTTGAGATAAGTTAGCCATACTTTGGCCAACGTGTCTTTTTACTTCATTGTTTTTATAATACATAAGATACAATTTTTATAAATAATTAAATACATAAACAGGTTAATACACGATATAAGTTAGAAGGAATAATTTGTTCATGAGAGTAAGTTAGGCTGAAAGTTGACGAGAAGTCGATGTAGTGATTCATAGAGATGGTGTCAAGTACTCAGGACCGTCCTCAACAATATCACCATATTGCTATAAGAAATCAATGAATCATCCTATGGGCTATTAGAAGTTTGTCTCGAAGGAAATTAATCATGCAAATATTAGAAATTTTTGAGCAAGAATAGAATAAAAATAGTTTCTCACTTTAAATTTTTAACTTTTTATAAGATAAAAAAGATTAAGATAATCTGCCGAATTGGAAAAACTATTTTAAATCAATTAAGAAGATTATGAAAATTGTAATTTATAACTTATTAAAATATGAATAATTATAGTACTAGTTCATGGTGTGCCTGAATCAATCTTAAATAAGAAAATTAAACTAACCCAAATATTTCAGTATAAAAGTCCATTTAATGTAACTTAACTGAATTCTTGACATGCAATTTTACGCACTTGGTCAAAAAAGATTGTTCGATACAGGTGCGTTAAATTCTAAATACTCGTGCAATTGCAAAGACACTTGGATCGGCTTGATCCAAATAAATCACAATATTTATAATGTAACGTTCTAGTATCAGAAAGAACTATGAACATAACTATTGATTTTCCCAAAAATAATTCTTAAGAACTTTAAATATGTACAAAACTTTGTCAAGCTTTTAATTTGTCTTTTAATCTAATATTGAAATTATTTCGTAAGTTTTATAATTTAATATTTTACATCGAAAGAAAAATTTTTAACTATAAACGATGTCTAATAAACAACGCGATAATTTAGAAATGTCATTCTCAAGTTCTACTGCACTTTCTTGACCGCAAAGCCTTCATCACTGTTGAATCAGACTGGAGCTTTATAGTGTGACTTCCGTAATATGTTGCTCTCGCTAAATCGGAAACGGGTTCCTATCTATCTTAGTCGTTTCCTAACTTTAAGATTCGTAGTACGTCTTCATTATATGTTTGTTTGCCCTGTTACTATTAAAATACGCAAACGTTCCTTTTGTCGTGCATACATTGAACACGCACTTTCTAAAAGACAGGTTGGCTCCCCTACACACAATATAATAGGGTTTTTGAACAAAAATTTTAATCTACGTTTTATGTACGGATTTATAGTATGTTTTTCTTTGTTTCTCTTGTACCGATGTGAAATCGTGATGCATCTTAAATAACCCTCATGCAGTGTGGAACGATGTTAAGAGGTATGTATGTGCGTAGCGACAGTCGCAGGAGCGGTTCATATTAATGACTTGGTAGTTTACAATGACACCGACGATTGCGAGCTCGTGGCACTCACCGAAAGCCCAGAGGCGATCTCTCTTACTGCGTCTTGCGATATGTGCGTCAGTCCCTCGTTATTCGTTACAAAGTCAAACATATTGCACATGCATATACGAGTAGAAACAAAAGGGAGGAAATTTATAGAATATCTGTAGAATGTACAAGTATGAGGAACGTATATTGATGACTGATAATTTTAATAACTTCCTCACTGTAAAAACTTTAGGATGGTAAAAAAATATAAAAAAAACATCATTAAAACATATTTTTATCTTTATAAAGTTTCTAGGAGTCAGTTGTACTCTACGTCATGATCATATATCCAAATGTCTTTTTCTTTTGTTTAAGCAAAAATAGAAATTTTGACAAAAAGTTTTAAGTTACTTCAAATAAAAATTAATCATCCCTGCTATGATTTTTAAGACACTACTCTAACATTTATAATGATCTCATGTAATTCTTACCCTTTCAAATCCAATGTCCATTACAATGTACATTCATAATTTTTGTTTTTTTCTTTTTAATAATGCAAAATTAACTCAACATTTTTTAAAATAAACATAAGGATTATATTGAAGTATAGGCTGTTTCAAACAGGGCTTCAGTTTGCGTAATAAAAATTGAAAAAACTCGAAGTAAAAGGAAAAATTTTATCATGGAAATTGCTTTAATAGTGAATACTAATTATCCTAAAATGATTATCAGAACATTTGAAAAAAATAAAAATTCAGGTTTGAAAGGGGTTAAAAACAGTTAACGGTGAATCTTTCCTAGTTCTCTTTCTTATTGTAATTACTTTACGATCATAATAACCCATGGTTAATAAATAATCCAATCCTCAACACAAAAAGGATTCTAAATTTAGGCTGATTGCTTTAGATTATAAAATTATATATAAAAAAATTAATTTTTAGTTTTACTTAAAATATATTCTATGTGATATTTTTATTTTACTAAAAATATATATAAAATTATAATAAATTCAATAAATATTAAAATGTATCTAATATGTCTTTTCTCATTTGCATCCAATATTCAAAAAGAGCTTTTTTCAATATCTCATGTCCAAGAGTAAGAAGCATGTGCGGCTTCGAATAAAGCCAATAATCTAGAAGACGAAGTATTTTCCAAAAATCCAAAATACTGTTTCTTATCTGCTTATGGTTGACCCAAACGAAAGTTTTTTTTTATTAATTTTTAGATAATAAATCAATTTTAAATGTTTTTTTTAATGAAATTACACGCATAAAAATTTTTGTATACTTTTGTTACGTTTTGTATGCTTTATTGAATCATATAATTATAAACAATAGCAAAAATTATATTATTTAAAAAAAGGGTTTTCATAAGTCTAATTATCATAAATTTTGAAAATTAATTATAAATAAATGAAGAACAATATATAATGAAATAATAAAATAATTATCCAACATAAAAATAAATGCCTTTTTGACTAAAAAATATTTTATTTCAGTTTTAGTATGCATGATGAATTAAATATTTAATTTAATAATTTTATTATAAAAAGGCTAATGCAATTGTATAGAATAAGTATAATATGTGAGAATTATAGTAGCAGTTGCACGAAAGAGAAAGAGAGAGAAAGTATAGTCGTGTCGTCTACTAGCTGGACTAACTGTCTTGTTTGGGCGTTCTTCTTAGACAGAGGCTCATTTGCATATTCAAAAGTAGCGAATCCTCCTCTCGATGGCGACCGAGACGGTACGACTAAGGGTAGTTTGTTAAAGAGCCAATGCCTAACTGTTCATTACTCTAGCAATGGCAATAGTATAGCAACAAGACGACGACGACAGAAACGTCGACGACCCTTTCTTAGTATGCAACAAGAACTTTGAAATCAGTCTGTGTAACTAATGCGAACTTCGAAGGCGACATTGCGATTAATGATTATATTTGCGTTTTTTTTAGCTTTTCTTACGTCAGATGTAAATTCACTCTGTGAATTATAATATTGATAATGACAAATTTATGGGGTGTAAGCATAAAATTTAGTCCTAATAGAGCTAACAGTGAATTGCTAGTTTGAGAATGAATCTGCAAATCCATTTATTCTTTGTAGCCTAACGATGTTAAAAACATAATTATTTTTAACCGATGAAATAGTTAATTATTTAATGTTGATAATTAAAACGTTAAAATTAATTTTTTATTAAATAATGAGCATCGTACAAAATCGAAATATAAAAAATTTAATTTGTTAAATAATTAAAATTTTATTCATTCAATTTGATTACAATTCAATTTAAAAGCGTAAAACTTTTTCATATTGTTTTCAAAAATTTCAAATTAAACTTTTAACGATGATGATTTTTTTATGCTTTTCTTTACTTTTAAAGAATCCTTCATTATGCAAGTCAACCTCAAGGAGTTAACGCGAATAATCATCGTCCGAGGAACTTTAACGGAGTAAACCATTCGAAAGGAATACATTAAAGCGTCCGTATTATTTCAACTGCACAAACATGAGAATACCGACATTAACGAGACTTTAGTAACAATTTAACTACCTATGTTACTATAAATACATATAAAATTATTATTTAAATTTAAGATTTTTAAATAATACAATATTGAATATCATGACGATTAAGAAAAATTCATCTGAGAAAATTAAGTAATATTTAATAATCATAAATAAATTTAAAATAAAAAATAATATCTCACAAAAGCTTTTCAAACATTAAATAATAAAATATTTTTAAAAATCATGATTGTCTATAAAAATTTTTACGTATTCGTAGAATCGATTTTACAAGAAGAAGTATACTAAAGCAAAATTTATTCAGACCATCAATGGTTGTTGAATTATACGAATGTAATTTTGCATGACAAAATAACGTATACTTCATCAGTGTATGTCAAGTATAAAAATGCATATTTTTAAGCGGGTGTTTGTCTTCAACACGCGCGCGCAAACACAGACATAAGTTAAATATATAGAATTTGAAAATCTTTTTTTAATTAAAATATAAATAAATACTGCATTCAATTTTAATGTATAAATAAAAAATAAATTATGAGAATAATAAGAAAAAGTGAAAAATTCCAAGAATATTTTTTCATGATTGCGGTTTAGTAAACTATAAAAAGAAATTCACGTACTCTTAGGCGTGTGTGTTTACATATGTTATAATCATGAAGTGTAGCGATAATACCTTTTTTAATTTTTGTTATTTAATCAAATTACGTGAGAAATCAAATAAATCTAATTATTCTGAATTCTTTAGAAGTAAAGTTTTTCAAAATAGTGTAATATTTAAAAATTCACAGCCTTGTTAACGGCTATTTTATTTTCCGAAAACTGCATCAGTTAAAGTAGTCGAGCAGCAGTTAAACTACCGCGAACGTGCACTGAAAGTAACGCTACACACCTCTGCATGTTGCACCCTAATAGTTCCTTCCTGAATAATGCATCAGTCAGAACATTTGCATCAAACTTGAAGCATTTGCCCCTGGCCCCATTCCTACACTCTCGTACTATCTAAGACTCGTACCATCCATTGGGCTTCCGTCCACGAATATATGATAATTTTATTACTTAACCAGAAAAGCTTGAAAAAGATCCTAAAATTTTACTTAAAAATAGAAAAATCATTTCTATTACTTGTGAAATTTATGTATTTACTTATGTAAAATGGTTTAACTAAAAAAAAAAAATTTTTGAAAAAATTAGGTTTGCTTTCTTTTGATTATATAATTATTACATTAAAATTCCAAACTTTGATTATCATGTGTAAGTTCTTCATGGCTGAAGAAAATAAATTACTGAATAATACTACATTAGTGTTCTTATCATGCATAATTATGAATGACTTAAATAAACTATATAATATTAACGAATAAATATTGTTTGTAACCCTTGTCATACACGAGCCCCTCAATCGTTAATGGAAAATTTCCGCTTACAAATTGCAAATAAGAGACTCTTAGTTTAACAACGATAAAAAAAACCAAAAAATATTTAATGTATACAGAAGGGTTGATACAAAGTATAGCTTTGTAAAAAAAAACTAGTAACGCACTATCAGCTCGTTTACTTATTCGCACTTGTTATTTCTTTCTTTTTTCATTATTCATATTTGAAACCGCATAATCATGCATGTTATGTACACCCTTTCAGTATGTAAGGTTAATTCCATATACGTAAGGCGAGTGCGTTGTATAGTTAATTCATTATCGGTTTAGAGGGTACCTATTGAAAAGCTGACAGGACCTTCAATCTTTAGGCTTGACACTTGGCTTTCAGCTTCGTACAATCTAACTTTGCCATTTTTTCATCCTAATGGTTTTTTCTTATTATAGAAATTCTAATAAAATAATTGCATGATTGCTTTCTATTGTTAAACAATGAAAAGCGTTTTTGATATGATAAAGAGAAAGTTGAGCAGATTTTATACTGTATTTTTACGTAAAATTAAAGCTTAAAAGAAACCAATTTTACAATAAATTTTGTGCATTCTTATGTAAAAACCATCAAATTTATTTGTACCTCGAATTATATCGGGAAAAATACTCTAAAAAAATTAAGGAATCATCTACTTTTAAACATTTAATATTTAAAATTGAATAAAATTAAAGCACAACTAAAAAGAGAAAAAAAGAATAGGTACTATTCATATGGGAAGATGATTTTTAGACTCATATGAATATGATAGAAAAATAAAGGAGGAGGCCAAAAATAATGGAGAGCCGTATAAATGCATATTCAAGGAGAATAAGCTTGCACACATAATTATAGGTCATGAGTTTCATAGAACTTAGAGTTACAGGAAAGTCACAAATATTTTTTCTCGCACTCAGAGCGCAAAATACTATTTTGACCAGCTGTTGTGAGGGAGCAAAGTACCTCTTTGCCGCCCTAGGGAGCAAAATGAATTCGATCTTTTAATAGGCTCGATAATGTAACCCGATATCTTTATACATCAGTCAGTGTGTGTAACTCGATGCTTTTTGTACATCAGTTAAGTGCTTCACTTCGAATTGTGAATTCTGCGAATTGTAAATTCCTCGAATTACAAGTCAGGGGTGAAAGAATTCCTCGAAAAAGTTCACATATACCAGTAGTAACTTTCGATCTATTTAACATTGATTTTTTTGAGTATTATTAATTTAATATTTAATCTTGCATGTTGCATCGAAGACATGTTTATATCCTTATATCAGCCAAGTATTCAACGCCGAATCGTAAATTCTCCGAATTACAAGTTAGCGGTGGACGATTTTCGCGAAAAATGTTCCATATAAATAAATTATTTAAATACTATATATATATATATATATATATATATATATATATATATATATATATAGTATTTAAATAAAACGGAAAATTTCATCCCATAAAAATATCATTTATTTTTTCTTTAGTATTACATGTATATGTATATTTAGTATTATATGTATTATTAGTATCATGTATTATATGATGTAAAAAATAATATTTTTGGCGCTCTTCGCGTGAGAAAAAAGTATGCGCAACGCGGGAGCATATAGGTGTTTGTCGACTCGTGCGATTTGTCGCTCGAGCGTAGCGAGACACGCACTCGTCGGCAAACACCTATTTTGCTCCCTTGTTGCACAATGTACTATTTTATCATTGAAAACTTCTATAAATTCTCATCATTATAAAAGGGAATCAAAGAATAATTTCGCTTAAAAGTATTTTTTAGATTCTTGATTTTTGTTTGTATTCTTAAATTATTGCAGAAGAGATATTCTTTATAAACTAATTATTCTTTAAGCTACACTCAAGTAAATATAAGTCTTTGTTTTTGTTAAACTTTTTATTCAAAAAGATGTCACGCTGATGGTTATATTATTTTTCATATTGATCAATTTTGATTAAATGAGTTTTTTCATGAGTATGCATATCAATTTATTGCATATATTTTCGCCTTATATGGTCAATGTCCCAATCGCTACTAACGAACCTATTATTAACCGCTCAATGTTATTTAGATACGAAAAAAAATTTTTAACAATGAGCGGCTAGTAATAGGTTCGTTAGTAGCAATTGCGACATTGACCATAGTATGCATATTTGAAATATTTTATTATAGCAAATATTCTAATTTAATTTTGCATCATCAACAATCTCAAATTTTGCATCTGGTCCCTGTTAATAATCAAATAGATTGATTATAAAAATTTTATTGCTAATGACAATATTGACTTGATAAATATTTTTAATAACCTTAGAGCAATTTTTTCCAACCTTTAAAAAATTAATTTATAAAATTAAAACTTTTTTAAGTACATTAAAATATAAATTTCATACATGAAATCACGTGTATTAATGTTAATGATGAAGAAGACAAATTTTTTAAAAAATGCTCAAAGAAAATATTTCAAAAACATTATAAATATAGATTTATTAAAAATTTCATGGAAATCTTGATTACAAAACTTTTCAAAATTTTGATTGTGTATTAATACTGGTTACGATATTTAAAAATGTTTAATTTTTATTTAATAATGATATTTCAATATTAAAAAATACATTTCATTAAAATATTGCCAATACTTTTTTATACACTGATAGACCTTTCGAGTGATGCTCTCAAATATAGGATTGACGCTGTTTTAACAGCCATGTGACAAGCTATAGTTGCTTGATATTGTCTTTTTCTTTTGGTAAGAACTCGTAGCTCTTACATATAAACGCGGTGATCTTTAATCAGAGAACGTGAATATTACATTACACGTTAGTCGCATTGTTTATATATAAGAGATACGAAGTATTATAGCTCATGCTAGTTATTTAAAATTCTTTATGCGAGAGAAATCTAAAAAGTGAATAAATGACTCTTTTCTTTATTTGTTTTTAATGGTGTATAAGTGTTTTAAAAGATGCGAGTTGTATCTTTTTATTAGATTTGCTTAATAAATGTTTTTGTGAATTAATTATTAGATTAAACCATAAAAATTTTGAATTTTATAATCATATAAAAGTAAAATCTTATTTTCAGTGCTTTGCAGCTAAGGACGTGACCTTTTCTATCTGATTACGTTTGATGTGTTTTGCAATTGACAATTTATAAAATTCCTAATGATAAAAGATCTAGCATAATTAATAACTACTACACAGTAGTTAATAAGCTTGTTAAAATTTTAAATGTATACATTTGTCAGAAAAGGAAAAAAACGCTGCCAAGTGCTTTGGTGCAATACTTGCTCATTGAGCTCTTTGAGTTATTCATAAATCAGAAGAAGAAGACAGTATGGCGAATAACTTGTATACAAATTTGAGAGCAAATCTATAAGTGGTTTAGGTAAAATAGGAATAAAACAATGGAAAATAAACATTTTTTTTTTATTTAAATTTTTTAAAATTAAAAGTACGCTAAGAAAATTGGTTTTTAAAGGTCATCCTTCTTTGGGCAGTTGAATGGTTTTAAAAAACGCTGCCAAGTGCTTTGGCGCAATGCTTTCTCATAGAGTTCATTGAGTTAAAGTAGTTTGATTAGCGTATTTTTTTAAAGCCATTAAAAAAATTTTTTTGATTTTTTTTTGTATTTTACGCAAATTACTTGATTAATTTGCTTAAAAATTTGTATAGAAATTCTTTGCGACTGCCAAAGAAGGAAAACTTTTGAAAATTGATTATGAGTGAAATAAAAAAAAGAAAAATCACATAACGCAAATGGCAAAAGTAAGGAGGAATAAAATTCATATAGTTTTCGTAGTTCTTAAGGTAGCCTTCGATGCAGTGGAGAGGGGCATTTACATTAAAATCACATTTAAAAAAATAAAATCAAATTATACTCAAACTCAATGTGCTCTATGAGAAAGCATTGCTCCAAAGCACTTTGCAGCGTTTTTATTTATCATTTATGAAGCATTTAATTTTTTTTCATTCATAGTTTTTGTTTCCCTTTCTTGATTAATCATTCTTGGAATGCCTAGTATTTGTTCTTCTACACTTTTCGTATTTATTTTACGAATTATCATTTGGGGAGTGCATAGTTTTTGTTGATTATTGATTTTTAAGAGTACTGATTTAAAGTGGCGGATTCATGACACTTGTACTTTTAAATAATAAACGATACTTTTGACTTAAGTGGCCTATTGTACGACGGTGATTTATAGCTCGAGCGAAGCGAGGGCGATAACTTCACATCGTGCAATAATGAGCCACTTAAGTCACATTTATCGTAATATAATATTATTAAACTAAAATAAAATGAATCTTTTTCTTTTTATAAATAATATGCTATCAAAAATACTTGATTATACACTGATCCAACTTTATCTTGGAGTATTGTAGAGAAAGTTATCACATTTTTTAAAAAGTTTAATTATCAGATTTTGATACCATCGATGAAAAAAGATATATTGAGTATTTTAGAAAAAGATCCTAATATATCCAAAGAAATATATGTGAATTTAGATTATTTCTTTTATGGTTATGGCAGAATTTATGATAATATAGATTCAGAAAAAAGAATACAATTATTAAAAGATAGAGGTTTGATGAATCCAGAACAATATTTAATAGGTTCTAAATTAGAAAATAGACTTTTAGGTGTTATTGAACTTCCAATGTACAAGTTTTTATACAGACTATGGATTTCCTTGAAAGAAACTTTAAAAATGTTTCTAGAAATATATGCGGTCGAGCGTATGTATTACGCTTATAGCGTGATCTTCAAATTAGCATCGTCACACGTTTGGGAGAGTGAAGCTCGCGAACAAAATTAAGCTAAATACTAAAAACTGAGTTAACTTAATCAGAATTAAATTAACAACTAATAATATAACTAGAGATTTAAAATTACTTGAATATTATAAAAAAAAGAAATTAATCAAAGAGGAAAGAAGTTTCTAACTTAATTTATGTTTAAGTTTACTTTTACAATTATAATAAAAGAAAATATAATATTAATACTAAAAATAATTAGCTCATATCTCGCGAGAATAATTATAACTACGAAAGCGAAGAGCAGAAAGAAATATTCACATAGATAAAAAAAAATAATATAGACTCACCAACACGCTGCCTTTTTAATACCTTCTCCACTTCGACGGTGTTTTTATTGAGCAAAAGGGTGTACCTATATCCATTTGCGATAGCTTTGTACTTCTCAACACCCATTGGTAGTGTGAAGCTTGTCCCAGCATCCATCTAACGTCCTTCCTTTTTTGTCTACTGGTGGGATTGGTTTTGGTAGTGTCGACGTGGTTGAAACTGGCTCTGTCGTTGGTGTGACCATCGGTGTCGGTATTGGCGTTGGAGTTGACGCTTGTGCGGATGTTGTTGCTGCTGAAAACGTCATGGTCGATCGAAAGCTAGCGGATATCGACGGGCGAAGGGCAAGCGTTGATGTTGTTGATGCAGCTTGAGCAATGACCACTTGCTCGGCGTGCTTGCGACAGACCTCCTCGATGAAACGACGTAATTTTTTCGGAGGGTCGTCGACGCTAAGAATCTTCGGCTTTCCATGCGGTTTCTTTGAATCAAGACACCTTGGGATCGTCATAAAAACTTTACGCATCGGTGGCTTTGCAATGAAAAAGTTCACATCATAGGACGGCTGACTGGAAGACGAAGGATTATTCTTCATTGTAGTCGTTGAAAGAAGAAAAAAAGCATGCGGTAGCTATAGCTGCTATAAGTGGTTGCTTGGATAGAAAATAGGCTATGTCCTACCTCCTTGCATCTCTAGCAATTATGGGCTGTTGAGAATTGTTGGGTGTTGAAGGCAGCAGTAGACGAATTCTTTAGAGAAAAACGAGTCTGGTGCATTTCATTTTTCATCTCTTCTATCTCTTTGACTCGCTGCTTGATTTGTTCGATTGTAGAGAAATCCGTCCTACGAATATGGAGACATAAGGCAGGCTTCATGTTGCAAAATATATTTTCTAGCTGTTGGTCAGGTGACAAGTTGCCGCGTCGACGCATTAAAGTGGCGAGAGAAGTGGCATATTTCCTTATCTCTTCATTTTCTTCTTGTCTATGGTCAATTATTAAGCAAGTTGATTTGTGGCGAACAAATTCTGAACCATATTTCAGCGTCCTCGAAACAATTCTGGAGAATCCTTGGAGAAATTTTTTGTCTGGAATCTCGCTTACAACTTTTAAATCTTGGATCCTTTCTAAGAAAGTGGAGATGTCTCTACCGTCAAAGTGACAGTTCCATTTTCTCATCTGGTCCATGGTGCGAGCGGTACCATTTGGAAGCTGGACTATTATCGGCTGACTACTGAAAGAATTTTCGCTTCTGTGCGTAGGCGGGTTGGTATTTAACGAAGACGCGTTGACAAATTGAGATGATACGTTGGTAAGTCTATTTACATCGATAGCGCTAGTTATTTCTGCTTTTAGTAAACGATCTGCGTTTTTATCGACTTCTTCGTTATAATTGGAAGGGTTTTCGGGTCTGTCTTCGAACATATCTGGATGATTTTGTACGTGCTGAAGTAATAGAGCACGTCGTTCTATGAGCGTTCCGGTAGTTGTTAAACGAGCGTTACGTAAGTGTTCCGCGAATTCGGTGTAATGAATAATCCCAATGTTTCTTCATTTTTTTTTGAAGTACGAAGTTAAAGGAGTCTAATTATATTTACGAAGCGGCAAGAAAGAGTATCACTTATTTACCATTTTTACAATTTTATTTTTACCTATCAGACCCAATCACTTGGATAAGGGGGTGAAAAGAAGGTAGCAAAGAAATAACTGATCTGGCGGATAAAAAGCGAAATTTTAAATCAGAAACAGAAATGCATATTATTTATACATAAATAATTTATTTTATTTCTTTAAAAAAACTAATTTTGTTAATACACCAAGTCTAAAAAAGAGAATACAATGCATTTGGGTCTAGAATTTTTTTCTAACTTTGAGATATCTTTTTTAACATGAAATCATAAAATAATTCATGTTCATGCAGTCCAATGCTCAATTTTTTTCGAAGTCAACAGTTTTATCTGAATTTTAAGATAGTTTTGGAATTAGTTTAAATTTATAAAGATAGGACCAATAATTAACATTTGGTGTATGCGCTTTGAAGCAAAACATAGAGCTTTTATTTCTTACGGTAGATTCTCAAAAAATAAAGTTAATTTACCTCTATCTTTATGTGAAAAAATCAATTATCTCTTGCTTATATTTTTTTGGTTAAGAATTCAATAAAAAAAAACATTGTTTATGGATCTTTAAAGACGCAATCTTTGAGTTCTTTACCTGAATTTCAAAAATTCAAATCAATTTTTAACTCTTGAGATAATTATCGTACATCGACATTTATATTAAAATAGTTTGAGGAAAACGGAATCGTATTTAAACCAGGTTTTTTTTTATGTTGGGAAAATATTGATATTCTACCTGTTTTCGTATAAATAATTTATATATTTAAATATGATGAAAATAAAAATATTTATTTAATATGTAATAAATGGCATTCTTTAGGTTTCAATGAGCATGTTCATGCGTATTGGGTAGAAACGGAAAATGAATATGTTACATGCTGCTTTAAGGGAGCCAAATACTATTAGAAGCTGAAAAAAAACATGTATAATTTGATATAAATTGCTGCTTGAGAATTAAAGTGGTGATGCTCGTTGAAAGTCTGCCCTGTTACTCATAGTAAAAGACGTAAATGTTAAAAAAAAAATTCTTTTTTTAAAACGAATGACGTCTTTCCTGTTGAAAAAAATGACGTCTTTCTAAGACGTCTTTGAAAAACATCTTTGAAAGACGTCTTTAAAAACGTCTTTGGTCGTGTCTTAGATTGGAACAAGAAAAGACGTCATTTTTCCAATTTTTAGAAAAGTTATTTAACAAATAACGTCTTTTTATTACTTCAAATAGGTATTTTTTTTTATAAAAATGACGTCTTTTCTTACGAATTTTTATTTAAAAAATACTTCTTTGAAATTATAAAAAGATGTCATTTGTTAAATAGCTATCCTTGAAAAAATGACGTTTTTTTTGTTCCAATCTAAGACACGACCAAAGACGTCTTCAAAGAAGTCTTTAAAGACGTCATTTTCTCCAAATTTAGAAAAAAACGTCATTTTTCATGAATTATGTCATTAAAAAATGACTTTACATGATAATCATTTTCCATTTAAAGGAAAAAACAAAAATGAGTTAAACCTTGTAGTTTCAACTCTTCGAAAATCGAAGAGCATTTGCGGTTAAGCTGAGATCATTCTGGCCTTATATATCTGCATCTTCGAAATTTGCATTAAGGATCAGAAAACTTAAAAAAACGCCACCTTGTGACTTACAGTCGAATTGATGGTTGATTGCGTCAATTTAATTTTAACTCAACAGTTGGCGATTTTCAAGTTTTGCGATCCCTTATACAAATTTCAAAGACGCAGATATATAAGGCCAGAACGCTCTCAGTTCAATCGCAAATGCTCTTCGTTTTTCGAAGAGTTGAAACTACGAGGTTTACCTTGTTTTTTCCTTTAAATGGAAAATGATTATTATGTAAAGTCATTTTTCCAATGTTTAGAAAAGTTATTTAACAAATGACGTCTTTTTATTATTTCAAAGACGTATTTTTTTGTATAAAAATACGTCTTTAAAATAATAAAAACACGTATTTTTAAATAAAAATTCGTAAAAAAAGACGTCATTTTTATAAAAAAAATACGTCCTTGAAATAATAAAAAGACGTCATTTGTTAAATAACTTTTCTAAACATTGGAAAAATGACGTCTTTTTTTGTTCCAATCTAAGACACGACCAAAGACGTCATTATTTTCAACAGGAAAGACGTCATTCGTATTAAAAAAAGAATTTTTTTTTTAACATTTACATCTTTTACTATGAGTATTTATTGGAAAAATACGTCTTTGAAATTATTTTACTTATAAAAAAGACGTAATTTGGTTACTATGTTTCCTGAACATTAACAAAATGACGTCTTATTCTGTTCCAATCCAAGACACGACCAAAGACGTCATTATTATCAACAGGGTGGAACAAAAAACCCTTTACCGCAAGGTTTCTTCATGAGTTTTCATCGGATTCACTTGAAATTTTATGGAGATATTCAAAATTATAGTAGAATCCATATAAGTGTAAAACATTCATGAAAAATTCAAATAATTAAAATTTAAAAAAAAAAAAAAACAATTAAAAAAAAATTTTTTTTATTAATTATTATAAATAATAAGTTAATAAATAAATAGAAATTAATTAATTCAAAATCTGCTCCACTTATATGAATCCTACTATAATTTTGAATATCTCCATAAAATTTCAAGTGAATACAATGAAAACTCATGAAGAAACCTTGCGGTAAAGGGTTTTTTGTTCCAAACTTTCAACGAGCACCACTAGTTCAATTCTCAAGATATAGAAAATGTTTTATATCAAAAAATGTTTGAAATTGAATGTATTTTTATATGAAATTAGTTATTTTTAAACATCAGCAATTTATATCAAATTATACATGTTTTTTTTTCAGCTTCTAATAGTATCTGGCCCCTTAAAGAATTGTACAGCGAGAAAATAATGCATAAGATTCAATTTGTTGCTGGAAAAAATTATATTATGTTTTATATGTAAATATATATTATTAATTATTCTAATAATAAATTTCTTAAAAATGATTAATTTTTTTACTTGAATCATATGAATAAGAACATGTAAGCTAATGCTTACGTATTTAGAGAGATATATATTCAATAATTTCAAATAAAAATTAAACTGAAAAATTTCAAATGGAATTTTTGGATTATTATTTATATAAAATATACTAGCTTCCCTCTTGGTGAATGCAGATTTAATTATTTTTAAAGTTTAGTTGCTTTAAAAATATTTCTGCTAGGTGGTAGCAGAATATCTATTAGAAGGAAGTCGATGCCATTAAAGCAGATTTTTCTCTTGAGTCAAGCGGAATTCTACTATGGCTTAAAACAAAACGAATCTTCTACCACCAAGCGGATTCTCATTGGTTCTAGATTCTATTTTTTTCAGTGTACACACACACACACACACACACACACAGATACATACATACATTTTCTGGAAACCGCTTATTTCGAATCCTGGAGTCCAAATATGTACAACCCTGGTAGAAAATTGAGTATATTTTCAGTATATCATCCCGTATTTTATAGGCAGTCGCGATCATATGCTTTTAGATTTCGCGATAAACCTTCATTACTCTCAACGAATTATCGCAATGGTATCGGGAGAATATGCTCAATGTTGAATTATACTATATTCATAAACAGCATATTACAAAGTGCGAGTGAGCACGCATATGGGAACACAGTTAGTGAGAAAGAGAAAGGCTGTTCACTCCTTGTTTTCTTTTCAGTTCCTAAACGGACAGTCTTACACTGTAAAAAAGAATAGCGGGGAATCACGTCATTGGTCGTGGATTTCAATGCGAGCATGCACCGTCGAGGTTATTTAACTTCGGTCAACGGCGACATTTTAACGTGCTTTGCGTAATTTCACGTAAACTGGACACATGATTTTTAGGTTAAATCAGTTAGATGTCGCGCTTTAACGATGTTAAATAACATTGACGGTGCATGGTCGCATTGAAATCGTCGACCAACGACGTAATTTCTCGCTATTTTTTTTACAGTGTATTCTCTCACACTAAGTTTCTATATGCACTCGCTCACTCGCACTTCGCACTCACTGATTTTACATGGATATTTTATTCATAATCATACTGTGTATGTTCTCAAATAAATTTAAGTTATACAATAAAGAACAGAAAATTTTAACGCTATTAGAATAACAGTATATGTATCTTTAATAATTTTAAAGTCAAGTTAAGTCAATCTAACCTGCACATATAGTGATGAAGATACATGCTTATAGAAGACGAAGCGTCGAGTGATGCGCGCGCAGCTAACATTCAGTATTCACAACTATAGGATATATTGTACGATTGTACAAACGGGCGCCATCGTGGGCAGCATGTATATATGCAGATTCGCTTTCTATAAACGATTTTAATTGAAAATTATTTACAACTCATATGAATTGTAATAATAAATATTATAATATTTATAATTTATTTCAAATCAGAAGAAAAAAAATTTAATTATTTTAGTGATTATATTTTATATCAATTCTGTAGTCTTTAATATATTATCGTGTATATATCGGTCACTCATCGCGACTGCGTAGCGACGATATATAGCCAACAGTTAGTTATCTAAGCATATCTTTATCCTTAATTTTCTACCAGGGAAATTAATGAAAAAATAGAAAAAAAACAGGAGTGGCAGTCGTGGGGACTGGCCGACAGAAGCTATGCTTCCAGTATATATACATAGAAATTAGGAAGTGTGACATTTGCAAAATTATAATTAATTTTTTAGTGAAAACGTTATTTTTCATTCGATGTATTATGTATTTAAAAATATATTAATAATGTAGTTTTTTATTAATATCAATTATTAAAAAAACATATATTTAGGTAAACGTAATTTTCGTCATGTGCATTGTAAATAGAAAAATACAAAAAAACGTTATTTTTCATTCGATGTATTATGTATTTAAAAATGTATTAATAATGTAGTTTTTTATTAATATCAATTATTAAAAAAACATATATTTAGGTAAACGTAATTTTCGTCATGTGCATTGTAAACAGAAAAATACAAAAATTTTATTAAATTTTATTAAATTTTCATTTTTTGTTATTAATGTAGTAATTAATAACAACTATATAAATATACACATATTAATAAACGGAGGAAGATAATGAGAGAAAATAAAAAATTTCTTGCCAAAAAAATATATTAAGATTATAATATTATAAATACAAACGCATATTTTCATACGTATACTAATTTTAAAATTTAAATTAAATAAATATTATTTACATAATTTATTTATTTAATCATCGTATTCTACGTCTATCCTTCTCTGTCCGCCGGCTTTAAGAATTGACTCTCTCCCTCTCTCTTTCTTTTTCATAAAGAATAGAGAGGGTTGCGTCTATCCTTCTCTGTCCGCCGGCTTTAAGAATTGACTCTCTCCCTCTCTCTTTCTTTCTCTTATATGTACAATAAAGGTAGCCGCGAATGGAGGGGGCTATGTCTAGCCTTCTTTGCCGCCCGAGTAGAAATAGACTTAGGGCAAACATCTGGGCCACGAGTGGCACCGAAAGATTCTGATGTGGCCCTCTTGTGGCTTATGCATTGTATTATACGAGGTATGTAATGGGGCGAAGATCTGGGCCTCGCAAGGCTGCCGAACTTAGGGTAGACGGAGTTATTGTTTAAAAGTCGGCTTTCAGTTGTGTTGCTTAATGTATGTTAAATAAATATATATATATATATATATAAATTATATTAAGATAGTTCTTTTTTTATATACAATTAAACAATTTATTTATGAAAATGTTATGTGATTTGAAAGTTATTAAAAACGTAACCTCAAATTATAGGATTTACAATGGCAAGATACTTTCAATTAGTCTCATCTGTGATAGCAAATTAAAGTATCCAGTAATTGTACCTACAGACTATCTAAAGCTAATAAACGATGGGCAATTATATGTTAAATATATGGAATCACCTTTCGAAATGGATTATATACAATGTTTAGAAGATTTCATAAAAAATAAAAAATTTTATTCATTATTTTCCAAATACTCTGCAATCAAAGATTATCAACTTACGATAATTTATGAAAACACTACAAGATAATTTTGTTTAGATATTAAAGAAAGTTTTCAAACAGGTAGTTTATGAAAAACTAAATAAGTTCATTATAATTTTGCATTGGAGGTTATGAAAGATGAGGCAGCCTTAAGTGGTCCCGATTAGCGCCCCATTACACGCCACTATTGGTCCGCATTCGGCCGCCAGATGGGGGCCACGTAATCAAATGTGGCAGCCCTAACAAATTTCTACTCGGGCGGTTACAACAAGGCAGTCTCTTTTTCTTTATCTTTCTTATATGTATATACATGCATATTCTTGAGCGGAATGGGAGAGAGGGAAAGAAAGAAAGAGAAAAAAGAATGTTTGTATGTTGATAGCAATAATGGCATCCTGTGCCGTATTCGTTCATTCACGCTGGGTGACATTTGGGACTGTCGATTTTTATACATTTAGTGCCCCTGCCGTAACGTCGCGTAAGAAGCATAGCTTCAAAAATTTTTTATTAGTACAATGCTCTCTCTATGAGAAAGCAAAAAAAAATTTTTTTTGTCGATACAATGCTTTCTCTATGAGAAAGCAAAAAGAATCTAAAGTCTTATTATTTAAAATAATAATATCATAAATGATACATTATATATTTTTAATGAACCTCGACTAAAGTATATTAATACTGCAGTATTTGTACGATATATTGATTTTGTAGTTATATTGTCTGTATATTTTACACTTATATTATAAATATATATATATATATATATATATATATATATATTCATTACGTTAATAATTTGAGATCGTCATTTCCTAAAAATTCAACAATGTTTTCTATAACATATGAATTGAAGTCTAATTGTTTTATATTTTGACCAAGGACTTCAACAGCTTTTTGGAACAAGCTTTGTTCGTTAACTACTTTTTTGAATCGATTTGCCATTCTTTTGGCGTAAATAGGAAATTTTAATACAAGATTCGATTGATTAAAGTGACTAACTAATTCATAATTTCGCGCATAATTTAAAATCTGAGATTCTTTATCTTGAAGTATATTTTGATAAGTTACTTTACAATTCTTCGTTATCTCCTCTGTACTCATACATTTAATTTCGCGATTACAATCGTCAAAATAAGCAGCAGTAATTGTATCTTGGTTTATTAATTGATGAGTTCTGTTTCAATCGGTATATTCAAAATGTGCATTAAAGTAATACATGCCACTATTGGCTGTATAACTTTATAGTTTCGTTGTTTTATGACTTGTTCCAGAATTCTTATTTGGTTTTCACTATCTATAATAGCTCCGTGATCAAAAAAAAGTTGAATTTTTTCGTGATAGTCACTAACATATAATCTATCTATTGTTTGATAAAGAGGTGTTCTCTTGTCATTATCTACAATATTAACATCTGCACCTCTATAAAGTAAAAATTTCACGTATTTAATATGCATTGCTATGTGCAAGAGAGTTTCACCAAAGTCATTTTGAATATTTATATTAAGATTTTCTTTTTTAATTAGATCAATGAACGACGGCTCATTACGTATTACCATGTGGTGTAAAGCTGTCATCCTTTAACATCAAATCAAGTTTATATTCCAATAATTTTTCAATAAATATTTTATTGTCACAAATGAAGAAGATATGTGATAGCAATTTTCCTTGTTTGGTAAGAAGTTCAAGGTTAGTCCCATATTGTAATAATAGATCTAAAATTTCTGAATTTCTTGTGAAGTATACAGTCCGTAAAGGTATAAAACCCATACAGTCAGGTATATTGGGATTAGCTCCAAATTTTAATAAAATTTTAACATTCTCTACATCACAATTTTTAACTGCTATATGAAGTGGTGTTAGTTTAATTCTTTCATCGAAAGAATTGATCGGAGAGCCGAGTTCTATCATATACTTTGTTATTTCCGAGTTCTTCAGTAATACTATACAATTTATTGACCAACCAGCTTCAAACAATAACAAAGCTAATTTTTCATTATTAAGTTCTTCAGAACTAAAATGTTTCGTCAACAGTACAACAGTTCTTTCATCACAATTTTTTATCGCAGCCGATATCTTCTTCGAAAAGATGCATTCGTGGCGTGAGCATTTTTTGATGATGCAAAACATTTTGTAGATACATGTATATAAAGTTAACACAAAGTATAAAATATAAAACTAAATATAAAACTAAGTTTATTCGTAGCTTTTAAGTGCTGTTTCGTTTCCAATTCTAAACTGAGAGACTTTCAAATATATACCAATCTATCTACATTATTTTTAATCCTCTTTCACTATCAGGGGAAATTTGGCAACATGAGCTTTGTTGTATAATATATTATAAGTTTAAGACTATAGTTAAGGTCTAAAGATTTAAAATGATTTCAGGTATCAAAATTGGGAACAGTTCAAATAACAAAGCTAATCGTATACAAAAATTAAAAAATTAATTGTGTCTGTGCTCCACCCCTCTCCGTTAAAAAAACCAATTGGATTTCCAATTAGAATTCCAATTGGATTTCCAATTGGATTTTGTTGGAAATCCATGTTGGAATTCCAATCAATTCCAATTGGAAATTCATAATGGAATTACAATGAGAATTTTAGAAATCTAACGTAAATTTATGGACATTTTTAAGCGATTGAAATATTTTTTATATAAAATTTTATTTATGTTTTCATTGCGACTTATAAAAATATCTCTGTTCATTGAGTAAAATAGAACGTGAGAAAGCAGGCCGAATGATCGTCGTTTTAGACCAAATGAAACTACCAGCTTATAAGTTCTAAACTCTTTAATTTTTTTTGTGCGCATTTGCTTGCCATAAGAAAGTCAATAGATAGATAGTGTTGTAGCCTCCTGGCGGCTAATCATCGAATATAAATATACACATTTATATAATAGTACTAATAATTGATCATCAGGCGGCTACCACGCTTTCTATCTATTGACTCTCTTATGGCAAGCAAATGCGCACAAAAAAAAATAAAAGAGTAAAGAACTTATAAGCTGGTCGTTTCATTTGGTCTAAAACGACGATCATTCGCCTGCTTTCTCACGTTCTATTTTACTCAATGAACAGAGATATTTTTATAAGTCGCAATAAAAACATAAATAAAATTTTATATAAAAAAATATTTCAATCGCTTAAAAATGTCCATAAATTTATGTTGGATTTCTAAAATTCTCATTGGAATTCCATTATGAATTTCCAATTGGAAATCCAATTGGATTTTTTCAACGGGGCTGCGTCATGTGTTCTAAAATGTGAATTAGCAAACCTTCCCATATTATTTAAACAAGATTAAAATTATTTACTTCAGAAAGTTCATTGTTTGTTTTACAATCTCATCTACTATCGAAATAGTATTGATTATAGTAACAAAAAAAATTACTTTCAAAAAATATCTCTTGAAGTAAATTAATGAAAACTGCTCATAAATTTAAATCTTGTAACATAAAATTGAAACTTTATTCAATAGAATCAAATAGAGTATATTATTCAATTAGGGAGTAAAAACTAAAAATGTCTTAAATCGTATGTAAACTATTTTTTTGCTTCTCAAAAATAAATTATTATAAAATGATCTTATACATTTAAAGATTTATTATTTTTTACTATTACACGCTTTTTTACACGCTTTTATTAAGCTTGCTTTTACGTCTGTCTGTCTGTTTGTAATCAAATCTTGCACGCTCAATTTCAGGCACTTTTTATCGATGGAAATTTCTGAAATTTTACCCAGACCTTGGTCTCCGATGACAATACAATAATCCGTTGTCAGGTCGGCGATGACGGGTGTGGAAAGTCATCTCTGAGGAAGTTTAAGTGGGGAGGCTATCTTTGGGTCGAGGCTAGTTGATAGAATGTTGTTGAGTTGATAGTTGTAGAAAATGTATAAGGGATAAGGGAATGTATAGGGGATAGGGTAATGTATATGAGAAAATATAGAGGGTAAGGAATGCATAGGGGTAGGGGAATATATAGGTGATAGGAGAAAGTATAGGGGATAGGAGAATGTATAAAAGATATAATTAAATACAAGCTTTTAAAAAAAAATTACTCATAGAAAATTTAATTTTAACTAAAAAGTAGAAAATAAAAAATTAAAAAAAAAAACATTTTAAAAATACGCTTTTATAATGGAGAAAATACGCTAAAATGTATTAAATAAATTAATTTACTTCCTTAAAATTACTTTTATACAGTTCATTGCAATAATTAAGAGAAAATTTTACAACAAAAATTTAGAAATATAAAAGTGTGGACGCTGAATAAGATTTACTAAAATTAGCGCCCACACTTTTCTTTGAATTATGAATTTTTGTTGTAAAATTTTCTCTTAATTATTGCAATGAACTGTATAAAAGTAAATTCAAGGAAGTATAATAATTTATTTAATACTTTTTAGTGTATTTTCTCCATTATAAAAGTGTGTTTTTAAAATGTTTTTTTTTTAATTTTTTTTTTTAAATTAAAATAATGATGCAAAGATTTCCAAAGATATCCTATTCGATTCTAAAGTCTTTTTTATTTTAAAGAAATTTACTGTTATATTAAATAATATTTTACTATCGGAAAGAAATGATTTTATCAAAATTATGAAATGAATCGTTTAATTTGAAAATCGTGTATTTCGATTGAAAAAATATTCAATGTAAAATATTTTCTCATTTTAATGTAATAATTATTTTGAATCAATATAAATGATCAATAACTTAAATTAGTTCATATAAATTACAAATACAGGATTCCTTGATTTGACATCGGATTCGGGCTTAATAATCAAAATTACATATAATATGAAAAAGTGTCCTGTTGTTTTAAGAACAGGGCTCTTTTTTGAGAGCCTTAGTTTATTTATTAATGAATGAAGAACAAATTTTATGGATATATTGTTCTAATGATTTGCAAATCAACTTGATATAAATTGGTATATAAAATATGAAATGAGTCAAAAAAGAGTACTAATAAAAATTTCGTAAGATTACAAAAAAAAGTTTCCAAAACGATAATTATAGATTAAAAAAGTATTTACTGATAATTTCACTTTGAATCTTTTAATAATTGCACGATGTTAAAAGAAAGCCAAATCATTTTTTTTAATCAAAATTTCTGTTTTTTAAATAAAAAATATAAATAATATTCAATTCTACCCTACTGAAAAATATATATGAGATCTCATATGAGATCTCATTTATATTTTACATTTTCAACCCTACTAAAAAATATATATGAGATCTCATATGAGATCCCGTATGAGATCTCATATATATTTTCTATTTTCAACCCTACAAAGAAATATATATGAGATCTCATATGAGATCTCATATAGATTTTTCAGTCGGGGTTGAAAATATAAAGTATATATGAGATCTCATATGAGATTGTAATATGAGATCTCATGCGAGAACTCATATGAGATCGCATGTGAGATCTCATATGAGATCTCATTTATATTTCTTAGTAGGGTTGAAAATAGAAAATATATATGAGATCTCATACGGGATCTCATATGAGATCTGATATGAGATTGCATATGAGATCTCATGTGGGATCTCATTTGAGATCGCATGTGAGATCTCATATGAGATCTCATATATATTTTTTAGTGGGGTTGAAAATGTAAAATATAAATGAGATCTCATATGAGATCTCATATATATTTATTAGTGGGGTTGAAAATGTAAAATATAAATGAGATCTCATATGAGATCTCATATATATTTTTCAGTAGGGTACTTCTAATCAAATTATAGAACTTTTTGACTAAAGATCATTTCTGGTATCTTTTGTCTTCTTAAATTTCTATTATTCCGACCAATCATTTATCTTGATAACCAAATAAATTATGAAAAATTTTGTTGAATATAGTAGTACACAAAACATCCAAGAAAAGATCGATCCTTCAAAGTATTCAGATCTTAATCAGAAAAGAAAAGTCCTTCCTTGAATTTATTTTTTGTTTAGTTGTTATTTCACTATAAATAAAAAATTATAATTTCTTAAATTAATTATAAAATTTCTAATAATTTTACTTTATATTTCAGGCTATAAAATGTGATAAAACAAAATAAATTTTTATTAAAACATATAACAAAATTTTAGACATGTTTAACTAGTTAAATTAATTTCAAAGTGTCATTTAAAATAATACTTATAAGTATTAATTGTTACTAATACCTGAAGTAAAATTAAGATTCATGTTTATTTTCTTTAATCATTCATTCTTACAAATAATTCAAAAGACAGTGTGCTTCTTTATCAGTAGGCAAGACATTGCTCATTATATTAATATAATTTTTAAGAGGACACATAACCGAACATCCATTCAATTGTATTGGAAATAATTTTCCGTTTGCTTCAGTCCACATCAAAATCTTGACAAAAATTTCGCCAGTATTGATATTTCTTCTTTTTTCCAAGATGATTGCACTGCCATAACACGGTACACGTGGATAATGTTTACCATGACTCCGTGTAAAAGCTGCCACGTTATGACCTTCACCACTATAAAGATAAATTTTAGCTTGAATCGATTTTTTCATCAGATTTGCAAGAAAATGTTTTACTAATGGTCCAGCGTTTAATTTTTTTAATTCATTAGTGTAAGATTCAAGATCATAATGAATAGCAGCAAGCTCGCCAAGTAGATCGTATACGCCCTCAGTGCACCAATTAGGTAATGTTAAATTCATGCTACGTTGGACTTCTAAAATGTTATATAATTTAAAGAGTTGCTCATCTACAATAACGTTATCAAATGCTAGTCCTGATTTTTGCATTAGGTATCTGAAACAGAAAAAAAAATTCCGAGCTAATTAAATTTAATTATACATCCTTTGTTTTCATCAAGTATACGTATATGCGTGTAAAATTAATTTCTCTTATTAAATAAGTTATTCTATATTTATATAAAATATTTTTAATTCGTGAGATGTATTTAGTTGATTTAAACATACAATTTATATTAAGAAGATACGATTAAAAAAATAAGTACTTACTTATATAAACCATTATATTTAGCCATGATTTTTTGTACTTGAGTCAATCTTCTGACTCGGTTTAATTCAATCATGAATCTCGGACAAGTTCGTGAATTAAAAAGTGTGTCTATCTCTTTCGATACACTATGTATCTTCGTTATTTGCTTTTCTCCTTTATATAAAGTATCAATAAGAAGTTTCATTGAAGTTTTGCTGCAATTGTTATTGATACTATAAGCATAAACATCCTCATTTCCATGTAGCAAATTAGAATATCGTCTTCGTAAAATTAATCCAAGACGATGCACACGCCAACGGCCCAATTCCGTAGATTCACCTCTATTCAAAGGCCATTTATATGATGCATACGAATCATTGGGATACGTCTTGTTAGCATGAGGGATGCATTCACTATGTCGAAATAATACTTGAACAAGTTCAAGTTTAATATTCTTAGGTGACTCGTTTTTTAATGAATAAACCATATTTATCATGAGAATCAAAATAATTAACTTTAGCGACATTTCCAATATTTACACAATTTTCAATTTTATTGAAAACTTATGATATTCGGTATATATGTGTTATTTACTTATTGTAAATAAGAATCTTCTCACTAACATGTGACTATCGATGTGCCGTATTTGTGAGACCTATATATTTGTTAAGGGATGATTAGTTTCATTCGAAGAGCAGAAATTTCAAAATAATAGAAACACATGGGAATAATTATCAGACATTTTATACCCAAGAAAATAGATTTAAAAATAACTGTATATAGGATCAATTTTAGTTAATACATTGAATAATGTGGATAGTTCATTATCCCTAAAAACTGAAATTCCCCAAGAAAATCCAAAAAATAATACTTACTTCATCCAGGTATAATTTCACCGAAAGTTATATATTCTTTTCAATTAGGGACAGTAAATGTTTTCTATTCGTTTTCTCTAGAAACTATACAGTACGTATAGTTTTCAGGTAGTTCAAGTATAATTTTCTTTATATTAGGTCGTATTATAAATAACCAAATACTTAGAGAACTGACTAATTTTTTTTAAATTTAGGATATACATACTTACAATAAATATTTCTAATTCGAAATTATAATATTATCTCTTAATGAGATTGTTATACCTTTCATCTTTATGACACATTTCAAGTTCTTCAAAAAGTTCATATATTTATTCTATAAAGTTAATTTATAGCTGATTCCATGAGCTAAAATATAAATACAGAAACAGAACGAAAAAATATTCATCCAATAGGTATACTTTAATAACTTTTATCTTTAATTTGTGTTAACAAAGTAAAATTTTGTGAAAATCTAGCTGTACCCACTGCAAACAATATTTATTTGATTTAAATAAATTAATGTGTTTTAAAGCAAAGCATTAAAATTTCAAAATTCCTTATTTTATTAATATAAATTTTCTTTTTTGTTTAAAAAATATTTCTTTGGAAAAATCGCAAATTTTTACTCACAATTTATCTTATTTAAATAAATAATTCTTCATTTCTTTCAACATTCTTTTGAATGGAAAAATTATTTTTATAAAATCAAAAGATCGCATTTAAATGAAGAAGCATTATATCTCATAAAAAAGCTATTTCTCAGAGTGGACATTTTTTTCTATGTAATTAAAAATTGTTTCTAAAAAATATAAAAAATGTTTTCGATCTATTTTTTCCTCAACTTTCCTTAAGTCAGGTTAAATGTTCCAGAATTTTTCATTTTTACCTTGGCGTTCCACAAAAGGTTTTATATCTCTAAAAATATATTTTTAATTTTTCTTCAATGATTCTTTTATACCTGGATTTTCTGGGTTCGGATTTAGATTTTGTAGCTGTAAGTTTATAAGTATATAATATTAAGTGTATAAATAGTCGATTGTTTAAAATGCTATTTAAAAAGAAAGAATAGTACAAAAGAAAAAAAAGAAAATCCATTTGGGCTTTCCAGGTACAGTGCATTGCTGATGTAACTCGACTCTTTAGAAAATGGGATATGTAGCAATAACGGCACATTCCAGACGATGTCTCGAATAATTTTGTAATTTGCGATTCCAACAAGAAAATTCAATGAAACATTTGCCAGTACCCAGCCAAGTAAAGCTCATACGGTCATGTAAGCAAAGAATTAAAGTGACAGACTTATTCGTACTCCTGAATTAGCTCGTATAAACCGTCAAAATCAACCCTTTTCAAACCGTAATACGTAGAATATAGGTTCGAATAACACTTTTAGATATCAGTTCTCATATTTAAAATAGCAGATTTGAAATTTGAATTTTTATATCATAAATAATATCAACATTATTGCATCTTTGTTAAAATATTAAAATTTTCCAATCAAAAGTAAGTGATTTATAACATACCCTGTATGTAATATGATGTAGATAGAGTTATTAGATAAACACATTGCGTGCTCATACATGCTGAGTGCAGGACATCGGCTAATATTTATGAAATATGAAAAAATTATTCCGAAATTCTTAAGAAGATGAACTCTTAAGATAGAATTCGATATGCTGAACGTAGATGTTAAACAAGAAATTAAATCGTCTGGTTTAATTTTTATGAGATGAATAAATAATGGTAATGACATTTTCTTAAATTTGATAATTTTAACATTTTTTCAGGATTTATTTTTGATTTAAAAAGCTAAAAACAACGCAAAATTTAATTTACTATAAAAAATACCAACTTTATTTTAAAAGGGAAATAAACTATCAGAAAAAAGTATATATAGAGTACTTTACGTAAATAACCAAATATAAAAATGAATAATTAATTTATCCTAACAAAGAGAATATTGCTTCATTGCCATATGAAACATCTCTTTATTTTCAGCTGCAATTACTAGTTTTTACGAAATGAAATTTTTTAATTAGGAAAGGAAAGAGGAATATGACAATCTCTTTAAAAAAATTTTTAGCGATGATTGATATTGCTAAACTGCAAAATTTTAATGTTGTATTAAAAGCAGCGAACCAATTTTTTCACTCAGAAAATTCTTTTATAGAACAAGGTGCATTTATCAAATCTATTAATAAAGTGAATATTAAATTATAAAGTGATGTCTATAAATACAAAAATCAGTATAAATTCAATACATAATTTCAAATTCAACAATAATGATAAGTTTAAATGAAAGATTTGTCATTTTTATAATTTCTGATAGAAAGCCTTTACGGTAAAGGCTTTACGGTACTCCAATTTATTTTAATAGATTTAAGTTTGAATTTCAATAATATTCATAAGCTTATTTTTTGATGATGAAAATTTTGTATTATTATTTTTATATTTCAAACTTAAAATATTTAAAATAAACTTATACTAATGCTTTTAATAACTAATTGTTATTAAAAGTATAATTTTATGACTATAAGGGGAAAATTTTTTTATAAACAATTTTCTTAAAACAACATACTTTAAACTTATTTCTATTTTGGTTTGTAATTTAATATACTGCGGGAACAATGCTATAAAAACGTTTGATATTCGAAATTCTCTATTTTGTACCTTCATTTTGATATTGTCAAGTGGCAACAGCTTGGTTTTCTACGTAACGACCATAATATCGCGATCAACACCTCTCTCTCTCTTTCTATATATATATATATATATATATATATATCTCTGTCTCTTCCATTGTTTTTGATTTTCAAGTGTAATATAAACGAGTATTCTGAAAATTATCGTGTAATTTTAGACTACTTATAATGTAAATAAATTTTTTATAGTTAAAATAAAATTGCATTGTTTGCATTGTACTATGATATTATTTGTTAAAAATTAATGTAAATTATCATAAAAACTATTCTGAAAGGATCCTTTCAGTATTGCAATGGCAAAACTTATTTATGGGCTTTTTTATAATACTTTATTAAATAGTACGGAATATTGTGACTCTGTTCAATTCCTCTTTTGCACGGGGGGTCTTCCCTTGCCTTTGGAAGCGTGCACGCATTGTGCCATTAAAAAAGTGTCCTGCACCAACAATGCCTAAAGATTTTAGGCCCATAGCAATCTTATGTTTTCTTTCAAAGGTCCTGGAGAAGATTGCTCATGACCAATTGCAAGAGTATATTACGACACATCGGATACTTGACTCTATGCAGACTGGTTTTAGAAAGCATCACTCAACGCAGACTGCCATACTTAAACTTACTGACGACATAAGATCAGGTCTAGATAAGAAACTTGTCACGCTACTACTTCTGTTTGACTTTAGTAAGGCATTCGACACGATCTCTCACTCCAAATTACTTGCAAGGCTGAGATCGATGGGGTTTTCCAGGGCTGCACTCAAGTGGATTAGCTCCTATTTATCAGGTAGGAAACAAATGGTTTTCACGCATTTAAAAGAGGAATCGAATTGGCTAACAACCAATTTAGGAGTTCCGCAGGGTTCAGTGCTGGGGCCTCTGTTGTTTTGCCTTTACATTAATAACATACGTGACACCCTTGACCCCGGTTGTGTCGAGCACCTATTATATGCAGATGACCTGCAAATTTATACGCAGGTCTCTTATGAGGATGTGCATGAAGGTATTCGCATTCTACAGAGGGCGGCCAAGGCGGTGTCGGAGTGGGCTGTTGATGCTTCTCTCACACTAAATGCAAACAAAACTAAAGCGATCGTTTTTGGCAATGGTCGATTTATTAATGACTTTTATGCTGGTGAGCCAAGGACGATTGAGCTTGAGGATGGTGTCGGCATATCTTTCTCTGATACCGTTACGAGCCTTGGTGTTGTGCTTGACTCTAAGCTATCATGGGAGCCACATGTTAATATGCTGACTAAGAAGTTTAATAGAACTATGTATGGCTTACGGTTTTTTCGTCGGTATACCACTGAGGCTCTGCGCAAACAACTCGCAACCGCCCTGCTGTTTCCACATCTCGATTACTGCTCAGTAGTTCTGCTCGATGCCTCACAGGGGTTGAAAAGACGATTACAAAGACTACAAAATTCATGTGTGAGATATGTATTAGGCGTGAGAATGGGCGATCATATCTCTCCTCATAGAGCTGCGCTGGGTTGGCTGCGTACTGATGCGAGGAGACAGTATTTTATGGCTGTACTTATGTACAAAATCGTGCGCATGAATACTCCCGAGTATCTAGTGGGTCTCTTCACTAGATATGTACCTAGGGTAGCCACTAGGGGAGAGATTAAGGATTTCGCGGTGCCCTACATGCGTACTGAGACTGGAAGGAATTCCTTTCAGGTTCAGGGTGCGCATTTTTGGAACTCCCTGCCTGCTGATATAAAGAATCTTCCATCGCTCAGCAGGTTTAAGTCGGCTCTGAGGGGGTACTTGCTCGACCTTCAGTAAACTAAGTTTTATTTTTTATTTATATGTTAATTTATTATAATGTGACGTCCCTTATATAGGCTTAAGGTGTGATTGTATTTATTGGCTGAATGGTTAGTGAGTGAATGCTCTACTTGTTTTTATTATTTTGACTGCGTTTTTGTGCTACTGCATACGCTTTATTATTTTATTGCATTATTTATCATTTTTCATTTTGTATTTTAAATTAAAAATTTTATATACTATGACTGATAGATATTGTATGACTGACTTTTAATTTATAGGATTGCGTGTATTTTACTATATTTTTTTTTTTTGATATCTGTGATATCACTTCTTTTGTTGTGACTTACTTATTCAGTATTATTAGGTTTAGTAACTGACTGTGATATCAATTGCAATATATTGTATTTATACATTGTTTTATGTGCAATATTTTATATTTATACATTGTTTTATGTGCAATATTTTTACATTTATTCATTGTTTATGTGCAATACTTAATATTATATTTATGAATTGTATTACACGCCCTTTGTATAATAATATGATATACAATAAATAGTATCTATCTATCTATCTATCTAATATGCATGCGTTTCTTCATCAATAAAAAGATATAATTTATAAAAAGAAAGTTTTGTAACAAGGACCTGGAATTTTTAAAGTATTTTTATAAGTATGAATATAAATTAAGTTTATTGAATACCAAATTTTGTTACTATATACACTGTAAAAAATTATATGCACTGTAAAAAATTTTATGTAATTCATCAAATTTTTTTTATCTTAAAAATTTGTATATACATTTAAAATCAACACAAAAATTTTTGTAGAGTTAAGATATGAAGTTTGTTAATTTTACAAACTTATGTGTACTTTGTTATTCAAATGATCTCATACTTATAAAAATTGCATATTAGCATTATTATCGGTTACAACAAAAATGTTTTAAAATGGTATAAGTCGAATATTTAAGTGCAATATTTAGTTTTATATTAATAAATTGTATTACACGCTTTTGTATTTTCATACAAATAAAATAATATCTATTTATCTATCTACATATTAATTTCTTACTTTATATATAATAGAAAATATGTATACTATATATATATATATATAGTATATATATTTTCTATATATACTACAATCTACAAACACACACATTATTGATATAAAATAAAGATACTATATATATATATATAGAATGATTTTTTTCTTTTCGACAAAATAGTATCTTTATTTTATATCAATAATGTGTGTGTTTGTATTGTGTACGGAATATGGAAGACTTGAGGTATTTGTAAAAAAAACTATGGGATATTTAATTGAAAACACGAATAAATTTAATATTGTAAATATAAAAAAAAACTCCATTTTCAAAACTCATGAAACTATATATATAACGTACAGTACCGCTCGAAAATTCGACAACACTATGTAAAAAAAGGAGTTTGGAAAAAATGATCATATCTTGGAAAAAAAGTGTCGTAGAAAAATTCCGAAAAGATATCAAATTACTCTTCAAGAACTTTCAAAATCAATGCATAAAATTATTTTCAAAGTTTTTTATCATGTTAAAAAAAACGCTGCCAAGTGCTTTGGCGGAATGCTTTCTCATAGAGTTCTTTGAGTTTCATTAATTTTTTTATATTCATTTAAATGTGATTTTAATATTAAAAAATTGTCTAACATTAATATTTACTCATATTGTACTTTATAAATTTCGAACATATATGCTAGCTGTTTGCTTTTTCAACATTTATAATTTATTTTAAATCATCAAATAATACAAAAAAATTTGTTCTATTGAAAAAATGATATAATGTAGTAATAAAAAGAATGATGACAACAAAATTTCTAATCTTTATAAAATGCAATCATATTTATATATAAATACAGTTCATGTTTATGGCTCTATAAAAAAAACTACTCTATGAATACCAATTTTCAATAGCTTCCCGTCTAGTTATACAAAAACATAGATGGTATACAAAATTTGAAGCAAATCCATCGAATAGTTTTCGAGATCTAACTGGTTAAATAAATAACATTTTCTTTTCAAAATTTCTTTTTCAAAATTTTAAAAATGCTCTAAAATTAAAACTACGCTATGAAAATCAATTTTTGAAAATTTCCCTTCTTTTGGCAGTCGCAAATAATTTCCCTGCAATTTTTAGAACAAATCTATCGAGTACTTTACGTAGAATAAAAAAAAATGAGAAAAGAAGAATCGAAATTTTTTTTTAAATCTTTAAAATTCTCTAAAATTGCAACCACGCTAAGAAAATTAGTTTTCAAAAGTTTATTTTTTTCAGACAATAGCGAATTAATTGTATAAAAATTTTGGAGAAAATTTATAGTATGGTTTACGCAAAATAGAAAATAAATGAAAAATAAAAATTTTTTTGAAAATTTTCAAAGTGCTCTAAAATTAAAACTGCTCTGAGAAAATTAGTTTTCCAAAGCTTGTTTTCTTCAGACAGTAGCGAATTAATTGCATACAAATTTTGGAGCAAATCTATCAAATGGTTTTCGTAAAATAGAAAAAAATTAATAATAAAAATTTTTTAAAAAATTTTTAAAATGCTCTAAAATTAAAAGTGCGCTAAGAAAATTAGTTTACAAAATTTTTTATACTTTTGGCAGTCGAAATTAAGTTCCATACAAATTTTCGAACAAATTCTTCGAGTAGTTTACGTAAAATACAAAAAAAATGAAAAATCGAAAGTTTTTTAAAATTCTTAAAATAACTCTAAAAAAAAAACTACTCTAAGAAAACCAATTCTCAATAACTTCCGCACCAGTTGATCGAAAAATTGAATCGTATGGAAAATTTGAAGTAAATCCATCGATTAGTTTTTAAGATTTTATTGGCTTAATAAATAGAAACATTTTTTTCAAAAATTTCAAAACGCTCTAAAATTAAAACTAAGCTAAGAAAATCAGTTTTTAAAAATTTATTTTATCCGGGCAATCACAAATAAATTCCATGCAAATTTTGAAGCAAATTCATCGAGTAGTAAACAAAAAAAAAAACAAAAAACGAAAAATCGAATTTTTTTTTTTTTATCTCTGTTTCATCATGATTTTATCCTTTGTAATTAAAAAAACTATTATATTTACTAAAAAATAAAAACCGCAGAATTTTTTCAACATTTAAATGTTGTAAAAAATTCATATATTGTGAATAATTAACAAAGTTTCGACGGCAAATTACAAGAGCTTTCAAATGAGAGTCATGAAATACTTTTATGACGTATAGTTTCTGAGATATTGGAAAATCGAATTCTTAAACTAAACGTAGTATCTCAAGCAATACTGAAAATTAAAATTCTAAAGCTCAGAGTTTTTGAAATTTTTTATCGAAATCCGTAATTTTAAGGGGATGTAAAACGGACACTATACACCTGTACTCATGAATCTGGCTTATCTTTTCACTTTATTGCAAAACTTGAGAAAAAGAAATGCTTTAGCTTGTAGTATTTGCCACGAAGATTATTGAGTTCAATTTTCAATTAAATTAATTCATTAGTTTTTCAGAATTTTGGGTTTCAATACGATATATTAAAATTTTTAGATTTTGTACAACAAATCTAATATTCTGAAAAACTAATGAATGAATTTATTTGAAAATTTAACTGAATAATCTTCGTGGTAAGTACTACGAGCTAATGCAGTTCTTTTCTTAAAGTTTTGCAATAAAATAAGAAAATTGTCAATATTTAAGAAAACAGGTGAAGTATCCGTCTTACATCTCATTAAACGCACTTATTTTAATTTTCAGTTCCACTTACGATACTCATTTTTAATCCAAAGTAATATAATCGATATTGGATTTCTATGCTTTAACATAGAGCACAGTAATCAGAGGGAGTAACTCATACATTTACTTTTACATATATTCATACTTTAGACTATTGATGCTTTGTGTCAAACCAAGTGTGACACACCAAACTGCTATGCATATACGTCAAAAGCTTAGAAACATAATCAATTTTGAATGTGAATGTGGATGCAAATATCTGTCTCTCTCTTTCTTTATCTCTCCTTCTCTCTCTGGATAGACTGATAATGTAGATAGTGCTCTATAATATTCTGAGCATCTCTAAACCCTAATAGAGATCATATAAGCAGTGCTTAGAAGGCCAGTTGCAAGCGAGAGGCGCTATTTGCACATATAGTCTCATAGTGTATATGGCATATGCATTATGGGGATCTTGCTTAATTTTCGATCCTGCAAGATACATTCTGTTACTAGCATACATTGGTTACATCATGGACGGATACAACATCATGCGTATAGATAACTTACTTTGAGCCTATATGGGACACCCAATGTTTGATGTATAAACCAGATTATGTGGTGCGCCTTCCTTAACAACGTTAAATTCGCATAATACATGCATTCATTATAATTAATTTTATTAATTAAGAGAATGTACAGTTCCGTAATAATTTTACCTCATCTATTAATAATTATTTATATTAATAAATATAATTATAATAACAATTTTAGAGAATATTTTTCATTTTTTTAAAATAAACTATAAACGTTATTCTCTTTAATTTTGAAGCAGATTCGTTAATCAATCTAGAAGAATTTTGGATTTTCAATACAAAACTCAAAAATTTATTTTATTGATCGGATAAAATATTCTGGTTAACTTAATAGTATACATTGATTTCTAATTTTCTTAAATTTAAATTATAGCTTTTTTTTAATTACTCTTGAACCATTTAGTTCTCAAGAATAAATTATATTAATGATAATTTTAAAATATTGACTCATGAATTAAAAAGCCAAACATTTTAGAATTTTTTTTGTAATTAATTTTTTGAAATAATACTATATCACTAATAAAAAATTAATCAAATGTCATCATAAATATTATTGTTCGACTCAAAAGAATTTTATGGAAATTCTGCAAACAAAGAAGAACGATATTGAAAGTGATAGTTAAAATAAAAAATTTTACGCGTTAACAATGTAAATGAAAATTTATATAAATAAATATTTTAACCTTCAAAATAATTTATTGAACCATATGCAAACTTTTTTAAAAATTAATTTCATGTAAACAAAACTACACTGCAGTCCAGGTACTTTTTGTCCACCCTAGACTAAAATTATGAAAAATTTAAATAGTTTTTAATACAACAATCACCCATAAAAAGAAATCGCATCAAAGTCCTGGAAGAAAAATTGAAAATTTTTTTTTATTATGACGTCGTAAACCTTTTCTATTTTAAAGGTTTCTACAAAACCTTCATGAGACCTTGTAGAGCTCCGTACACCATTTGAAAGCTCTTTCAAAAAACTACAAAATGCATAGCCAATACATTTTTTTAAACATTTATTTTAAGAGCTATATGCGGTTTTACACAAAAATAATGGTGTTTGTAAAAGTAGTTGTGGCTCTGTAGGTTTTGAGTTAACAGAAAAATTGTAATAAGAAAAAATGTTGCATTTTGTAAAAACAATCAACGTATCAGGTTCCAAAATAAAATAAAATTTTTTTTTTCATTTTTTTTATTATAAAAAAAAATTTTCTGTTATTACATATATATATACATATGACAAAACGTTTTTTCGTTCATATTTTTTCATTTTTTTTTAATTTTGCCTAAATACATATTTGTTTTTTTTATGAAATACAAAAAATTTTTTATAGTAAAAAAATTTAAAAAAAAATTATTTTTTATTATAATTTAGAACTTAAGAGGCGGTCGGAACCAAATCGGTGACTTGCGGTATATATCAAGTCAGCATTTTTTGCTTTACGATAATATTTTGTATATTTTTATGGCTTAAACTATTTCAAATTATTCTTTATATACATGACTAGAGGAAATGACTATATTTTTACCATATGAATAAGTAAATAAATTATTATAAGCATTTATTACAAATATCAAACTGACTTGACATATACCGCATGCAAAAAACTGTCGTGTCGATTGTTAGGTGACATTTTTCGCTTTATAACAATATTTTGTATATTTTTGTGGCTTTAACTATTTTAAATTATTCTTTATATACATGACTAGAGGAAATGACTATATTTTTACCATATTAATAAATGAATAAATTATTATATGCATTTATTACAAGCACCGAACTAAGTCACCGATTTGGTTCCGACCGCCTCTTAATACATTGATAATTTTCACAAAATGCAACATTTTTTCTTAATACAATTTTTCTGTAAACTCAAAACCTACAGAGCTACAACTACTTTTACAAAAACCATTATTTTTGTGTAAAACCGTATACAGCTCTTAAAATGAATGTTTAAAAAAATTTATCGACTATGCATTTTGTAGTTTTTTGAAAGAGCTTTTAAATGGTTGTTGTAGTTTTTTAATACAACAATCACCCATAAAAAGAAATCGCATCAAAGTTCTGAAAGGAAAATTGAAAAATTTTTTTTTTATTATGACGTTATAAAACCCATAAAAAATGAAAAAATGATAATATTACCTCTTCCATTTTAAAGGTTTATACAAAATTTTCAAAATAAGACTTTGTAAAACTCCGTACGATAATTTTTTATCGAGATACAAAACTTTAAATTTTTCATAATTTTAGTCTAGGGTGGGCAAAAGTACCTGGACTGCAGTGTAAGTTTATTTTTAAAATAAATTAGAAAGTGGGGAAATGATCTTTTTTATTTTGAATATTAGTTAAAAAAACTGTTTTGAATAAAGCAATATTGAGCTGCTGATAGTAAAAATATAAGCGTTAAAATATAAATGGAAAAATGTAACTTGAAAAAATGTAACTGACAAGGAGAGTGTTTCACCTTCGGGTCACCGTTTTTGCTCAAATTTTGGGAATGTTTTCTAGATGCAGAAATATGAAGAAAGCCAAAATTTTAGAGGCCAACGCTCAATATTTCCCTAGAGGCCATCGAAGAAAATCACTAAAAACGTTACTAGATTTTCAAATGCTTATAGTTCCTCAGGATTATTAGCTAGAAGCTTGAACCTTTTTTTTAAATGAAAGCTGAGCTCAAATCCTTTCGAAATAGCACCTATACCATCTCAAAATATTATTTTTTTCCAAAGTTAGAGCGTACTAAAGATTGAACCCAATTTTAGCTTTTATTATTAATTAATGTTTTAAACAAAAAATTCAGGTCCAATCTTTATTACGCTCTAACTTTGGGAAAACATAATATTTTGAGATGGTATAGGTGCTATTTCGAAAGGATTTGTGCTCAGCTTTCATTTATGAAGGTTTAAGCTTCTAGCTCATAATGCTGAGGAACTATAAGCGTTTGAAAATCTAGTAACTTTTTTAGTGATTTTCTTCGATGGCCTCTAGGGAAATATTGAGCGTTGGCCTCTAAAATTTTTGCTTTCTTCATATTTCTGCATCTAGAAAATAGTCCCAAAATTTGAGCAAAAACGGTGACCCGAAGGTGAAACACTCTCCTTGTGAAATCTCCGTCGTTAATAAGCATCGTAATGACGGCATAAACACAACGAAGTCAAATAAATTAAAAAAAAAAAAACAGAATTCACTTGATTCTAGTGGAAATAATCTTGTTTTTTGTCCTAACAGAAATCCTGTTGAAGATAACATATAATATGTGAAGCAAAAACTCATGTTTTTAATTTAAACATATAGCTACTTATATCTAAAAAATTTAATTTCCGAGAAAAATTGAGAAATCTATTCTGTCAGTGTAAATACCATTTTTAACGCGTGATGTATGTTAAAAATACATTCTAATTTTCACCAGTGCAGAAATGTTATCTCAAAATTGGAACTTTGTTACAGAGGAAAATAATTATTACGTTTGTACGGGAATACTGATAAAACCTTCAGAAAACTGTAATGTTGATAACTGTATTTCCACTAATAAGTTTTTGATTGAAATAATTGAACAAAAAAAAACTAACCGCAATTAGATAATATACTTAATTAAAATAAATGTTTATAAATTTTCTATTGATTTTAAAAAAGCGCGCTCAATTAGAATGTTCTTATTTCTAGAATTTTTTTCCACAACTCAAAAAATTGTTTTCATAAAATATTAACAATTTGTAAACTATCTAAAAAAGCTTAGGCATGAATATTTATATAATGACTCTAGTATTCAAAACGTATATAAAAATTTTAAATGTGTAAATTTTTTATGAAAATCAAGAGTAGTTAATTTCTAAAAAATTCCCATAATGAAAATCCGTTATCAATAATAGTTTATTTTTATAAATTTGGACTAAGTTATTGCCTGATAAACTTTTGATTCTTATTCTAGGGTCATTTACAAAGGTCATTATTGTTTAAAAAATAAAAATTGTGACTAAAATCTTTAATTTAAAAAAAAAAAAATAAGTATAACATTTGAACTCAATGAAAAAGCAAACTTGTCCTATCTTATTCATCATCTATTACATATCAATGTAACCATTAATTTTGCTCTCTGCATGCAAAAATTCTCACATCTCATATCGATAATACTGGTTTTCACCTCCCTGCACAATAACTTGTTCTCTACAAAACCATGTCATTGAGATCGGTTTGCACGATATTTTGCGTTATATATATATATATATATATGAATTTGGCTTAACTCAAGGGGTACAGCATATTGAGGGGAGTATAAAGCCAGCATATTCTTGTATCGTGTACAATTCGCTTTCTTGTTCGTTACGATACCGTATACGTATGCGTTATAATTGACGAATCCCCTAATAGCTCATCGGTCAATCGTTTTTCGCAGATGATTGAACCTCCGTCTCTACGATAGCCTAATCTTATATCTAAAAGCAACTCATTCATTGCTGCTGATTACAGAGCTTGAAGGGCTACCCGCATTCCAACTTTGATATGTTTACGCATTGTACGAATCGTTGTTTCCATCCATCAATTGAATTTTTACTAGATTTCTGCCGTACTATATAAATGTTTCAAAGAAATAAGACTTATTTTTCATGAGATATAAATTTTTTCGGCTTATTTTCAACACACTAATTTTACGTTAATTTTGTCTTGTTATTGGCATATAAATAGAAATTAAATAAATATTCCATTTGAAATTTAAATAAATTAATACAGAAAAAAACAGGACATTTTTTTATTGAATAACTTGATAATAAAAAAAAAAATATTATTATTCTGCAGAGATTTACAAACAAAACTCTTCAATGTATTTATTAATGAGGAAATTTATTCTTTTAAAATTTTCAAAAAAACTTATTAACAGAAAAATAACAAAAATAGATTTTGACTACAACTAGCTAAGACTTACAAATTCTCAAAAAAGAAAAATTAAAAGCAAGTATTTTTACAAATTCACATATTTAATGTCCCCGTTTCTCGCATGAGCTAATGAGCACAACAAGTTCCGGTAGTCACAAAAGAAAAATACTTTATTGCTAATGGTTTATTCTGGATGTGCAGGACAATAAGTTATGTTCCCGCCAGTAACACTCTACCAGACGTCACCAACAGTTTCTATATACGTTGCTTTCGTTACTCTCATCCTAGAAACTTCTTTTTCGAAAAATGTTCACTCAATATTTTTGTTGCTATAATTATAAAGCTTTACCAGGCTGGTTCAAATTAATTTAATTAATTTCATTAAAATTGTCAAGACCATATAATTGTTTATTATTTAACTACAAATTCCAATTTTATTTTATTAACTTAAAGTTGAATTTACGGTAACAAAGCGAATATGAAAATTAAATTAATATTTCAAAATCACAACAAAAACCAGAGAAATAAAAAATGCACACGCTTCCGATCACGAATTTTTCCCTTTTTTGGCAAAAATTACGAAAGACTAAAATTTCAATATCTTTCAAAAATCTTGATAGACATTGAAGATTATGTAAAAATCTTTTAAATAAGTGATTTGAGGTATAAAAACACTTCAAATTGTGTTTTTTACAGTCGACAAAAATATAAAAAAATATCAAATTTTTTTGCCTACAAAAAAGTTGTGATCAAAACTATGGAGATTATGCCAATGTTATTAATGTAAAATCAATTTGTATTTTGTACATTCTTCTTTAAAATGGAGATCGCACAAGTCTTTAAGATAATTTTCTTAAAAGTTATGTCATTCTTCCTAAAAAACAAACCTTTTCCTATAATCACAAATATTTTCAAGTCTGTAAGAGATACAAAAAAATGTTAAATGGAAAAAATGTTCTATTTTAGACAAAGAATATGAATAATCCAGCAAATTTTCCAAAAAGATAATTACAATGAATCCCTGCTGCAATAAAAATATTTAAGAGTTCAAAATTTACACTAAAAACTAAGCTATAAGAAATTAAAAGAAATTTTGTTCTTTAAAAAATCATTTATATTTTTCGATTAAAATGAGATTGTTTTTTTAACGGGTAAGTTTTTTGTATCTCTTACAGGCCTCGTAATATTTGTGATGATAGAAAAAGGTTTGTTTGAAAAAAAATGGTAATAACTTTTAAAAAATTATCTTTCCTGGTAGAAAATTGAGCAGAATTTCTGATCATCGGTAAATTAAAATGACACTTATCTAAAAATTTTGTTGAAAAAATTTCTAGATAGGTGTCATTTTAACTTTCATTGACCAGAAATTCTGCCCAAATATGCTCAATTTTCTACCAGGGTTAAAAACTTACGAAATCTCTTATTTTAAAGAGAAATATACCATATACAATTGAATTGATTTTATAACATTAGCATAATTTCCATAGTTTTGGTCACAACTTTTTTGTGAGAAAAAAAGTTTTTAATTTTTTTATATATTTTAAAAATTTAATTTCAAGGGTTTTGATACCCTAACTAGTTTATTTTAAAGATTTTTACATACTTTACAATGTTCAATGTAATAAATACGTCAATAAATCTTTATTTATGTCTATTTGAACATCAATTACAAAGTAACAAAGAAAATCAAACAAAAAATTTCACAACTTATACAAATATCATGAATATTATGTGTACACGCTTGCTGTTCTAAAGAACGATTATAGATATGATATTGAAAGAGAGTGTTCTCTACTTGCCCGAGGAATCATCGTTAATAAGCGAAATTCCAATATTAACTGGTTGACTTGTCAAGCGATCAGGTAAAAGCAAGCAAGCAAACAGTCAAATAGAACTTTGACTTTGACGTGTGTATCGAGTATTAAGCTTTGTGTAGTCATGTGGTATTGGGATGTCTGAAACCTATAAATGTGTATCATGCAACATATATTAAATTATAATTCAAGTAAGTATATGCTCAGTGCTTCAAAAACCGCACCTATACGCGATTGCTTTGAATTTGAATCTACCAAAATAGGAATACAGAAGTTTAGTTATAATTATAATTAATTGGAAATTGTTACACTGAAAAGGTAATGGATTATTCTTTGCTCTTATTTAATCAAACGTGTTCCTCTTCTTTTAACGTAAACAGTCTACAAATTTAGTAAAATAATTATTTAAAAATCGAATGACAGACATAACAGATACTTCAATTCCTGTTAATTTTTATAATAAAATTAATTAGGTTATGCTAAGTTTATATATGTAAAAATTATCATTATAAATGTAATAATGAATAAACAAAGAGTAAATATAATTTAGTTTCTACATATTGATAAAAATCATTCATTTCAAATATAAATTTTAATGATCTATCAAAATATTTAAAATATTAATATAAATTACTCATCACGGTTATTTTGTCACATAAAATGTGTTAGTATACATTAATGTTGGCGCAGTAACTTTGTGGTGTTGGTACAAAAATTCTACCAAAACTAAAAAATTATTAACGCCAATTCAGAGTTGCGCATCAGCTTTCTTAAAGTTAATGTTTATGTTTTTGACGCAATCGTTCTACCATCGGCTTTTCAGTGTAGTTTCATAATTGAAAAAGAATTTTTTAGTCTTGTTTATATTTCTTTTTAAATACTGATTACGAAGTACGTCGTGTATTATTTAAGGAAGATAATAAAGTTTAATGTTAATTTTTTAATAATGTGTCAATACAAATAATTTCGTACAATGTTATTTGTAATTGTAAATAAATCAAAAAAGTTACAATGTAAGTTTGGAAAATTTTATAATAACAGAAATGTTAAATTATAATATAAGTTTATTAATTATTAAATTATTAGGAATATACAATTTACTAATTAAATAATTTGAATTTATTAATTCTCAAAAATTTTTATTTTTTTTTTTAAACCTCCACGTTTTGGAAATCGAGTTAAGTTTACAACAACTTTGTTATATTTTTGTAATTATGAGTTATTTGAATAGAATATAAAATATTCTTAAAATTAGTGAACTCAATTTCTTAATAAATTTGAATATAATAAAATTTGTTAAATATAATCTAATGAAATTTCGAAGAATCAACAAACAATGGAAAAATTAATGTTCTAAACTTTCTTTGCAAGTGCGCTTATGATAAAAGCCAAGCAAAGCACTAAAAGTGCACTACGAAGAACAAGACTTTTAAGCTTGGCTTCTTAAAGGTGCAAGCAGAAGAGACACGTTGCTCATGGAACTGCATGTATACGCACCTTATACACTATAAACCAAGAACCACGCGCCGAATATTATCCCGTGCACACGAAAGCGAGAGAAGTTTTGTATAAAAGGGGGATGGTGGGCTATGCTCTGTGAGCATGACTCGGCAGTATCTTGTTGCCTATCAGAAACAGTTTGTAACTTGCGCGCGTGCTCTCGACCGAGACACATTTGAATCCGTATTAGTATATATATGTATGAAACTTCAGTTCCAGCTGTGGTTCATGCTATTAGTACTACTACTAGTGTTGCATCTTCCCTGTACATCGGACGTTTTCTGTATCTTCTCCTTCCCTTGTTTTATCATCTCTAAACACATGAGCAACTTAATCTTCATAAAGTTTGAGTAATTAAGAATTAAGTTGTGGTTCATAGTTATTGTACATGCTTTCTCAATCTTACGTTATTTTATTCTTTGCAAATTTAATTTACATTATACAGTAGATCGATCAATTAAGTCAGAAAATCTTTTATTAAAGATAATTATAAAAATAATCAATTTTACAGCTTTAAATTTCAATTCGTATTTTAAAATATCAATTTGTTTAAAATTTATCATCTATTAAAGGCGAAAATTCTAAATATATAAATGTGTGTAATTATTGTGCATAAAGATCATGTTACGTAAATTTTTTATAACAAAAAAAACGGGAAAAATAAATTTTTCAGAATTATTAAGTTGTATTACAGATTGTATTGATGTTCACCGTTATTTTATAGAAAAATTCTCTCCTTGTATAATTCTTTTATTTTTTCTGATGTAATCTTTTAATTAATTAAAAAATTACAATTAAATATCATCATCAGAACTAATTTATATTGATAAATAAAATCAGATATTGAAGTATAATATTTATTTTAAGTTAATTTTCTTGAACATTAATTTTAGAATCAATTGAGCTTTCAAAACAGATTTTTTAATCAGCACCTATTTTCACTAAAGAAATATATACACGGAGAAAAAAGTGAAGTAAAAATTACAATTCTCATTGTAACGTTGGAACAGACTGTCATTTTGGTAAAAAATTATCATACTTTATAGTAAAATTTGCAAAAAATCTTATAAAAATTCCTAAGTTCTATAGGAATTTTTACAATATTTCTAGCAAATTTTATTATAAAGTATGGTAATTTTCACTCTATTTTTCTCTTTGTGTAGAATTATTAATCTAGTTACAAATTGTATTACATAATGATTCTATATAATTCATGTATAGTAGTATATGATTGTATACAAATTTAGAATTTACAATGCATATATAGTCGTATACAATTTGTACAAAAAGATAAAAGATAAAAAATCCGAGATTTGAATGCTACATATTCTTCTTGTTAGTTTGATTATTACTAATTAATCTCAATTCTCTTAACAATGAATATTATAATATACATGCATAAATACTTTGCGAATGAATAATCTAAATTATAATAATATTATGTACGGTATTATAATTATGAATAAATAAAGAGCAAACTGAAATCCCGGCTGGCAGGTAATGGCTCTTTTCAGCTTTAGTAAGATTCGACCATGGCGTAACTACTAATTAGATCGAGTAATTTAAAGAGCCACTATTGCTAATGGCTGAAGCGTGATGCGAACGCAGGAACATGAACTCGGTACGTGCTACCGATATCTGCTACTGATATCTGTTTAATACCGTGTCTCTCCGCTTTGCGCAAGAGTAGCTTGGCAGTTTAATGAAATTTACGTTGGAAATGTTAAACTACAAAATTATCATTTCTTGTGTACCTGCGGAATGATAAGCAAAACATTCAAATTGATTTTCATTGTAATTAAGCTATTGTTGAATAAATCTTCATTCACGATGTAGTATTACATTATTTACAAATATTAATGATTCTATTTTATTAATTTTTAATGAAATTTGAAATAATAAAGATGATTGATATTAACTTAAAAAATTAATTTTAGGTAGTAATAGAGTTAATAGTTATATATTTTTTATAAGATTTTTTAAGAAAAATGTGCATATAATGTTTTCTAAAACTCTTTTTTTATTGCCGAATTTCTCATTTAATTTGTGTAAATAATGTAATATTTTGATAAAAAATGATATTTATTAAAAATCACATCCCTTATTATATTAAATATATAAAATATAATTTAAAGAATGATAGGAAGAATCACATAACAAATAATCACATATCGACAGTCGCGGGGAAGAAGGTGCCATTTAATTTTTTCTTGAAGAGAGGTGTCATTTCATTTGGGGCTGAAAAAAGTGTCATTTCATTTAGATTTGAAGAAAGGTACCATTTCAGAATAAATTTTTTGTTTTTATTTTTGTAATGGCAGCACTGACCCAAATGAAATGACGCCTCTTTTCAGTCCAAAATCAAATGACACCTTCTTCCCCGCAACCGTCTATATGAAACTCTTTATTTTTAAAGATTTAAAATTAATATAACTATCAAATTCAATTACAAACATCGTCAACTCTAATAATAGTTTTATGATACTAACCATTTTTTATCCTTTGATCAATCGTAACTGCCAATTCATCATCTAAAAATAAAAAAAGATCCTCTGACAAGCGAAATTTGTATTATACTATTTCTAAATTCTTTGAAAAATAACAAAGCAAGAAAAATCTTTTGCAACAGATAAAACGCAATCGATCATAAGAATTCAAAGAACAAAGAGTGGATTTTCTCACTGCGCGTACTACTGTTCGAAAAAGGGGTTGCCACTAACATGTGAGCAAATACAACGCGCAAAAGTGCTTCCCATTTATAGTCGACTAATTGAATAGCGAATGTTGAAAAAATGCGTAAAAAAATTAGACAATCCATCATTGGAGGAAGTCAACGCATATAACGCATATATAAGGGTTAAGTTACCCTATTCTGTATAGGTTCATTTAAATATACAATTTTTTATTCTTATTAAATTACGATCCGCCGATCTCAGTGAAAAATAAGTAACACATTTTCATAAATATTATAAATTAAGAAAAAGTATTTTTTATAATACTAATTTAAGATATTGATGATTCGGAAAATTTACATCAAAGTACTTTTTATATTAAAAAATAAATTGTACTTTCCAAGTTTAATATTTTGTATTTATTTGATAAAAAAAGTTTTTTTTTTAACGTCGCTGTATTTATGCTATGCTATTTTTGCTATGTTTATCAGCGATGGAGCTCGTAAGTGTATTTGTGAACTTCAGCACATGTAACATACAGTGGTGCTTGCATCAATCGGCTGTTGAAAGCGGGATTCGAACTCAGAACCCCGAGATTATGAATCCAATGCTCTATTGAATGAGCCACTGACCGATTCTTGATAAAAAAAATAACATTATTACTATACAATATTTTTTAATATAATTTTTATGAAATTTTTGACAATTATATTCAATTTGCTGTTTAATCAATTAATGCAAGTAGTAGACAAAACTTGGCAAATTATGTTCATTTTTCTTCATCTTCAAATTCAGCACAACCAGCGTCTTTAGAAATTCGTATGATAAGATACTATATATAATTTATAAGATTATAACACAAAAATATGTTCTGTCGAAAAAGTATATGATTCGTATATTTTTGTCAAATATTTTAAATCACATAAAAAATGTGTTTTTGGGTACCATTTTTAACGCACGACGTGTATTAAAAACAAATTCCAATTTATACTAGTACATCAGTAGCAAAAATGATAACCAATTCATTCATTAAGATAGGAATAAATACAACTAAAAAGAAATTGTAAATATTAAACATATTTGAAAATTTAGCAAATCTAAAAATAAATCTACCTAAAAATCTAATTATCAATTTTAGATAAAATTTGTAATTGAAAATGTTATTTATTAATATTATAAATTTGATAAAAAGGACTATATAAAATTTTTTCATAAGATATTGTGAGTTTTGTAATAAAATTATAATAAATATCGTATATTAAAATGACGGTCTTTAATCTATTGAAACTTAGAATTAAATCCAATATATGAATTCAAATATACGTATGCAAACAAATATAATAAATGGATTTAATAATGAGTTAAAACAATTTGGTTATGACATTCTTAAAAACTCATAGTCTATAAATAATATTTTAAATGTTATAATTAAAAAATATTTTCACGACGGATTCTTGTCACTTGAATTTTTTCTTTGGAATATGCTTTATTAGTATTTGAAAAGCTACATTTTTTATAGAAAAAAATGGGACTCAACTGATTTTATTAAATATTGAACTTTATCTTATAATTAAAACAGAATAAAACTTAAGAAATATTAGTACTATATAATTTAATGAAAATTGAATATTATAGTAAGGCGTTACATTTTTGTATACATGTTTTAAGCAATATTTCGAATAACCTTATTAAACTGCTACTATTGAATAGTACATTATTTACCTGGGGTGAAAGGCTGGATTTACGAAATGAGAGGTTTACAGCCGGAGCCGAAGGCAAGAGCTGTTACAAGTTTTGTAAAACAGCCTTTACAGCCGAGGTAAATAATGTATTTTATTCCGACCTCAACAGAAATGGACACTTTTTTAACTCGAAAAGCGGGCCCAAAGAAAGTCATATCTTACATCTAAAACTTTGCGGGAGAAAAGTACTTTTCTCTCACAAATTAGCAGGAGAAAAGCTCTTTTCTTCCACAAATTAGCGGGAGAAAAGTTTTTTCCTCCCGAAATTAGCCGAAAGAAAATCATATCTTACGTCTAAAATTTTACGGGAGAAAAGTACTTTTCTCCCACAAATTAAAAATTTATAAATAAATGATTGAAAATTTTCATTAATTATTGTAAAAATTTAATAAAAATGCTATATCCCTGGTAGAAAATGAAACGCTGTGTATTACCATTTTATGACTAGTAGAGATGGAAACGCTTTTTTTTAACATTTTAGATACACCATTTTTAATGGTCACATTTCTACTAGGGATAATTAACTAATACAAAAAATAAAAAAAAAACATTTTAATATTAACATTTTATTGGAAAAAAATAATATTTAATTGGATAAAAATTTATTTGTAGATTTTTTTAAATTGGGTTTAATAATATTTAATAATGAATATATTATTTATTTTTTAGTTTTATTAATAAATATAGTTATTTATTTTAAATAAACAATAATGCATAACAATTATTAATTATTGAATTACAATAAACATTATAATTAGTTATACAAACTTAAAAAATGTATAAAATTTAAATACATAAAATTTATTCAAACAATAGGCCCGCTTTTTTTAAGTTAAAAAAGTGGCCACGGTTGAGATGCATAAAGCACTGTATGCAACTTGGGAGCAAAGTCTATTTCTCCCACTCTCGGGAGAAATATACGTTTTTTCTCCCTGATTGCATAATGTACTATTGTGTCCTGAGAGCCAAAAATGAGAAAAGAAGTTGTTATTTTGAGGTTAGAAGAACGTAAAGGAGATTTATTTTCCTAATCACATCCAGTTAGCGAAAAAACTGATTATGGGCACCCAATTTTATAATACGAGAAAGTGCGTTGGCAATATAGTAAATAAAGAGATTAAATTGTTATTGGAAATGATGAGGAACTGAGATTTGATTGCTATCAATAGAATTTTACACATTCAAGAAATTAAGACATATTGGAATAAGTCATAGCATTTGCGTAAGATTATTTTGATTATAAAAGCGTATACCCTCTTGCGGCTAGTGGATTTCAGCAAACAGATTCTATGTTTGATTTAAGCAGATCGCTATTATGACGTAAAACGAGAAGAATTTCTGTAAGCGGCAAATGGATTCCACTTGCTTCAAGAGCTGATTTCTCTCAGTATACCTTTATAATTAGAAACTAGCAATACTGTTACACATTTCATAATTTTGCGCTTCTATGAACTTACAAGGAGAGTGTTTCACCTTCGGGTCACCATTTTTGCTCAAATTTTGGGAATGTTTTCTGGATGCAGAAATATGAAGAAAGCCAAAATTTTAGAGGCCAACGCTCAATATTTCCCTAGTCACAGGCCATCGAAGAAAATCACTGGAAAAGTTACTAGATTTTCAAACGCTTATAGTTCCTCAGAATTATTAGCTAGAAGCTTAAACCTTTTTTTAAATCAAAGCTGAGCTCAAATCCTTTCGAAATAGCCTCTATACCATCTCAAAATATTATTTTTTCCCAAAGCTAGAGCGTATTAAAGATTGGACCTGAATTTTTTGTTTAAAACATTAATTAATAATAAAAGCTAAAATTGGGTTCAATCTTTATTATGCTATAACTTTGGGAAAAAATAATATGTTGGTATGCTATAACTACTATTTCGAAAGGATTTGAGCTCAGCTTTGATTTCAAAAAAGGTTTAAGCTTCTAGCTAATAATGCTGAGGAACTATAAGCGTTTGAAAATCTAGTAACTTTTCCAGTGATTTTCTTCGATGGCCTGTGAGTAGGGAAATATTGAGCGTTGGCCTCTGAAATTTTGGCTTTCTTCATATTTCTGCATCCAGAAAACATTCCCAAAATTTGAGAAAAAATGGTGACCCGAAGGTGAAACACTCTCCTTGTTAGTAGTTTTTAATGTATTGGAAAACGATTACATCCAAAGAATTAATGTTTAAGGAATGAAAATGGATCTTTGTATTAAAATTAGATTCTCTTATTGTAATAAATACCTTTAAATGAATTGTAAAATAGTGTCTGTTGTAATTACGCAATTAAAAAAATACTATTGAAAAAACTTAATTCTTAAAACTAAATTTTTTAATAGTAATTTTTATTTTGTAATAATTCATTTAAAGTTATTTATTACGATAAGAGAATTTAATTTTAATACACAGATCCATTTTCATTACTTCTGGTTACTAGAATGATTATCATAATACTCATAATTGATTACACGATTTTACACTTTGATCTGAATATCTCAACAAATATCTTATTCTCTGTTATTCCTTTGGGGAGAAGATAATGAAATTTGACCGATGTAAAGTGAATTCTAAGATTTTGAGGGGAATTGACAACTGAAGAAAGCATAATTTAATATTTCACAAGGAAAGTTTACAATATTCGTATTAAATTATTCATGAAACGAAAAAGAATCCTAATACGAAATTATTGTAAAAGAAATCATAAGTAAAAATTTATAGTAACTTAAAGAAAATGGAAAGTTTTTAAAACTTATGTATTAGATAAAAAATGTGAAATAATAAAAATCGAATCTATAACAATAAAGAATTTATTAAAGAATTGTGAATGAAAGACAGCTCAAAGTGAGATTGTTTTCCAAAGATACAGAATTTATAATAGAAAATTTATAATAAATTAAATAGTCACATTTTAAAAAACATTGAATTATTTTTTTCTATCTTTTTACTTTGTGAATTATTAAATCTAAATTTAATAAAAAATCATAAGGAAGTGAAAAGATAGAAAAAAAATTTCTTGGTTTCCTTATGTTTTAAGATATGATCTTTTTAAAAATCAACACTTTTTTTCAAAAAATGTACAGAAAAAAATATGTGGCCAATTTCCTTGGAAAAAGTCTAAATTTTTCAATTTTTTTCAAATTTTGCTCTGCCAAAAAGAAAGGGACCTTAAAGTATACTCCCTAAACAATTTTTTTCGTGACATGAGGCAATAATCTTTCAAACGCACTTTATTTTGTTAAAAAATGTTGATTAAAAAAAAATATGGCGGTTTTTGTATCGTAGTGTAATATAAAACTTCATGATTTTTTTACTCAAAAAATATCAACGATTGGAAAAAATTTTATAGAACAAAAAGGGCTCAAAATCAATCAAGGAACACGTGTTAATTTTCTCGGGGAATTTAAAAATTTGAATTTTCAAAAATTAAAAAATATTTAACATAAAAAAAATAACGGAATGAACTTTGTTACCGTTGTAGATTCTAAAAAAGTCTCGACGGTTTCAACTACAGCTGGCATGAAACCAATAAAAAAAGTGAAACGCTACTCCAAAGAAAAAAAAATGAAAACTGAAATTTCTATGCTACTTGTGTATTCACTTTACAATTTATTTATGGGAGTTGTTGACTTGCATGATCAGTACTGTAGTACTTTATTACCTATTATTAGAAGTAAAAGATGGACTAGGTCCATATTGATGCGAATAATCCAGTATTCTATTGCAAATGCAATCATACTTTATAATGCTTGTTCGAGCAAAAAAAAATGAGCGCAAAAAAGTTCGCTATAAGTATCGTAGAAAGTTATGTCAAAAAGGCTAAATTAGGTGATTTGAAAATGCATAATTTGAACCTAACTATAAAAAGAAGGGCATGCAATGGACAAAGATGTGCTACTCATATATTTCACATGTGCAAAGAGTGTAAAAAGTATTACTGTAGTCAGTGCTTTGCTAATTTACACAAATAAATAATTGCGTAAGATATGATTTTCAAACAAAAACATTTCTAAAAATATCAAAATTTAAAAAATAGAAAAATTAAAAAAAAAAGTATTCAAGTCAAGATTTTTGGATTTAAAATTCAAATACCTACCAAATATAAATTTACTTTGGATTGGCCAAAAAACATTTTCAGAAAGAAATGGAATTGGCAACTTTGTATAAATGCGCGAGAGTTGCAATTTATGTGCTCGCGCTAAGAGCGTAATCCCTACTCTTGGTCGCTACGAGGTCATTTTCCTGCAGTCAGAAAAACGGACCTCAGAGCATATAAGTTAGCTTGACAGTCAGTAGTTATTTCCAGTTATTTACAGATATTCCAAGGTATTAAGTCTGAGTTTGAGCCTGAAAAAAAACAAATTTATATGTAACGATAATTTTTTTTCTTCACGAAATAACAGTGCTGGAATTTTGATAAGATAAGTTTAAGTCAATGTTAAACTGAATTACCTATTAGGCAGTTTGCTATGCAAGCTCAGAGTAGGTGGCGTTCTGAGCTCTAGCGCTGTCATGGCGGCCACACTAACGATAATTTTGCTATTTTAACATATATGAGTGCATTCATGAGTCTATCCGTGTATATTCAATGACGTCACATCAAGATAAAGTAAAACTTATGTGTTTGACATCTGAAAGTAGTAGAGGAAGCCCCTTCTCTAATAGTAGCGCGTTGCGTGTCGTTGCACGTACACAACAAGACGTATATGCTCATGCATGCACGCAGCTCTGAGCTTGCATAGCAAACTGCCTAATATGAAATTCACAAAAATATTGTAACGGCTCATATCATTTTGAATAGAATTAATAAATTAATGTGTTTAATTTATGAAGAAAATCATTATTAAATTATGATTTAGCAAATTCAATATAAATAGTTTTATAAAGAATTATATATTATTCAAAACAGAACAAATTATTAAAATTACATTTTAAAGGTGTCTTCTACAAAATTTAAGTATTGAAAAAATTTCTAACTTTCGAAAATTTTAACCAGTTTAATAAACGCACACAGGCTTATTTGATAATATTTTAAATGATATTCTTGCAATATATTTTAATAATTTAAAAAAAAAAAACTAGATACTTTATCTAAATAATATGAAGTACGAATGTTTTTCAAAAATAATATTGTTAACTTTTATTTGTAATTTTATTTTAATCTTATTGATACAACAAACTTAAAAAACATTTTAATTTTTAGATGCATCAAATAAGGAGTCCAATGCGAAAGCTGCTACTCATTTAGGCGATGATGAGTATAGAAAAGCTCATAGTGACACTGATCAAGGTTTTGTTGGATCTAGTGATGCTGAAGGAAAGATGAAGTAGGAGCTAGTTCAGAGAAAGAATCTGAAGGTAAAGACGATCATGTCAAGACAGAAGAAGAAGATTACGAAGTTGATGACAGACCGAAAAAGAAGAAAAAGACCGAGGAAGTTTTTTTTACCATTTTTTTCTCACAAAAGACACTGTATTACATGTAAATCAATGGGTAAGAATAAAGCAAGGCATTTTCAAAGATGATATTGGTCAAGTAGATTATTTCAATTTAGTAAATGATCAAGTTCAATTGAAATTACCACCAAGAATCGATTACTCGAATCCTAGAGGTGCTTTGAGGACGACAGAGAGAAAGTCTTATAGCCTAAAAAAAAAGGAATCAGGTGCCAAGCGCAAAACTTTTTGATCCTGAAGCTATAAGAGCTAAGAGGTGGAGTAATCACAACATATGGTGACTATTTGATTTTTGAGAAAAATCGTTACACTTCTAATGGATTTTTATACAGAAATTTTAAAATCAATGAAATTGGATCTGAAGATGTGGGACCAACTCTCTCTTAATTAGAAAAATTCAGAGGAGTACCAAAAGGCTTAGACCACGAATTAAGTAACATACTAATAATTGATTCGACAGATGAGAATAATAGTGCAGTTATGCATACTTTAAACATTGAAGATGACGTTGAAGTCTGCGAAGGCGAATCCACGCATTTACAAGAAAAAATTCTGTCAATTTATGAAAATATGAATATGGTAATACCAAAACGTAAAGGGCTCGCGGAATCACTCAAATTTCAAGCTGAAAATTTTAAAAAATACACCATTGGAGATCATGTAAAGGTAAAATTTTTATCAAAATGCATTATTTATGAATATTATATAGCTATATTTTATAAATTATAATGTTAATTAATTTCTTATTATAGGTGATTGCAGGAAGGTACAAAGAAGATAAAGGATTAATGGTGAAAATTGAACTAAACCATATAGTTCTTTTTTCTGAAATATCAAAGCATGAATTTCAAGTTTTACCCAGTGATTTAAAACTATGGTCTGCAGACAGTTAGGTGATTTTGAATGTGAAGATATTCTTAAACTGAATTCACAAACTGCTCAAGTTATCGCATGTTCAGAGCGTAAGAATTTCGATTTGCTTTCAAAGCCTGATAAAGTTATGGAACCTCATGATGTTAAAGATACAAAAAATACAGTACTCACGGAATCTAATGACTTCGATCATATTGATGCTCTTATATCAATCGCTGATCCCCGTGACCATAACTATCTTAATTTTACTAAAATAACTGAAGATTTCTGTGATTTTGATTATTTTTAATTATGAATTATAGCAATATTTATAATAATGATAATCATCTAAAGGACAAACGATTAAAATTTAATATAATTAGGTTTGAAAATTGTGCATGTAGCCATCAAAATTGTAATTATTTTAATATAAAAAATTGTCTTTAGCTATGGTATAATTAAGAATTTGAATACTATTGTGCAATCAAAGTATTGCATTAAAAATTGTCAAAATTATTTAATTTTATAACATGCAATGAAATTTAACTTATAATTTATGTAAAAAAAATATTTTTAGTTTGATAATGACAATTTATTTTATATTTATGATAATAATATAAGTGAAGTTAATAAATATTTTTAAAAACAAAATTATAACCTTATATATGGGGATATCCATACAACTTTTAATTCTCTAGTAACAGGTCATATTACAGCTGTTACTGGGTTATCGCATGATGCACATTATTTAAACTAGGTTCAAATCTTTTATGCTATCCTGTAACTCTATTTCTGATGTATTTTGTAAATGTGCCACAAACGGCGCAGCAGATAATTCTATAAAAAGTAAATTTACACACAAGATAAATTACGGTAATTTTTTATGTGTAAAAATGAATGTTTTATAGAAATATATACTGCGCCGTTTGTGGCACATTTACAAAATACATCAGAAATAGAGTTACAGGATAGCATAAAAGATTTGAACTTAGTTTAAATAATGTTCATAATGTGGTAACCCAGAAACAACTGTAATATGACCTGTTACTAGAGAATTAAAAGTTATGTGGATATCCCCATTTATCTTTTTGTCCTTACCTTACAATCAATTTTAATCCAAATAGATTTCTTAAAAAATAAAATTTTTAAATATATCACTTTTTGTAAATTAAATTTTTTTAAATAATCGTCATTTGACTTATTCACATAAAAAAACATTTTACTGTAATTTTCAAATAAAATTACTAAAAGGCATATGTATAATAATTGTGGATGTTTTTTAAATTAAAAATTTGTAATATTTTATAAAAACAAGTAGTCTACAACCGAGTCAGGATTGTTCGATCTCTTTTCGTCAATTTTTCTACAAAAAAAATGTTCACTTTGAAGTTTATGATTATTAAATACTGACAATGATAAATGCCAAATCAGCAGTTGATTGACGAGTTTAATATTCTAATTTAATCAGATTTTAGTGCCAAAAAGGCGATTGGCGAACAGTGGTAATATAGTTGTAGCCGCTTTAGGCTGTCGTGCACACGACGATGTATCGTTTATTTTTCGTATAGTAAATGATTATTTACTAGTTGTAAATAATATGTAAATTGTGCAATTGTTGAATTGCTGTTTAAATAAATGTTCAAGTAATCGGTAAAGAATATGTGAATGTATTTAACAAGTTATAACGTAGCCAGCACGAGAAAAACAAGGGAGATGTGTACTTAAAGGGACGCCAATTAGAACTAAAACACTTACTAAAAGAAAGAAAAAGCATCAATCTTTTTACTTTACTTGAGTGGACCTTTCTTAAGAGAAAGAAAGGGGGAAGGTGGCTGAGACGAGCTGGCATCTCTCTCGTTGTTCTCGCGCGACAATTCACATTCGCACACATTTATGAGAGAATATGTTACGACGTAACAACTGCTTTGGCGACGGCGGGTCATCAGTGTTTTGGTGACACTAGGTATACAGGTTGAAGATACTTGCGGTGGCTATTGAACCTTTTTATATCAACAGAAGTCCGCTTTTCCCGTTGCGGGAGCGAGTTTTCCTAGCGGTTGAGCGTAGAAACTAAGTTTTCGGCGCGATTTTTAAATTATAACTCTATGTACACACATACACATATATACATACATACACACATATATACATACATACATATATACGCCCTCTTGCTGACACGTACTGCTCTAACCGCAGAGCTACACTCGCGCTTTCCAGAGCGTATACTGTCCGCTTTTAGGAAAGCACACACGTGTTCGCCGCTTCTATATGTTATCCTATACTATAGCAGAAGTGAAGATCTGTAAAATAGCAGCGCCCTTTTCTTGCAAATAGTTCGTACTACATTCAAACCGGCTACGAGTCCGTTACAGAGTTTACGTTTAAATTTCACCTGTTGATTCGTGAATTGCTGAAAAGTTTATATTATGGAAACATTTTTAGAAAAAAATTTCCCTCATTTATTGCCAATTTTTAAGTGTAAGTATTAAATTCATTACTGTCTTTCATCTATCAATGTCTAACATAACCTTTCATGCATGTATGTTTTGTAATGTTTTGATAATTTGTTGTGATTGGTTATTTATGTGTTTGATTGTTTGTTTTTATTTAGCTAAAAATTATACAGATGAGCAGTTTTTTTCACTAAATTCTAGTTTAATTGTTACTTTATTAACACATCATAAAAATGATATACTAAATTTTATTGCAAAATGGAGTTATGAGAAGGGAAAAATTCAAAATAATATAATGAATGTTTCGGTGGAAGATATGGAAATTGAAATGAATGATTCAGACCTAGATTTTTCATTGAATAATCTTTCCATAGATTTAAAATCTAATCAATCTTCAAATATCCATTTAATCAATCTTTGAATCATAACCCTCAAATAAATATGCCTAATGCTTTTGTTGCTTAAGAAAAATCCTCATTACGAACTGAAAATTCACAACTTACAAATACATCAGGTTTTTTCCCCATTTCTATATTATATCTTATCATATTTAATTAATTTATTATTGTATAATGTGATGAGATTGTATGAATGCTTGCTTTTAGCTGTCGTATATGATATCAATAACAATATCTATAAGCTTTTGTATTCATCTTTGAAAGGTAGAGTTATCTTGCAAACATATAAAATTAATAAAGATTTTGATACAAAAGAATTGAATGATTTGAAAGAATTAGTAGTTTGGCATGAAATTAGTAAGGACCCGGTTAATTATAAGTAAGTAATGGTCGTGTATATTTTGAGTAAAAATTTTCCTTATTATGTGAAGAAAGGTTGAGATATGCTCATTAAATTTGTCTTTTTTTTTATTAATTTTGTTCTTTTTTTTAATATATTTTTGAATTTTGTTTTATAGGATCAAATTAAAAGCTTTTCTGCGTGATTTAAATCCGCGCTTAAATCCCGCTGAGCCGAGAGTTAAAAGATAAATTTTTACGCTGTTCAATAATGAATATAATGCTGAATTCACTTAAAACACGCACTTATAATAAGCGATATTTTGAGATCTGGATTATTTTTAAAAGTTTATTCATCGATAATAATAAAGTGTAGATTATTGCAACTCTTTTATATCGATATTTTTCAAAATAAATAACAATTATAAGCGTGTAAAATACGTATGAAACCAAAGTTAATATCAGTGTAACATATGGAGCGAAGAGGTAGTCATTTCGACGCTCTAAGACTCCGTCGCGTCTGTGATTCCCCTAAACGCAACTGCTAATACAATACATAAGTTACCAATTGTCGCTCCTACGGCCCTAATACATATATGAAAGGAAATTTAGATTTTTATTATTACAAAATTAATTTCAACAGTTTGACATAATGTTATTTTATGTTTTATATAATATCTTTATTTTTTTTTCTATTTATTATTCGCGAAGTGCTTAAATTTTTTTTTTTTCAATTTTCGCTTTTTTTTACGATTTATCATTCGTAGAATGCCTAGTTTTGCTAGTATATAGAATTCGTTTTTTTAATGAATTATCATTCGTGGAGTGCATAGCCTTTGTTTATTATTGAATTTTGAGAGTATAGATGTAGTGCGGCGGATTTAAATCACTCGAGCTATAAAATAGTATACGATACTCGCGACTTAAATTCACCTATTATTACACGGCGTTTAGGACCCTCGCTGACGCTCGGGCCCTAACCTCGCCGTGTAATAATAGGTGATTTAAGTCACTCGTATCGTAATATACTATTTTAGAAATATCAAAAGAAATAATAGATCTGTTTCCTACTCTGGATAAAACAATTCTTTTTGAACCAAGGAGTATACACAACGAAGGAGAGTGTACTTACACTCGAGGATGTTTGTATAATTACTATAAGTTAGTGAGAAAGGAACTACGAGACGTTGGATTTATTTATGCAAAAGATTCCTCAGAAAAAGAATCATCCTCTGATATTTCAGGTAATGCTATTTCAAATAAATATGATTTCTAAGTTAAAAATGTTACAAAATAGAATTGTCGAAAAAATGATTGCATGTATAAATTGAAATCTTTGTTTTATAATTTATTTCATAAATTTATTTTATGTTTATGTTATTGTACATGTTATTTACATTCATAAATTATGATAAACTTTTTTAATCTTTCTAATTTTTAGAAAATATAATTTTTATAAACTTTTATAACTACTTAAAGTTGATAATATAATTTCAAAAACACTTAAACAACTTTACATCTTATTTACATTTAACTGTATTCATTTTATATCATTTATTTATTGTAATTGATCAATTTCACTTATTTTATTTTATTAAATAGAAAATTTAAAAGATTTTCATGATAAGGCTATGCGTATAGAACATTTATATTCAATATCTTATTCCCATTATTTTTAACTGTAATGGTGCTTTCATATACTAAAATTTTGGAATAATAAATAACTTTAAATGTAAATTTTTTAAACTAGATTTATAAAATTTTGTAATTAGGATGTACGAAAGAAAAGTTTTTACTGAAAATAAGTTAAATGAGCCATCGAACATTAAATATTATATACATTTAGTTTTATCATGATAAATTTCCAGATTTTTTGATCGATTAAATATAACTTCTGTTTTTCTTTATGAAATATAAATATTGACCATAGATTACATAATTAGGAATTCCAAAGTGGAAATTTTTATTAAATTTAGATGGAATGAACTATTAAACCTTATATCTTTTTAAAAAAAATAATCATTTAATATTTAATTTGTAGAAATTACTGACAAAGAGTTGAAATGTTTGACAGACACAAACAGGGATTTATACTCTGTCTCTGACGTAGTGAACCAATGGAAATTGTGTTATAATCGACGAATCAAATTGCTTCAGAGAAAAAAGAGAAAGGTTAAGAGGCGGTCGGAACCAAATCGGTGACTTAGTTCGGTGCTTGTAATAAATGCATATAATAATTTATTCATTTATTAATATGGTAAAAATATAGTCATTTCCTCTAGTCATGTATATAAAGAATAATTTAAAATAGTTAAAGCCACAAAAATATACAAAATATTGTTATAAAGCGAAAAATGTCACCTAACAATCGACACGACAGTTTTTTGCATGCGGTATATGTCAAGTCAGTTTGATATTTGTAATAAATGCTTATAATAATTTATTTACTTATTCATATGGTAAAAATATAGTCATTTCCTCTAGTCATGTATATAAAGAATAATTTGAAATAGTTTAAGCCATAAAAATATACAAAATATTATCGTAAAGCAAAAAATGCTGACTTGATATATACCGCAAGTCACCGATTTGGTTCCGACCGCCTCTTAAGACAGTGCCTTTGGATACGTACTTTAATAGTTTCCCATGTTTAAATCATCCTCTTGGAGTATTATTGGTAAAATATAAATATATTTATGTGAAAATTTTTTTAGATGTCAATTGAATTATTTAAAAAATAATTTTATTTATTTTTACAGTTGGCAGAAGATTTTCAAACGATCGTGGAAAATTTTTATATTCAATAACTTACAAGGAGAGTGTTTCACCTTAGGGTCACCGTTTTTGCTCGAATTTTGAGAATGTTTTTTGGATGCAGAAATATGAAGAAAGCCAAAATCTTAGAGGCCAACGCTCAATATTTCCCTAGTTACAGGCCATTAAAGAAAATCACTAAAAAAGTTACTAGATTTTCAAACGCTTATAGTTCCTCAGAATTATTAGCTAAAAGCTTAAATCTTTTTTTAAATGAAAGTTGAGCTAAAATCCTTTCGAAATAGTAGTTATAGCATATCGAAATATTATTTATTCCCAAAGTTATAGGGTAATAAAGATTGAACCCAATTTTAGCTTTTATTATTAATTAATGTTTTAAACAAAAAATTCAGATCCAATCTTTATTACGCTCTAATTTTGGGAAAAAATAATATTTTGAGATGCTATAGGTGCTATTTCGAAAGGATTTAAGCTCAGCTTTCATTTTAAAAAAGGTATAAGCTTATAGCTAACAATAATGAAATACTATAAGCGTTTGAAAATCTAGTGACTTTTTTAGTGATTTTATTTAATGGCCTGTAACTACGGAAATATTGCGCGTTGGCCTCTAAAATTTTAGCTTCTTTCATGTTTCTGCATCTAGAAAACATTCCCAAAATTTGAGCAAAATTGGTGACCCGAAGGTGAAACACTCTCCTTTTTAGTGCAACAGAGCGATATTTCCAAATATTCAACTCTATTTTCCAATAACTGGCCAAATATTGCCAGTAAAATTCTTGCAAAAAATAAAAAATTGAGAAGTCCTGATGTGGAAAAATTTTATGCTAGTTATGAGCAATTAATTAGTGCAGGTAGTGTAAATTATACTTTCTATCTACAGTTTGTAGTTAATATTTTGTATTTCATAATAATGTAATACTCATTGATTAAATAATTTTAGGTACTCATGATAGTATTTTAGCACTACTTTTATTGCCCTTAATTATCAAAGCATCAAAAAGTTGCAAAGTTGGTAAAAAGACAGTAACTCTGAATAAGAAGCAAATAGCTGAAAGTTTCATTCTACATGTTCAGGTACATAAAAATAAAGAAATAAATCAATAAATAAATATATTTAACTTTTACTATTATTAAGATCATAGAATAATTTTTTTTTTAGGAAACAAGAAACTTAGCAGAGAGTACAGAATGTTTTGAAAGTTGTTTACAAAGTTTAGGGTTTAATGTATATCCATACGTAATATTTTGCGGTGAAGTGGAAAATTTAAATTTCATTTATTTAGTTTTAAATAAAGAAAGATACGCATTTAATGACGCGGTCAAAGCAGTAGAAGCGTGCTACAAATGCTTATCGTCACTGAATGCATTTCCTAATATATGCGATTTCGCGTGGCTTTTTATTGATAAAATAATTTATAATTTTAATTTCACAAAAAATAATTCGTTCGTTAGCGGTTTAATAAAAAAAAATTTATACTTGAACTGTGCCCACTGTACTTACACTGTAAATAGTTGAAATAAATTATTATATGAAAATGAATTGTACTATTTTACTTAATCATACTATAACGTTCATTTTATCGCTATATGGCAATGATTCTTTACCAAGAAAAGTTGTTGATGATGTGGTTAATTTTTTTAATACTTTTCTACAAAATATTTTTTTACTGATTTAAAAATTGATATTATTTCTGAATTGAAAAATAAAATTGATGAAAATTGTTTAAAAAGGATAGAGAATATTTTTATTGAGCACAGTAAGATTTTTGAGTACGTTGATACGGAAACGAAAAGATTCAATCTTTTAAAACGCCACGGATTAATTGATTATCAAGAATTTGAAATAGGTTTAAAATTTACAGACCAAATCATTGATAATAATGTGAAACTTATACCAGAAACAATGATTGGAGTCTACGCACCGCTATCTAAGAGTTTAAAAATGTTCTTGGAAATTCCAGGCATATTCAACAAATTGTACGAGTATTCTAAAATACTAAATAAAAAATCATGTATTATTACTAACATAACTCAGGCTGAGTTATGGTTGAAAAAGTACTCAGCTAAATTTGTTAATGATATCGTCTTTCCTCTATTCTTATTTTTTTAAGATTTGGAGGTAGGTAATGCTCTTGGCAGTCATGTCGGCATTAAAAAATTCGCCGCTCTTTATGTGACAATTGCAAACTTACCTCCATATCTAGCTTCACGGTTGCAGAGCATGTTATTTTATTCTTTAGTACATAGCGATGATAAAAAAAATAGTAGCAATGCTGTAGTTTTTTCTCAATTTATAAAAGAATTAAATTATTTGAGCAAAGACGGAATCCTAATAACAGTGAATAATATTATACAGCAAGTAAAGTTTCAATTGGTATTAATCTTAGGCGATAACCTCGGATTGAACGGCATCTTCGGCTTCGTCGAATCGTTTAATTGTAATTACTTTTGTCGCATTTGTATGGTAACATTAAAAGAGGCGAGGATATTAACAAAAGAAGATCCAAACAAACTTAGAACTAAACAAAGTTATGATCTACACGTCCAACAAAATGATGCATCAAAGACGAGCGTAAAAGAAAGATGTGCATTTCACAATGTCACAGATTTCCATATTGTGGATAATGTTACCGTGGATATGATGCACGGCGTGTTAGAAGGTGTGTGCTCATATACAATGCACTCACTTTTGAAAACATTTATTTTAGATAAAAACCTGTTCACCTTACAAATGCTAAATACAAGAATGAAAAATTTTGATTATGGACAAGAAAATTCAAACAAACCACCAGAAATTACAATGAACAGATTATTAAATTATCAGGACTTGAAAATGTCAGCCGCAGAAATATTGTACTTTGTGCGATATTTTGGCGTTATTATAGGAGATTTGATTTCTGAACCTGACGAGCATTATAAATTATATCAATATTTATGTCAAATACTTGATATAGTAATGTCTCCAAGAGTAATTAAATCTGACATAAAACGCTTGGAATTGTCAATAGAAAATTTTAACAAACTTTATATAGAATTTTACAAAAGTCTAAAACCTAAATTTCATTTGCTTACTCATTATCCACGAATTTTACTCAGAAATGGACCAATTGTAAATTTCTGGAGCATGAGATGTGAAGCGAGACATCGTCTCATTAAAAGTAATGCACAATCGTCCAGTTGTAAAAAAAATTTATTAAAAACGATTGCTACCAAGCAAACATTGAAAATGTGCCATTTTATGCATGCTTCGCAATTTGAAAATGAAATCACATTTGGTTCTATTATTATTACAAATGAAATTAAAAATTATTTTAAAGATGACATGTGTGATAAACAGTGTAAATACTACGATTCTGTTAATATCTGCGGAATCAATTATCAAATTGATTCCGCAGATATCCGCAGGTAGAGTTCAGTGGAGTAGTGGCTAAGGCGCGTGACTCATATTCCCGTTGGCGCGGGATTGAATACCCGTCTGGTCACTTTTTCGCTGTCTTTGCCGTGGGCTGACACCACGTTAAATAATACGTCAAATTGTGTTGTATTGAAAATTAATTTCTATGTGCTCAAAAAGGGCAGTAATGCCCGTGAATATAATTAAAAAAAAAAAAAAAAAAAATTGGGATATTTTTAACATTACATGAGGAAGATTTAGAGCAGTAATGCCCGTGAATATAATTAAAAAAAAAAAAAAAATTGGGACATTTTTAACATTACATGAGGAAGATTTAGTTACGATTCGGTGAGATTATTGAAATAATAAACTTACTAGGAGAGTATCACATCTCCGGATCACGGATTTTGCTCTAACTTTGAGATAGGTTTTCAGATGTCAAAATATGGAAAAAGCCAGAGTTATAGACCCCAACGCTCAATATTTCTCTAGTTGCAGGCAATTAAAGAAAATCACTAAAAAAGTTACTAGCTTTTAAACGCTTATAATTGATTAGCATTAATAGCTAGACGCTTGTAACTGTTTTTAAATGAAAGCTACGTTCAAATCCTTTCGAAAAAGCACCTATAGCATATCAAAATATTATTTTTTCTCAAAGTTACAGCGTTATAAGAATTTGAGCTGAATTTCCTTTTAAAAATATTAATTAATGATAAATGTTAAAATGTAGTACCATTTTCATAACGCTGTAGCTTTGGGAAAAAATAATATTTTGATATGCTATAGGTGCTTTTTCGAAAGGATTTGAACGTAGCTTTCATTTAAAAACAGTTACAAGCATCTAGCTATTAATGCTAAAGAATTATAAGCATTTAAAAATCTAGTAACTTTTTTAGTGATTTTCTTTAATTGCCCGCAACTGGAGAAATATTGAGCGTTGGGGTCTATAATTCTGGCTTTTTCCATATTTTGACATCCGAAAACTTATCTCAAAGTTAGAGCAAAATCCATGATCTGGAGATGTGATACTCTCCTAGTTAGAAGATAAAATTTATTTTTATATTATTGTATATAATGAAATTTTCTTCGATGAACATTATCATGCGTATGCTATTGAAAAAAAAAATGAAAATAGATTAATTAAATTTGAAAATTTGCCTGTCATAATGCCAGTTTTATCTATAATAAAGAAATTAACTCATTATATTATTCCTCGATATGGATTGTAAAACTATGTATTTCTCTATTATTATAATAAACATTATATTATTCCTATATGAATTATAAAATTATGTATTATTCAATTTTTATCATAAATGATAAATTTTTTTTTAATGCACTATTGTGTTAATAAAATATAATAAACATATCATTTATAACCAAAAATGTAATTGTGAATATATTATTAATAACAATTTTATATTTTACTTTATTTAAAAGTTTATTTAAACATTAATCACAGTGTGTGAGAGTGTATATATATATTTAGACATATGCCGAGGTACATCTATATTATACAGTATTCAAATTAAGTATGAATAGCGCACAGTCATTTGGTTCAGTGCAGGGCCGAATATGTAATGCATGCGTTGTACGCAAATATTGAGTTCGTGTTGTTCTTTGATTTAGCACGTATGTCACGCTAAAATCAGATCAACGTCGACTCAAAACCCCAGTACAGCTGTTGAGCCACACGCGGCGCTTGCGATGCCCTAACCTTTTTTCAGTGTATACACATACACATGCACATATTAGTTATATACGTAACTTGAGGGTACGAAGGATGAATATGGAGGAGGCTAATATTTATCGAATGAGTAGTAGTTAATCGCGGGCGCGCGAAGTGCGCCCGAGACTGACTACTGCTCAATCGACAAATATTAGTCGAGACCATGTTCATCTTTCATACACCCAAGTTTCGTAGATAATTTTATGTCGCTGTAGACCAAATGAGGGACTATAACAAAATTGATTTAAAATGAAAACAAAACACACACAACACACTACACATTAAATCCAACATATTAATACGTTCAATTGAATAATTTCAATCAAATCGCCACAACATTTTTATTTATGTAACACTTTTTTTATTAATTTGGTTTATTTTTATGTTTTTAACATTAATAAATAATATATTAATGTTTCTTTAGAATTTTTTTATAATATGTCAAAATCAGTTGCTGTCACTCTTCCATTTGTTTTTCATTTGTAAACATAAATCTTCAATTTTTTCGCATCGCTGTTCGCATAACCCAAAATTTTTTCATGGTTAAAAAAATGTCAAAGTCAACTGTGAGCATAGGCGCGCTCGCGTCATACACTGCCGCCGAGATACTTTTGCCCCCCTTCGTCTAAAATTGACTTATCTAAAAAGTTTTATAACTCTGGAAAAAATGGTCGTAGCCTAAAAATTCCAACGGGATTCGAAAGATTGTTCAAAATTCTTTCAAAAACTATTGGTTTTATATAAAAAACCATTTTTTTCGTATCTCTTATTCTTGTTTAAAAAGAAGTTTTTTCTAACTTTGTTTTGACTTTGTAAAATAGTGTTCAATTTTAGTAGAAATCGTTACATTAATACAAAACCAAATAGATTTTAAAGCTTATATTTCGACGATGAAAATGCAATGTCGAACGTCTAGATTCGACCTTTTAAACCAGAGTTATAAGATTTTATATTTAAAAATAAGGTTTTTTTCGATATATGAATATCTTTGAATTTAAGAGGAAAAGAAAAATTTGTCAGAGAGAAAAAATGTTCCTTTTTAGTCAAATAATAATAATATATAATAAAAATAGATTTCGGAAAAAAGATTTTTTTTTTGTCTTTTTTACCCACGTTGTTCAATATTTTAAAGATATCAAAATTTCATTACATTCCAACAAAAAACAAAATTTTTCTCGAAATCAATTTTTTATTATATATTATTATTATTTGACTAAAAAGGAACATTTTTCCTCTCTGACAAATTTTTCTATTTCTCTTAAATTCAGAGATATTCATACATCGAAAAAAACCTTATTTTTAAATATAAAATCTTATAACTCTGGTTTAAAAGGTCGAATATAGACGTTCGACATTGCATTTTCATCGTCGAAATATAAGCTTTAAAATCTATTTGGTTTTGTATTAATGTAACGATTTCTACTAAAATTGAACACTATTTTACAAAGTCAAAACAAAGTTAAAAAAAATTTCTTTTTAAACAAGGATAAGAGATACGAAAAAAATGTTTTTTTTTATATCAAACCAATAGTTTTTGAAAGAATTTTGAACAATCTTTCGAATCCCGTTGGAATTTTTAGGCTACGACCATTTTTTCCAGAGTTATAAAACTTTTTAGATAAGTCGATTTTAGACAAAGGGGGGCAAAAGCATCTCGGCGGCAGTGTACGGTCTACCTAAGTTGACTAGTCTGAACATTTATATAATCCATACAACTCCGGGTTCGTATGGAAAGCTTCTATACGTCACCGAAAACGTATAGAAACATTTGAACATAGTTGAGAGACGAGCCAAGACGTACGCGATGTCAATACAAATTTAGCTGGGTCTATAGATATTGAGCCAAATTTGGCCTGCGATGACATAAACATAAATATATTAGTTATATATGTCCTTTGGCCGTATTCAGGTGGAATATGAATCGAGAACAACGTCTGCTGCTTGAGTAGAAACCTACCTCGGACGCGCTTCGCGCGCCCTCTGCAATTTTAGCTCAAGCGACAAACATTGTTCGAGATTCAAATTCCATCTGAATAAACGGCCAAAGGACATAGATGATTTTATGTCCGGAGTAGGCCGTATTAGGAACTATAACTTATTAGTTGAAAATATTAATCCTTTTTTCAATACTTTTCAAATTTAATTTTAGTTGTATTGATTTTTTCTTTTGTTTCTTAGATTGACATTTTGTAATGAATATAGCTGCTGTCGAAGCGCGAGTCATTTTTTTCACTAACTTACGTTAAACATGATTGCTTTTTGACATATAGAACGAAACATAGTAGGATCGGTGATGCCATATTGATTCCTCCTGAAACATATTGTGTCTCAATATGTCTCAGGAGGACATATAAATCTTGTAGAGAGTCGAGGAGCGCGTCTAAGACATATGCGATGCCATTACAAATTTAGCATGATCTTTACATAGTTACACAAATACGGAATACGAGGACGTAATAGTTATATACGTAACTTGGGAGTACGAAGGATGAATACAGGTGAGACTAAAGCGAAAAGCACTTTAGTCAAGCCTGAATTCAGAATCCTTCGTACTCCCAAGTTACGTAGATAAGTTTATGTCATTGTAGGCCGTATGAGGAACATTAAAAATGATTTTTTTAAAATAATGATATACATTTTATTAAAAATAAGTAAATAATGTCATTATTTACTTATTTTTTTTACTTATTAACTGTTTAACTTTAAAAATTTGTTTAAACAAAACATTCTTTAGAGTTAAGATTTTATATGAATTTGTATGAACATTGACATATCTAAAGACATTCTTTTGTTTTCAACCTACGAATCGATGTCACTCGCGTCATATACGGCCATGCTGAGCGATATCTCGATCTGTCAATACTCGCTAAGGGATTATTGACAGAGAGAATATCGTCGAGATATTAGCATGAACGTATGCAATGCCTATACAAATTTAGCGTGGTCTATAGGTAATCCACCTAATATGGCCTACCGCGACATAATATATACATATATGAAAACAAATAAATACAATTAATGAATATTCAAATAACAATTTAGGCGTTGGGTTGCAAAACCTGCCAAGTCCAACCGTTGGACTTGGCAAGTTTTGCAACCTAACACTTCCATTAATAATATATAAACAATTTTGGCAAAGAATGAAACCTTATTTAACTTGATTTTACATGAATTGTTAGGTACCAGGAATTGTAGACAATCATTTACAGAGGAATGTGAATGTAAAAAAACCGAGTTATATTGTAGAGGCACAAAAAAAATTTAATAATAATAAAAAACATAAACTGGCAATAAACAAAAGAAGTCGGTGAAACGTATTTAAAAAATCGTTTATTGATCTTTCTGGCGCTGAAGAAGACTTAATACATGAGTCAGAAGAAACTATCTCTATATCAGGAAATAACAATGTAACAAATAATATTAATAATTTATTGCAAAATGATTGTGTTGCTAAAAAAATGAAACAAAAAGAATTATAATAAACCAATACAATTTGTTGCCAAAAAAATATACTTATTGTATATTCAATATAGTTATTATTCAGAAAATAAAAATGTTATGTAAAAAGCAATTGTTTTCTCCATGTGTTAATTTTAAATCTTAGTAAAATCTCATTTAAAAACATTTCATATTTACTCTAATATTTGTATTTACAGCTTTTCTCTCAAAACAGATTAACATTACAAAAATTTTTTTTTCAGATATTCAGTCACTATCAATGCACCGTAAATATATAACTTTTTATTGTGTTTTAATTACCAGCTTTTTATAGAGCACAGTAACTGACAGACCTATCCTATAACCCAAATAAATTTATCGTAGAGAAAGATAAATGGCCACATAAATAAGAAGTGTATTATTTATTACAATAAACAAAGTAAATTATTATAATATTTTATTAAAATAAAGTTAATAAAAAGGACTTTCATTGGTAATTAATATAAAATTTGAATTAGTAAATTAAATTAGTGAAAAAAATATATTGGAAAATAGTTTATTAAAAAATTTTTAATCATCGAACAACAATGTAGGATAATACAAAAAATCTGGATGTAATAATAGACTAAAGTTTATTGAAATTTAGTAAGTATGTATAATTTATTAGCTTCTCTGAAAAACTGTACAAAATAGAAAAAAATTATTTTCTGACACAATGAATCAGGATATACTTCAGTGTAAAAGTAAATTATGTAAAGGCATTCTTGTTTTTTTGGTTTTAAACGCAAAATGTAGAGAAAACTCTCTTTTATTGATAATTGCAAGCACCTCCTGTGGTGAAAATGAATGTGAAACTTATTCTACTTATTTTCTTTTTTAACGCATCAGAATTGCATTTGAATACACGACAAAGTCATGGAATAACCAGTTTTGCATGCCCTCCTGCTGCTATTGACTAAAATTTGGACTTTTTTATGTAAAAGTAATAAACTATCTATCAGTAAGTGTGTATGTAGACTATTTAATAGATAGTAGGCGTGTATCAATTCACTTTCATTAAGAAAATTAATAAATATTATAAATAATCGCTTCACTAATATTTTACAAAGAATTTTAAGAGGCGTCGAAAAATCGGACTTGCGTATATATCAGTCAGCATTTTCGTTTACGATAGTATTTTGTATTTTTATCTTAACTTTTTAAATTATTCTTTATATACATGACTAGGGAAATGACTATTTTTACCATATGAATAAATAAATAAATTTTATAAGCTTTTTACAAATATAAACGCTTGAATATACCACAAAACTTCTCGATTGTTCTGCATTTTTCCTTTATAACAATATTTTGATATTTTTGTGCTTTAACTATTTTAAATCTTCTTTATAACATGACTAGAGGATCTATATTTTTACCTATTAATAAATGATAAATTATTATAAGCATTTATTACAAGCACTAATTAAGTCACCGATTTGGTTCCACCGCCTCTTAATGATAAATAGAAAATTTAAAGTTGTCTAATAAAATGATTATATTTATCAATGATAACAAAATATATCTTTGGAATTTTAAATCTTTTAATTTAAAGTTGCATAACAATTTATTGTGTAACGTTCCTATCCTATTAATGAATTTTAATAGTAATATTTATTTATTTATTCATTATATTTTAGTGTATGAATATCTATTATTATTGTTAACTAATGAATCTATAGAATCGTTATTTTATTGTTATAGCGCGCTTGTGTGAGTGTGTGTGGGTGCGTGTAGGTGTTGGTGGGTATGTGTGTATGTGGGTGTGTGTGTATGTATTCATTACCCTAATTAGATCTCGAAAACGACTCGATGGATTTGCTCTAAAATTTGCATACAATTTATTTTTTTGTCTAACTGGTGCAGAAGCTATTGAAAATTGCTTTTCTGAGTGAAGTTTTAATTTTAGAGCTATTTTGAGAATTCAAAATAATTTGGATTTTTAATTTTTTTTGTATTTAACGTAAGTACTCGATGGATTGCTCTAAAATTTGCATGGAAATTATTTACGACTGACAAAAGAAGGAAAACTTTGGAAAATTGATTTTCTTAGTTTAGTTTTAATTTTAAAGCATTTAGTAAAATTTGAAAAAAAGTTTCATTTTTTCTTTCTCTTTTTTTATGTAAATTAGTAGATAAATTTTATCGACCAAAATATTACCAAAATATCGATACCAAAAGTTAATTATTAAAATCTGCATTGATTTATTCATATTTAAAATTATATTAAAAAAAATTTCTGATCACGTTTCGAGTCTTTACTTTGCACCTGATTTTTAACTGTGTAAGAGTATTCTGACGGCCACAATTGATGTAAATATTCTTTTTATTGAGGATTAATATTTGTGGAAAAGTTTCAAAATTATTTAAAGTTAGTTGATATTACTTTTTTACAAACATAATGCTCAGATAAAGTTAACATTTAGCCAACTGCAATATTTCTTTTCAGAAAATAAGTATTCTTCATAAGATAAAACAAAGACAATCTTAAAGAAAAAATAAAGCAACGAGTCAAAGATAAAAGACGTTTTCATTTGAACAGCTCTAAAGTTTTACTGTTATAATAAGTATAAGATAGTGACAAGTGCAAAGAAAGTTCTCCTGCTGGTCCAGCTTGTGGGCGTCTTGCTAGGTCTAATTAATTATCTTTAGATTAATTCAGTATTTACTGGCGGCTGTCATAGAAACGCGAGTACAAAAGTCATGTGAAAAAAGTCGCTGTTTGTATACAATGAGCATGGGGTTCTTGCGGCCTCCTACGAATTTCTCTTGAAATAATGGAAGTAAAGAAGACTGTGCACATTTCAGAGTAATGAAGATACAGAGGGTCATGAATCATATTTCATAAGAAGTTTTGTTATATTTTACAATATTTTTATTCTGAATTTGGACCGTTCTTTAATTTTTTTATACATTTTTTATTGTAAATGAAGTTTTGAATATAAAAAATGTATTAATGTATATATGGCATATTATTAATAAAAGTATTTAAAAAATTCCTTATGTAAAAAAATCTTAATAACATATATATTTTAAATTATTATAATAAATGTCAATTTTCTAATTTTTCCAATAGTAAAATTTTTTTTTATAATATATCTGATTTGCATATATCCAGACTTCACAAAAAGATAACAATGAAATATCACTATCATTTGTTGAGATTGATTATATGGATGATTCTATTTATTAGCTTTCTTGTACATTTAAAAATAGCAAATTAGACACGTATAATCAAACAATGCTGCGTTATATGCGCATGAAATCCACGCATTGAATATTTATCACAAATCTAAGCCTTTGCTATCATTAATTAGAGTTTTGTAGTTACATCACAGACATTCAATAAATCAAATTGTTTAATCATTTTAGCAGACGAGCAATCAAAGTATGGATAGTATTCTATGTAATTTTGTAAAATTTTTTTTATCAAGTTTAGTAAAACAAGATACAATATCTATACTGAAAATTTCTGTTTAACATATGTTTAAATTTATTGTAAATTTATATAATATTTCATTTAAACACTACAAAATAAATTACAGTTTACTGATACGTTGGAATTGAAAGGAAGAAGGTGTAGTCAGAAAGCATAAAGAAGTTATTTTTATAAGTCTTTATTTTGTGCTCTCTCTTATGCTGTCAGACTTGAACTAACTAGATGGCCATGCACTTTGTGCTCTATGGACCTTATCCAAAATTATTATTTTGTTTATAGTTTATGAGTGTGTGAGTATATATGAATGTTACAATCAGTTTCGTTATATACAGTTCTTAGAGATTATAACTTAATATGTTTGTATTTTTTATGTAAACTTATGAGACTTTATGCGTTACTTTTTCTTGTTAAAATAATATAAAGAATATTTATTAAAAGATTATATTAATTTTTGTACTCATAGGCGTAACAACTATGGGTGTCCTGGGTGTCCAGACACCTAGGACATCCATGATTGTTCAATTATTTTATTTTAATAAAAAATATTGAAATAAAATAATTGAACATATAGGAGTAACAACTATGGGTGTCGGAGGTGTCCGGACATCCAGGACACCCATAGTATAGATATTCTGATTAATCATTTGAATAAAAACTGACTCTATTGAATTATAAACATGAATTCAACAGTAAGTGTTCATGAATTCAACAGTATCGTAATTTCTTATATATTCATATATAGCTTATATTCATTATTCAACAATCGTTACTAATCAATCAGAAAAATGAAGAAAAAATATACAATATCGACCTCATTCAGTTCCTTGCTATACATGTTATGCACTAAATAAAAAGTTCTGTGGTTAACAAAGTCTAATTGTAGGTAATTTTATTTTATATACGAAGTTTCGTAACTTACATACGTATATGTTAACAGATATTTTTAGAAGATTCTATTTTCCTGAACATCCAAAAAGTAAGAATCTATCTAAATTTAAAATATATCATATCTCAAATTTAAAATTTTTCCTCCTCAAACAACAAGTGTAATATTAATCACTTGTTAATTAATAACATCAAGTGTAATATTCTTTCCGATTCACTATAGTAATGATAATAATGCTATAATGTGACCTATCCTCGACAATAACCTTTCATAAATAAATTATACGTTCATTTGTATATTTTTTGTTGACTGTTTATAAATGTCTGTTAGTGTACTTGCATTTTCGATCCTGTATTTAAAGCCAGTTAAAAATATAGTTAAAAGCCTTAAGTTAGCATTGAATACATTATATATCAGTTTGGTTTAATTTAAAAAATTTCTTTCAGATAGATATAACATTAAATATTATTTACCCTTAGAAAGCGAAAGATTATATTTTTTTTATTTAATAGCACTTGATATGCTATTAAATAAAATTTTTGTAAAATATAAAAAATTTCTGTTTTATAAATAAAAGAATATTGTTCTATAAATAGAAAAGTAACAAGCGATGTAAGTCTGCTTTTTTAAAAAGGCGATTGATTATTTCTAATTTTATTTAGTCTTTAACATGTGAAAGTATATATATAATAAACATTAATTTATTTATAAATTCAAAAAATATTTAGTCTGAGAAAATAAATTTATATTTAAAATTAGTGTAATATGATTTGTTAGTTATTAAAATACCAAATTTAGCTCAAAATTTCTTTGAAATCAATATGAACTTCATACGTGACATGTTACCTTTCATTAAAATTGTTCGCTTTTTCAACTTACCAGATTTTTTCTCAAATATATTCTTTTTTTACTAGACACCTTACTTATATCAATAGTAATCTCTTTGATTATCTTTCTAGTAGTCCGGGAGTGGGGCATACTATCGTTTACGACTCATAGGCGAGGATTCAGATAAAGTTATTCTTAGATTTTGATCCATAAATTACAAATATACCCTTAGTTTCTTTATTTGAATGGTATCATATTGTTTAAAATACATTTATTTAATCTAATTATCAAAATAATGATTTTTTAATAAGCAACCAATTTTTTTTTCTAAATATAGCTCAAAACAAGAAAAAAACCTTATATAAGTCGTTTTTAAAAAATTAATAGATTGAAAGTTATTAGAATTTGAAAGTTTAAGACAAGAGGTCTTAGTGGCTCACTCAGTAGAACACTGGATTCTTAATCTCGAGGACTCAAGCTCGAATCCCGCCCTCGGCAGCCCATTGATATAAGCACCACTAAATACGATACACATGCCTTGTTCACGAATACACTGAAAACCTCCGTCGCTAATTAGCATCGTAGTGATAGCATAATTACAGCAATGTTTAATACAATTTTTAAAAAATTGAAAAATCGCGTTTTTAGCTAACTTTGAGGTTGAATTCCAGAGCGACTAAGTAATCTAGAACTAAAATTTGAAAATGTAGTTTTTTGTGACTCCTAATAAAGTGATTTTATCATTAGAAATGTCTAAAAGTTGTCTAAAGAGAAAATGTTTATTCACTCTGAAATTTGACCTCAAAGTTAACCAAAATCGCAAATTTTCAATTTTTAAATGCTAAAAGCTTTTAAACTATATTGATTTTTTTAATATGATATATATAAAGTTTTTTTGTTATTTTAAGATATATTTAAAAAAAATAGTTGCGGATCAAAAATTATTATTGTGATAATTGGTTTAAATAAATACATTTTAAACAATATGATACCATTCATCCATCTTAATAATTTTTAGGTTTTCATAGTGTTATACATCACTTACTTATATATTATTTAAGCTTCAGGATTGCAAATGATTGCTATAAATTTTGACTATGTTTATAATGGAATATCATTGAAAAATTTAAAATCATTTATAATTGATTAACTAATAAATATTAATATGTTTTAAATAACTTTATACAAAAATGACATGTATCTATTCGAAATCACACAATACGAGAAGAATATCTATATTTAAACTTTTTTTACGACGAGGGTGGTCGCAATAGAACATTTACGAGCAAACGACAAAAAAATCAACGTGCTAAGCAAGAGGTTTTTGAACAAGCATACAATATAATACTATGAGTAAACTACAATGTAGTAACTTTGACTATAAACATTTTTTTCTTTCTTTTTTGACGATCTACCTCGTAGAAGGCCATAATTCATATTTCCACTTTTATAACTCAGAAACGTTTGACACGCGTTAACGTAGTGATTGTGCAGTGTTTTTTAAAAATTATTCTCATCCTTTTCTTAATATTTAACGTTTCTGTAATATGCAACATTTTACGTTTATGTCCAAAAGTGACATGGTTATTTGATTTCTATTTGAAAATTTGAAAATGTTCCATTTACGTTTTTTTATTGAAACAATATCATGTATTTTAATATTAATATTATTTCCGTGAGTATTATATGCATACTTCATTTATTAAACAATTTAAAAATCTAGGATGTATTAAACTAATTTAATAGCATAAAAATCTAATTTAAAAAGTTCTTAATTGTTTCTCAACCCCACTGGGGGTTTTAGTATTCAAAAATTTGAAAAAGTAGAGCCGGAAGGTAAACATTTAAATATTATGAAGAAATTTTAAATAATAAGATGCTATGAAACTTAATTATTATTTTATAAGAAAGAGTAGAAATTTTAGATTACCAGCGCAAGTCTCCTTGGATTATAGTTCTTAAATTAAATAATTTTGTAAGCAACAGAAGTCTACTTGGTCCAAAAAGTTTTAAATTCGGTTCACCGCGGTAATTTTATTTGTTCATAAAAAAAATTTTCTAAAATTAAAAAGATTTAAAGGCATTTTTTCATTACTGAAATTAATTTAATATTAGCATTATTTCTGTTATAGGTTTCTGTTGAGGTCAAGAAGAAACATTTTAAAGTAAACGTAAATAGAGCAAATTTTATTTTTTTATAAAAATTTAACTTTATTACATCGTTAAATTATAGTTGATTGTTTTTTAGAAGCAGATGTATCCTGCTTAGTTTAAGAATCTATTATTGTCAGTGTACATAATCTTAAACAAAACTAAATATAAATTTGGATAAACATTCAGCAATCGGTTTCTTAAATTCGCATTAGTATATAAATTTAAACAAACTCGAAGTGTAGACGTGCGAGATTTTAAATACACATCATTTAGTTTAACGCTATATAATTATTTTGAGAAACAAATTACACGTGTGCGTATTTATTTCTATGGATAAAGTATTATAGAGGAATTAAAGACATGATAGAGAACAGTAATGTTTCATTGAAATTAACCCATCTATTCACTTCATTAATAAACGAGGGAACTCAACTAAAAAGGGATGCTTTCTGGAATAAGAAACCAGAAATGGAAATAGTTTAAATGTCTTGACGTAGTTCTGAATAATACATTGTTCCCTCAAAAGAAAATAGAGTAGAGAACTCTTTTCACCCCAGTATATAGATAGCCGATTTGTATAAAATAAAAAAAGAATTAGCAAACAATCTTTTTTTTCTCGCTTGACTTTTATCTTTTTGTCGAGAAACAGACCTTCGTACGACTTTGTCTTGGCTTTAGACACTAGGAAACCGATCATCAAAATAGTAAGTAGCTTCTTCCCCTAGTATCAAATCTTTTACAATTCTCTTTGAGGTTTCCTCTATTCCTTGTTTACAATGTATACATTACAATATGTATACTTCATTGTATATCTTTCGTTTGACTCATATAAATCCTTTTTTTTTCATTTTTACCATTTGTAGAAATATAAACAATAATATGATTGTATAATTTTAAGGGGATGCAAAATACCAACATTACAGTTTTTCAGATTTTTGATTTCTAATCCAAAAGTTTTAAAAATATCGCTATATTATACCCTTTCTCTTCAGCTAATAAAATACATGACATAGGGATGTTTCAAAAAATTTTGAATAAAAATAAGAAATCCTTTAATATATATAAAACTTAATATAAATTATTGATCAGTGACAAACACCATGTCATGTCCAACCGACTCTGTACCAAGATCAGTTTATCTCAAATAGTTGAGTTTTAAGTTAATGACATAACATCTACTAAATAATTAATCATACACTTTTAAGAATATGTAAAATATTAAAATTGAAGTTTTTCAAAATTTTAATTCTTTTTCTGTAATATTTCTCTATATTTTCCTTCCTTTGTCTTATAGAAAAACACTGAAGGACATTTAAATTTTTTTTTAATAAGATTAAAGAATTTGACAAAAGTTAAATCATTTTTTTTCTTTGTGTACAATTCAAATCAAATTCAATCTACTTACGGAAATTATTATAAAGATTTATTTATTCAGCAAGTTTTTGTAATTATCGTCCAAATTTTGAAAAGTCAATTTTGAGCACAAAGCCAAATGGGCTATGTACTTTTTCAGTTTCTAGACCCTCAATTAGAATTTAATTAAAAAAATAATTTTTGATCATAAATGTAGAATACACATTCTGTATTTTATCAGAAATAAAAGTTTTCTGTTTTTATTACTTGTTCTTTATTACATTTAGTAAAATAGATTATCTTTAACATCATAAGGTGAAAAATTTCTCATAAAAATTTAGTCTAATGAAATAATAATAATAGTTACATAAAATATATCATCAAACATGCAGCTGAAAATTTTCTCTTAATTAGAGAATTAATAGTGCTCGACTAGACGAGGTATTAAACTAAGAGGAATGAAAGGAGATGAGGAAAGGAAGTAGTGAAGTGTTTTGCAAGAAAGGGACAGAATGACAGTGTAACATCTTTGTAAGTGTATATATATATCCTCTCCTTTGATACTCAAAGAGAGAATTCCTTGTACCCGAGGCGTGAAACTGCCAACAATAACAGTTACCGGTTTACGTTTCATTAGCAGCAACTACTGTCTCAGTTACGATCCATATGGTATATACCGGCATTCCATTCGTTCATTAGCGCATTTGTAATACGGGCTTAAATGCACCTTTAATTTCAATGGGTAAGAACAAACTTGAGATGTTTGATGAGTTCCTCTCAAAGTATAAGAAAAAAATAAATAAACAACTCTTTTTATTTTTCTTCGTTCTACATTATTTATCCAATTTCAAACATGTCATTGTTGTTCAATAATAATAAGTTGAATAATCATAAAATTTCATAATTATATTTGTCTAATTTCTATTTCGTTCTTTATGTAGTTTATGGAAAATATATCAACTTAATTCCCCTTTACATCTTCTAACGCAATTACTACACTGTCAAATAAAGCATTGAAGTGAATGCAAGTCTAATTAAAATGAGATCGCAAGCGAAAACGAGAGAAACATTTAAAACGATTTGAACTAGTAAATTAAAATCGCTTAAATCTCACTTTATGATAAACCAGAACCACAGTATTCATGTATAATGTTAAACCTCAGTCTTATTGTTCATACATAAAAAATATAGAAAATGAAAAAGCAGTGCATAAAATTTTATGGTGAGTTGAAATAACTTTTGCTTGTTTATATTTCTACGAATGTTCAACAAACTTTTGATTATATTTAAATTATATGAACTTTAAACTAAATCGAATGGGAAACTCACTTTGATCTCCGAGTAAGAATAAAATGTAATAAAATTTATTTAAATTTTTGAATGAAATTCAAATGAAATGAAAGTTAAATTTTTCTTGATAACATTTAATGAATGTTTAAAATAAATATCAATTTCTCAAAAATGTATTATTTTTACTTTCCTCTTTCATTTCTAATTCATAACGAATAACACGAACCACAACACGAGAATATCATCAAACAGACGAGTTCAATGAAGAATCGTAATTGATTCAATTTAAAATTAAACTTTATTTGACAGCAAGTAAGTAAATAGCTGTTACATTTATGATCAAACAAAAGTTTTAAAGATGATAAAAGAGTTCATGAAGCCACAGCCACGAGTTCCAATCCAGAATAACACAACAAATATAACAGATCTTATTCGTTTCAGAATTTTTAACTTTTCAGAGAATATTACACTTTGATTTTACAATAAAATCACATCGTTCCACAACACGACGCACGAACAACGCGGGAACGCATACACGACGCAGCACCCGCGCAACGCCTCTCCGACCGAGATTTAATAATAAATCTTTATAATATCACGATAAACTTTAGAATTAAACTATCAACACATTGAATAAGAAAACGAGATAATCTCGTAATTTAGAGGCGTTATGCATTTATAATTTGTGAATTAAGTCACACTTTATTTTGACACGTTCTTTTATTCACTACACACAGCCTGTATATATAAACATTTGAATAATTCACTTAAGCCGTAGTCAATTATAAATTTTGTGATAGCACAGACGTACGTTCTTAGTAACGACAAACACAGCCGCAACACCTTCAGGGCAAACGCACAGATTCTGGGATCAAAACACGATAACACGACTTAAACAAAACATTGATCTGGAATTTTCAGGTAACGCGCACAGATAGTTTTATGTTTATTACAGATATACTAAAATTTATAGCAACTAGAGATTTATGAACATTACATAATCTTTTTTGTGCGTGCTATATTTTTGTTATTCTTATTAAAATTTTGTGCGTACGTGTGTTTATGCGCGTATAACAAGACTTACTTCTTTTCAAAAAATAAAAACTCAATTATGATTTTTGGATTAAGTTAATACATTTTTTTAATATTAAAACTTATTTTATTGTATATTTAAGAAATATTGATTTTCTTAAATGTTGCAAATCTATTTAAAATTCTGGTAATATAAATATTCCGATAATAACTACAGTTCATTTTCTCAATAGTTTCGACCCCCCCCCAATGCACTCGAATGCTTCTCCCACCCAAGAATCGACACTTGTCATGCTGAAATTTTCCGCTGGCACTATTAATAATTTTAAGACTGATATCAATAAAATGAAGCCCTAAAAATGTAAAATTTATAAAATAATTATTAAAACGAAACCATATTGAGTATTAATTTAGTGCGCTATCTCGTGTGTTCTTTCTTTTGCTATGCGATTTGATGTCCATAACCATTAATACATTTTACACAATATATAAATACGATCAAATCCATTGCAAGTTTAAAAAAAATAAATAAAGAAGTGCAAAACGCTCCTTTTCCGCACGAATTCGTATTCTACTGCTGGAGCTATTGATACAATGTTAATACATTTCACTGCAAGCGTTATAGAGTGCTGATGGAGGAACAGTAATTTTAAACAAAATCCGTTTTTTCATGCTTAAAAAATTTTGTAAAAATTTAATGAAATACTATATAATTAACTAAAAAAAAAATAAAAAAAAAACATTTTAATATTATTGTAAAAATTTAATAAAAATACTATATAATTAACTAAAAAAAAAATAAAAAAAAAACATTTTAATATTAACATTTTATTGAAAAAAAATATTTAATTTGATAAAAATTTATTTGTAGATTTTTTAAATTGGGTTTAATAATATTTAATAACGAATATATTATTTATTTTTTTAGTTTTATTAATAAACATAGTTATTTATTTAAAAATACTACATAATAAATAACAATTATTAATTATTGAATTACAATAAATATTATAATTAGTTATACAAACTTAAAAAATATATCAAATTTAAGTACATAAAATTTAAATACATAAAATTTAAATACATAAAATTTAAAAAAAATTTAATTTATTTAAATAATAAATATAATTTTCTAATTTAATTTTAATCTAATTTTTTTTAATCGGGTCCGCTTTTTTTAAGTTAAAAAAGTGGCCACGATTGAGGTGGAAATAAAGCGCTATATGCAACTCAGGAGCAAATTTTAATTCCCCCGAGTTGCATAATGTACTATTGCTCCCGAGTTGCATAAGGTACTTTATTCCCACCTCAATCGTGGCCACTTTATTTAACTTAAAAAAAGCGGGCTTAATTGGAAAAAATTGAAATTAAATTTTTTTCTAGAAATTTTGAATAATATATTGAATTTTATAACTTTTTTATTCTGTGAAGAAAATGAAATTTAGCGAGAGAAAAAACTTATTTCCCGCTAAATTTGCAAAAGAAAAGTACTTTTCTCCCGCAAAATTTCAAACGTAAGATATGTCTTTCTTTCGATCCATTTTTCGAGTTAACAAAGTGGCTATTTCTGTTGAGGTGGGGATAAAATAATTTTTTATACTTTCTTTCATTCTGAAAATAAGATTTTTTTAATTCGTGTACGTTTTTATAATTTAAAAAAACTCGGTAAATTTTGATTCTTTAAGAAAATAGCGACTACTTCTAAATTTTTTTAATTTAATGCATTTTTGTTTTTTTTCAATGATTTTCAAAATTTTGACGTTCATAATTAGTTTTTTACTCTAAACATATGTGTTGTAGTACATTTAATCTTTGAACTAAAATTTTAATGTTTATATTATGCTACTCAAACATTCTTTGTTAGCTTATTTGGATTCACATAAGTCTTTTTTAGGGTACAAAAATAGTATCAATGAAATTAAACAGGTTTTAAAATGTCATTCTTAAATCATGATTATTTAAGAATTTCACTTGTTACTCCACTTGCCATTTTGAAGCTAATGTAATAATGTTCAAATAAAAATTTACGTTCACAAGCTAAGCTTCTTCAAGCAACAGAAAAATTCAATTGAAGACAAAGCCTAATACTTTCTTAATAAAGCTTCCATACAAGATAAACCTCAAATATTATAAGAGATATCAACGTTCGATCAATTTCAAAGAATTATCTATGAATACCATTTTCTTATGTCTCTCGCAAATGAAAAGCCGCTAAATCTTTTTGATGCATTTAGTGACAGTGGAATTCGAAATCGATTTTCTCGGCCACTAATTTCCCATCATTTACAAGGTATATAAACGGGGGAGCAGCACAAGACTTTCATCAGAGAAAACAGTACAAAGAGGGTGAAGAGTAGAACGACCTATAACGCACAAGAGACAAGATACTCTAAACGAGAATGAAAGCGAAACAAGATAGGAAGAAGGTAAATTGATTACCTATGATATTTTTTACGCAATTTCTGTTGAAAGCATATAAAATATGTACCCGGAAATGAAGATGAATTTAATTAATTTTGAAAGGTACCTTCAAAAAAGTTAAGAATTTTTTTTTGGCTTATATTTTATTATTTAAATAATCAATTTATAACATTAAAGTTTCAAGTTAGAAAAATTACCTTTTGTTGGAAAAATAATAAAGGTTGAAAATTGCTGGTTCAATTAAAAAAAAAACTTTTACTTTTTTAGACGATAATATTTTATAGTATCCTAATAAACACATTTGGTTATTTCGTGTATGATGCATTTCATGATTATAATAACTAGATCTTAATAAAAAGTTGTTTTATAAAATAAAAAATATAGTACAAAAAAATAGTTTCTTTCGTGTATATTGAATCCTCATAGCAAAAGACCCCCTGTAGTGAAAGGCGTATAGATACTCATCGAGTGACGTGATTCTCTTGTGTCGTTACTTCTTTCCGTGCGCTTGTATAACCAAATTAAAATATACGCCATGTAATATTTATATAGGGTGCCTCTGTACTGCCGCTTGATATAGGAAACAAGCGTTACGCATGAAAATTATCAAGCTAATGTAATTTTGGACGTCCCAAGGTCTCGAAGACTGATTACACGAGATTGCTCTATTTAAATCAATTTAATTTTGTTACTTAATTGTGATAGGTATAATATATATCTTATTGACGTTGTACTTTATCACAATTTATTTTTATAAACATAGTAGAGAACATTTTCTATTATCGTAGATAACTAACCCCTATTTTTTCAACATGAGCTTATTCAAAATTCAGTCGTATATACACTTATGCCTACAAATGATCGTATATCTATATGCTCAATGGTCAGAACGTAGAACATTTGAAAATGAAAGTTGACGTATAAATATATGGATGAGAGCTTGGCTTTTTGAAAGAGGGCTTAAAATCCTATTGCTAGTGTAAGGGCTCTCGAGAAATTCATATATGAAGCTAAAATTTCCTGGCTACATTACTAATATACCCTTTTTGCACAGTTACTCATATTACTTGCTCTGATATAATGAATTTACTCTTTGCATGTTATTGATTATTAATTTAGAGTTTTTTCTTGTCTAATGAAAATTCATAGATGTGTTTTTATATGTTTAATTTAAAACTTCAATTATTTATGTCTGCCTAATTGAAGATAATTAAATTTTTAAATATTATGATCCTAAATAAAAAATAATTTTTGTAAGCTCTTCGATGCTTAGACCTGAAAATAATTGAACATAAGGTTAAAACTATGTGAAGCTTCTATAGTTTATATTAAAAAAGGATAATTTATAACTTATACGATATGTAAAATGAAAAAAGCCTAAAGGATATACTGCAGGGGATATTGCAAAGAATACTATTGAAAATATTAAAAGTAACATACTTATAATATTTCCATTTTGTAGGGTTTCATGTCATCAACATTTCTGTAATATTTTTTAGTCATTCTGTTTATGGATTTTTTTCATATTTTCTACAGAGAAAATAAAAATTTTTTAATGTTTTGTGTAGATATTTATATAGTATTTTCTGTAGGTATTTCTTTAGTATCTTAAATACATATTTTTTACTCGATTTCTTACAATGCAACCCAACGATTTTTTTCATAAGGGATACTTGTTTACGTTGTGAAATTTCGAATATTTTGCATATGAAATGAAAGTTAATAAATGAAAATTTAAGTACTTGTATACGTCCTTCTGAACATTAAGGGATTAAAATGAATTTATAAACAATATTTGTAATATAAAATTTGCTTGAGAATTCTCAAGTATAGAGCTTGTTAATATATCAAATAATTATTAATAAAATTTGAATTATTTTCTAGTTCCGTGCATTTAATATATTCATTTATTTCATGTGCATGAGTTTCAATAAAGTTCAAATAAAAAATTTATTTTTCATCTTAGAATGTTAACACGTTGAAAATTTTAATACCAAAATACTTTCAAATATTTATTACCGAAATCTGCGGTTCAAATATATATCGGAATCACAATAAATTTTAAATTTATATCATCGGGTAATTAATAAATATTTTTAGTTCATAATATTCTAAAACAAACAAATTAATATTTTTATTTTTATTTAGATTTTGTTTATTTATTATTTTTTTTAAACAGGATGACATCGCGAATCTGGACAGTATACATATTGAAAAGGTCATAAGGAGACCAAAGCATTTTGTTCCGTATTTATAGTTTATGAAACATCTTCATCCATATTTAAAAACCGTCACATAAATCACTACCCTTACAACGCCTGTCGAGTCAAAGTCTCAACCGTCGCGAGACGCACCATTCTTTTTTAAAATGGCTCTTTTCCTTCGAGGTTCGATATCATATTATCCCTTGACGTCTTTGCGTATGCATAGTAAAGATTGCGATAGTATCGCCGATCGATAAACGACTATTTGAAAAACAAATTATCTTTGCTAGTAGGCAGTGCTTATATTCATCGCATAAGTTCTTGGCATATGCAGATTGGATTTTGCCTTCAAATAATGGTTTTAAAATTATCGTGCCATTTTTTTTTCACTATGAAATAAGTTTATCTATTAACCGATAATTCTATTTTGAATTTCCATTTTGACTTATAGTATAATATAAAATTTCAAACTGATATTATATATTTAAATTAACACGAGCTTCATGAATTCAATTCATCTTGTAATAATATTATTTGCAAAAAAATCTAAAAATCGAATTATTCTTATACTAAACAATGATGTGTTTTTTATATTACATAATATTTTGTATTTACAGAAGAGCTATCTTCTTCTGTTTATCTACCCACCCTTTATTTTACATAACGTAATAAATCTGAAACGCAATCATGTATGTAAACATTTTTTTTTAATTTATAGAGCAAATTATTTCATTGTGAAAATTGACATAAAATGTCAAAAGAAATTTATTTTATAAAATATAAACGTTGCATAAAACTTTGTGGTATTAAAATATCAACTTTGAATGATAAACAGGAATATTAACTTACATTTAAGGATGCGTATTTTATTAAATCCCAAATTCTTACTAACATCTAAAAATCACATTATTAAAACAACTCATCAAAAGGTGAAGTAAAGAAAATAATAAATTCTTGCGACGATGGGCGCTAATTATCAACGCAGAGAGTTATATTTCGAAAAGGCTTATGCTAACGAGTGCTTTATTATTTTGAAACATCTCAACTTGATTGTAAAACTAATTGCAATAATTTGAATCAGCTGAGCTCCCTAAAAGCAGCACATTGAGTGCTTTTTCATCCTTAAAATTGATACAACAAACGAGATTCTTGAGCAAACTTGAAAAATTAAATATTATAGATATTGTTAAAAAATAGTAAGAAAATATAAAACAAAGCGTTTTTACGAAACTAGACGATATGTTAAAGTTTTAAAATAAAACGATTAAATAGCTATCGAAAAAGCACAAAGAAAATTTTTATCAAATGACTTAAATGAATAAAAATAAAAATTGCCAAGTTTTAAGTAAAAAAATTCATCACATAAAAATACGATAATATTTTTGAAACATAGCATAAAAAGTAATTAATGATATATTTAAAATTTATTTAAAAAATTTAATGATGTTATTAAAAAAAAATAATTTGTTAATATAAAAGAACATTGCTTAAAAAATAAAAATCTATCCTGGAGTTGATAGTGAAATAAAGACATTAATAGCAAAGGAATTTTCTGATACTTTTAAATAGTGTCAAAGAATTGGCTTATATACAAATAACGGATCGTTTTTCTTAAAGACATTAAAAATTTATAATTAGTTTAAATATATTAGTCGCATAATCTCTCAACAGAGAAAATGTGTCCTGTCATGAATATATTTTGTATTTTTTGTTTATTTTATGAGTGTTAAGCTAAACTTTTCTAATTATTTCAAATCCTGGCATACATTAAGTATTTAAACTTTCACTTGTAAATTAATTAAAAATTCTTTTTTTATCTTATTTTCTCGTTTTTTAGTGCTATAACTTTTACTGAAAAATGATTTATGTGATTTTTGTCTAAACGTATAGAAAAATACTTGATATTTAAAGTGAGATGTGTTAAGTTTAAATATTTCAGCCACTTTAGAATATTTTTTCGCTGAATTTTCTAAATCACAAGTTATAATAAAATTTTTTTTAGTTATAAAACAAACATAAATATTAATAAAAGTAGCATACTTCTATAAATTAAAAATCTTATATTTTAAATATCTTTAATTCAACATCAATTTTAATAATTAAATTAACTTTTTTCTAGAATGTTAATCAACAAACCATTTTTGAAATTCGTAATGAGCGGATTTAAATAGATAATTAACACTTGTGTGTTTCACTGGGCTTCTATTAGTTACGGAAATGCTTATGATTCCTAAACTATTATAAATATAAAATGTAGAAGATCTACAGAAACTGCATCCTAGAAGTATCAAAAATTTGCAGAAAGCGCAAATGGAGAAATTGCAGAATAATAAATCCCTTTATCAAAACGGGATTTTTCTCACTCTTACTTGGAGCTTTAGCTTTTATCAGGGGGTTCTGCATATAGATAGAGCGTCGTTTCATAAAATGCGGTCTTGTTTATAGCGGTAGCTTTGCCCTTAAGTCAGGCTTTCTTGGCTATACTGCCGTTGTTGCATACTATGAGTGTCTTATGAAATAGATACTGCTTCACACTAAAGGGTCGCAAACTGGAGAAAAAAAACAAGAATAAGAAAAAGCGCACATACATATATATGTATAGCAAGAAAAAACTGAGACGATAATATTTCTCAAAAAAACGACTCAAGACTCGCTGGCTCACATAGATCCTGATTTACACATCTAGCACGTACCTCTCGTAATAACAATGCGTCACTTTTATACGTCGGCATAAACAATGCGAAAGAAGAAGAAAGAACGAATTATTGTTCAGAAAAAAGGAGAGTAAAAAAATAAGAATGGGAACAACCTCCCATGTGTTCAACCAAGTCAACCTATCTTTCTTCTTTCTTTACTATTTCATTGCTTTTTTTAACATTTTTCTACAATGATCCTTGAAGCGAGAGGATATATGAGGTTATATATAATCTTTTAAAATTTTGATATTTTTTTAATTTATTTTTACAAATTTCATACAGAAATTATCTCAGGATTAAAAATAATATGTACTTCCTATTTATGTAAAAATTACTATTCTTTATTTTTTAATTAAAAAGTTTTTAATTACATTTAATAACATTTAACTTTGAAGTAAAACAGCGTTGAACGTCAGAGTGGAGATGACGCTACTTGGCTATATTTTCTATATTTATAAATATAATGAGTTCGATTGCAGAACTTATTATGATTAATTTATTAGTTTATTATCTTGCCGAAATATTGATTTATTCTGGATCTATTTTCGGTTAATTTTTTAAAATAGGGGAATCCTGGTGTAAATTTTGCAATATATTTATCTTTATTCTTTAATTTGTGTTTTTGTATTGATTAAAAATTATGTGCATATATAATTTTAAATTTCATTAATTTTATATAATAAATAACATTAAATAATTTGTAATAGTATTACTTTTTTAGAAAAGTGAGAATAATTATAATTATTTTATGAATATTTCTTTTACTTTGATGAATAAGGTGAGAAATTACACCACAATTTTATAATAAACAGAGGCGAGAAAACGCGTATAGCACGTCTTTGTTTTACACAATCCATCAGATTAATACAAAATAGTAAAAGGAAAATTCTTTAATTTAAGCTTAGTTAAGTAATAAATATTTATTTGTTCTAAAGTTAGCAGCAATAAAAAATGAAGGTTAAACATTAAAATTAGCAGTAATTGTATAGGCTATAAAATAAATTATTTTTAATTTATTTGCAATCATCGTTTCTATTTGTTGATAACATTATAACAAAAAATAGATATTGTTTTCAAAAAAGCCAAAATTAAATAATTTTCCTTAAACTTTTTGCATTAAACTGATGGATTATGTAAAAAAAAACATTAATTTATGGTTCTTTGAAATAATACTACTTTTTAATGTATTTCATAAAACTATTGCTACTTTACCATTTAGTTCGGAATCTATTGTGCCTTTATGACTATAAGTTTAGCTTTTTCATATTTTTATGTGAGAACCAGAGATATCTTAGATCAAAAGGTGTTTAACCAAAATAACTTTCGACCAAAGGGATATTTGATTAAAGACTTGGATAAATATTAATACATTGATAGATATATACATAGTTGAGTCATAATACTTGGACAAGTACAAATACTTGAAAAGATATCAATCCTTCAATAGATATCAATACTTGAACCAGTAACAATACCTGGAGAGAAACCAGTATCAATACCTGAATGAGTATCAACACTTCAGTATCTATTATTTCTTAGACAAGTACCAATCCCTGAAAAGAGAAAAAATAATAAAGTTAAAGATATTTATATAATTAAAGACATTTCAACTTAAATAATATAAAAATTTGTACTTATATTGATTCTTATAACATAAAATATATGCAATATAAATATTTTACGTTTAATGTTTCATAACACTATTATAAAACTTAAACGATTTAATAAATTTATTATTTTACTCATTATGTTATTAACAATTTCAATTCAAATTTATTTATTTTTAGTTTAGTTTTAATCCATTACAAATTTTTCTAAAAAATTTTTGGAAAATAATAAATGTAAAAATTTTTAATATCTGATATCTTATAGAAAATTTTAAATACTCTTGTGTGCCATATCGACAACTCTACAGTGATAATTTGGTTGTCTGATAATAATAATATATGTTTCAATATCTTATAATTATATTTTTTTTTAATACGATTTGAATTTTTGTTATGGGATTGGTCAACTTCTTTTACCGTAATTTAATTTTATGGTTAACTTTAAATAAGTAAATTTCGTATTCCAAATTGACGAAATATAGATTTTCCATGTAAAACTATTTTAAAAAATAATTATTTTAAATTTAATACTATATAATACTATCTCACATTTTTCTGTTTTTTTACTACCTGCTTTTTTCTATACCCCGTCCTTTTTTCGCAAATTCTCTCTTTATTTTCTATTTTTTTCTTATTTTTCTATTTTATTTCTACAACAATAGTATGTTTTTATACGTATAAAGATAATTAAAGATCCGAAAGCGAGAAAAAAAATTGTTTAAAGAAGTTAAACATCAAAAATTGAAAAATGCTACGAGAAAAATGAAAATCAATTTCTTAATTGTTCATATTTAGTTTCTAGAGTTGAGTTCGGACAAGACTTTTACGGGTTTTTGAGCGTACATCCCTTTCGTGTATCCGGCCCTTGAATTTTGAATATTTAATAAAACCTTCAAATACCGTTGAAAAAAAATAAGAAAATAAATTATTATTAATTTTTTATTTCCAATTTGTTTTCAATGTTTTATACTTTCTTAACAATGATCTATATACTTTAAAAAGTATTTGAAATATGCGGTTAAATTATCCTTTTGATTCATTAATATATTATATTCTTAAAATATTTACGATACTTGTAGATTTTTGCAATATGAAACTAAATTTCTTATGACTATAGCGATAAAAATTTTAGTAGATGCAACTAAAATTCGCCTAAATATTGACTTTAACTACTGCCGTCCAAAGCATAAACATTGTTAACTGATATTTTTGACAAAAATTACTGTTTTACATCATTTAAAAGTAAAAAAAATTCTGCATTTTTCTGTGTTTTTCATTTTTTATTCGAAATAGTAGTTTTTTAATTACAAAAGTTTACAGTGCGATAAAGCAGAGAAAAAATTTTTTAAATTTCAAATTTTTTTTCGTTTTTTTTTTTTACTCAATTTAAAATTTAATTTTTTTAAAGCGTTGAATGTAGTTACGGTCTTTTTGACAAGTATTTTCACCTGACAAAAAAACTTAACTACATAAACTAATAATTTTTACTTGTTTTTTTTTAAATAATATTCAGCGTCCTTTACAACCCTTATAAACCGTTTTGCAAAAAAAAAAAAAAAAAAATTGTTTGTATCGAATTTAGAAAAAAAAATAGTTTTTTTTTATTTTCTCGAATTTTGTTCGAATGCAATTAACCCCTTAACTGGTAAAGCTTTTATCACTTTTCGTGCCAAAACTGATAGCCACATATACTGTTTAAGTGTACAAAAATATTATTCTTAGGGGTTTTTGGGCACGCTGATTCCATTCCCATAATTATTTTCACAATAAAAAGGGTTGAAAAAAGGTGTTGAAGGGGGTAAATTTTTTGAGAAAATCTTATAAACACTATTTTGTTACAACTTCATGAGTAATTATGAATAGTATTAGTGGATACCAGATTTGACAAAAAATGTTATGAATGTTTCGTCAGTTAAGGGGTTGAAAGACGCCATTTTAAGGTTGACATTTCAGATTTATGCGATTCTAACATCAGATTTGGATTCAGCAACCTCAAAAATAGTTGTAAACAAAATTTGGTTTAAATTCATTACGAAATATCGAAGTTATCCAAATAAGTTCTCTAATTTATGACTTTATTATTTTTTTTCTATAACTATGAGCAAACAAATATTAATAATTTACTTTTAAAATTTCAAATGCATAAAAAAGTAGCGTTCAGAATTTTAAATACAATAGATCGTGTATAACTAAGGCGTTAAAATAAAATTTTTATTTGTTTTTTAAAAAAATAAAATTGTAAAACAAAATAAATAATTTTCAGTGCAGAAAACTTATTTTTATACATAATATTGATTTTCATTTTATGTCACAGATTAACGTAATATGTTGGATGAACATATTAATTATCAAACCATTCCCTTTCCCTTCCAGTAATCAGAGGATTACTTTAATACATATCAGGATGCAATATATAAAAGCCTGTGTCGGCATGATAAGAAAGCGATATCGAATAACTAAAATATCAGATAACTTACACAATTTCAAAAATCATATTCATGATTTATTAAGAATTAATTACAAAATGTATTATTATAAAAATTTATCTAGATATCATTACATATCAATATAATTTCAAATAAAAGGATTCAAAGGAATTTTTTAATGGATTTAAACTGGTTAATCAAAATGGTTTTTAGAATCCGTCACACATGCGCGTACACATGCCCGCATACATACAGGAATTTTTTTTAAATAATATTTTTCGGTTACTAGTGGTTCCAAGCATACTTATAAAATGTTATTTTGAAAGATATTTTTCCATTATCATAAAGCTTTTTCTATGACAAAAAAAATTGTTATTTAATTTCTTATTGTTAAAATCTACATGATATTTGTAGGACGTATTTTTATGTTATACGCATAAAGCGCAATTTATTAAAATGATGAATAGGAAACCAAAACACCCATCGATCAGTTATCTATTTTCGTATTATTGTAATATTGATAAAAGATATTCAAACAACAGACTATGTATGGACGTAATATGTTCATAAATATGGTATATAAATAAACAATATATCAACGTACAAATATTTCTAAACATTATATCAACATACTGACGAGAAGATGTGTAAGAGCAAACAAAAGAATAAAGAAAGCGTAAGCAATTGAATGGACCGACATACGATTTGGCACAATGAAAGCGCAACACAAAGTACATAGAAAAACACATAGAAAAAAGAGAGCAAAGTTCAAGAAGATAAAAGCTACAAACAAACAAAGGCAAAATAATCAATAAATAGAAAATGAAAGAATGCTAAACATTTAAACAAAGAACTATTTTACTGTTTTTGTTACTAACAATTAAGTAATGATGCTTGATGATAGAAAAGAACGGATACATTTTATTATAAATTTTTTATAAAAAAGAAAACAAAACCCGGTTAAATGATGGTTTAGTTTCTAAAATGAAAAAAAAAGAAAATGCATACGTACGATTTTTTTTTGAGTTGACATAAAAAAAAAGTTTTTAAAATTATTTAATGAATTTATAACTTTTATCAAGCTATAACAAAAACAAAATTTTCAATATAAAAATGTTATAATACTTAAATATTTTTATATTAAGATTAGAAGAGAACTTGCACATTGTTCCCAACAAAAATTATTCTAATAACTTTTCTCTAGAATCAGTAGTTTTCTAATAGAAAATTCATAAAATTTAGGATTTCGTAGAAAAATTAAAAATCAAGATTTCATTTTAATTTTTACTGATAATTTTTTTATTATTTTGATTGTGAACCTTTTATAATTTTATTGTATAATTTCAGGTGTTAAATGGAACGTAATCTCAGAATTTTAACAATTTCTACGTTTAATCCACCAATTTGATATAAAGTGTTTCATGTAAAAGATTTGATTTAATTACATTCAAGTTAAATAAACATCTCTGATATCTTTCTTTAGTACAAATTTTAATTGTAACATCTTCAATATTACTGAATCATATCATTACAAACGAAAGAGAGAAAGAGAGAATGTATTGAAAGGAATAATATGTCAAAAGAGAAAATGCAATATATACAATTCTCGTCAGTAGTAATTTCAATTTAGCTATACCACAAGAGATAGTGAGTCGTCTATCCGCAAATTTACTAATGATGATGGTGCATTTCAAACGTAAAATAAGCAAGTTCGATTTCGTAAGACTCACAGAGATGCTCGAGGCGTGCACGTTGTTACTGTGTTAGCTTCGTTTGTTAATGTATATGCAAGTAACTTTTTACAAATTTAAAGTTCATGTTACTGATTTCAGATTTTTATTTGTCGATATGAGTTTGGCTAAGGTTTCTTTTATTAATAGCTACTTTAATTTATGTTGAAATTCATTAATTATTCTTTTGTGCCAAAATTAAAAATCAAAATTAATTTACATTTAAAAAAAAAACTATAAAAAAATTATTTCGTATTAAATTTGAAAAAATATGAATTTTCATAAAAATGCATTGAAATTTTTACAAAGATGTACAAAAATATACAAAATTAATATATATTAATAGTATAAAAAATATAAATTAGATAGTGACAAACGTTAATAATTGCTTTTATATGTATATAATCCATTATTAATTAATATGTACTTTTAAGTGCTTTATAAATTCAAACAAGGGTAAATATAAATGCGTTATATTTAAGTAAAATGTATAGGTAAATTTTATCTTATGATAAAATTTAATTAGGTAGATAAAAAAAAACAACGAGACGTGACCTTTACATAACCGAACAGATTAAAATTCTGAATATTTTTAAAAATAAGTCTAATGTGCATTATTGAAATAAATTGAATATATATTATACGAGATAAAATATTATTTGTATAAAAATCAATAAAGATATTTTAAAAATAGTTCTTATTAAAAATTATAAATAAGAAATGTTGTCTTGTCGATAATTTGTTTGGAAAATAGATATAATTAAAATAAAAATATTACTATTGCAAAACCAAAAAAAAATAAATAAATTATAAAAAATTTTATTTTTGTATATACAATTAAGAATGAATTATTTTAAAATTTATCTTGAACATATTTAGAATTAAATTAATCTTTAAAATTTGTAGGGAAATGAAAACTGTGTAAAAGTTTCCTCCAATCTAACGTTTACTAACTATACAATCATAAAAAAATAAAGTAAAAGAATATGTTTGAATAAGACTTTATATAACTAATTTATTTTTTAAATTTTTTATTTGATGATTGTCATTTGAATTTCAGTGAAAAACAGAATCTTTTAAGGACATAGCCTAAAATAGAAAATGGAAAATGATTTTTAAAATATATGAAGTTATAAAAAAAATAAAACATGAGAAAAATGTAAAAAATTTTCTTTTAAATACAAAAACATGCCAAGCATAGAACACAAACAAAAAAAATTATCTTCAAACATTGCTCGTAAAAGAAAACTGAAGAAGGTATTATGGGAATCTTTAAGAATCCTAACTAGGACGTTTCCATAAAATTTATTAGACACGCTCCACTAGTTTGTTTTCGACTGATGTCACGGATAAAGAGACATGGAGAAACTCTGTAAAAGAGAGGAACATAAAGATATAGAGAAAAAGAAGGAAATATTTCAAGTTATGACGAGAGTACGACCATGAAAGAGTCAGACCACCTACACTTACTATCTTTGCACGTTTTGTTACAAATCTTTTTATGAAGATATGCTTTTATCTTTGTTTATTATCTTACACTTTTTATTTTTATTATTTATTTTCATCATTTACATCATTGGAAACATATAAAATAACTAATAATTATTATTAATAATTAATTATTCGTAACTCAATATTCTTGAAAATTTAGTTGCTTCTAACAAATAATAACAAATTTCATTTCTCATTGTGAAAACTAGCATATTTTAGAACGCTTTAACAAAAAGAATTGAATTTTAAAAATCCCCACGAAAAATAGCAAATTTCGCGCTGTCATCGCAAAAATTAGCACGTTTCATTGTTTCTGCGCGAAGTCTAGCAATTTTTACAATCTCGCCTCGAAGTTTGGTAATTTTCATGACTCTGCCGTGTAATCTAGCAATTTTCATGATTTTGCTGCAATGTCTAGCAATTGTCTTGACTTCGTCGGAAAGACATTTATTGTTTTACAGTGAAAATTGTCACGGAAAAAATTGATACTTTCCATCTTCTTAAAGTGAAAAACAGTGCATATTGATGCTTTTTGATAAGCTACTACACTCATTAATTTAGTTTATTTAAATTTTAAGCATACAATTTTTTTATATTTAAATTCATAAAAACTTAATTTCTTTTATTACTTTAATCAAAATATCTGATAATCGGTCGTATTTTTACAAAGTGTGTTAATATTCATTAATTTTTTAAAATTTATTAATTTTTATGGCTTAGCGATGAGATATGTTATTCTTTGCGGAAATGTGAAGAGCTAGTCTTCTCTGAACATTATTAAAAATGACTACTTTTGCAGGACAGCATTGAGATGTCATACTTTTCACAGGATGGTTGTAAAATGTGTTACATTTTGAGGAATAGTGGTACATTATACTCTTCGTGAGCCAATTTAAATTTCATCGACAATCGAAGCCTGCTTATCTTCATTAAAAGTTATGATATAATCTTATAGCTTTCATCGAAATATTTATTAATTAATAAAACTTAAAATATCCTAATCAATGAATAAAATATCCTAAAAAATGCTTATGTTTTAAAAGTATTTAAGATGAATTATTAATTTGGCTACACAAAGAATTATCACGCATTAAAGTTTTTTTTTTCTGCTGATAAAAAAGTCTGTAACTTTTGAAGGACTCAATGGATTAAAAAAAATCGAAATAGTAAAAGGATCTAAAAATAATTAAAAGTTTTTTTTTTCATTAGTAAAGTAAGTTTTTTTATTCAAAACATAATTTTAAAAAAAATAAGTTCTATGTCGAATAATAAAAAGAAAATAATTTTTTCAAACGAATTTTATTTACTCTGATAGAAAATTGATTATAATTATAAGCATAATTGATGGTCAACAGATGTTAAAATGACACTTATCTAGAAATTTTTTAAAAAGTATTTCTAGAATTTTCAGATCAGTGTCATTTTAACATCTGTTTTTTGTCAGAGCTATAAAACTTTGAATATTCGGTAATTTTGTTGTAGATTGGCCAAAAACTTATGCAAACAACTGCATACTCGACGATCATGTATTCTTTAACCTTCCTTTAGTTATGATTTTAAATTTTGTATTAAAAATAAGAGAACCAATGGAATCATCCAATCAGATCATATGATTTTGAAATATCAATAAAAGAACAGCTAAAGAATACATGTAGATGAATGTACATCGTAAAAATTAATGATGGATGTACGTGGGTGGAAGGGTGGTTATGAAATAACTATACATAAACACTATTGTTGTTACTCTTATAATAATCAATATATTGTAAAGCAATAATTAACACTCAAAATACTTTTTAAACTCTTAAGTACTCTATGTAGTTTACTCAATAGAGGCTAAAAAGAGAATGAGCAGGACTTGTTCCGCCTACAACTCATAGTACTAAAAAGGGACAAAAAGGGTGGGGGGAGATAAGGCAAAGCAAACATTACAATTAATATACGTAAAAAATTGATTATGTGTTCATAGAAAATTTACTATATGTATAGCAAATTTTACCATGGATATTATAATTTTTATGCAAGATCAAGTACGTTCTACAGTTGCAATACAATATAGTAATTTTACCCATAAAATTTCTCTCCAAGCAAGTATGATTTTCATTAACATAAAAATAGCTTTATAATTATCATAAGGTATAAGTAAAAGAAAACAGTATTTGAAACCTTCATTTTTTGTATTTTATTTTAAAAAAGTATTAAGGTAAAAATAAAATTCTATAAATTTTAATATGGTACGTTAGAGAATAAAAATGAAATAGATTCGCCATTATGAGTTCTTCTTATTGCCTCCGCCAACATAATTGATACATCTATGACCTATAAAATATAAAAGTTTATATTAATAATGTAACCGTCTGATCTTTCATTATTCATTTGATAATTTAAATATTTAGAATATTTAATACAAAAATTACTCATATATTATGATTTTTTAAAATTGAACATACTTTAATTTTTGAACAGTCTTTTATATGATGATCTTGAGGGATGGTATTTGTAACTACAACAGCTTCAAAGGCGGCATTATTAATTCTACTAATAGCTGGACCACTGAAAACACCGTGTGTCAAAATAGCATAAACTTTGATGGCACCCGCGTTCAAAAGTTTATCCGCAGCATGACAAATTGTTCCACAAGTGTCTGCCATGTCGTCGACAAGTATAGCAATTTTGTTTTTGACATCGCCAACCAGTACCATGCTGGATACTTCATTTGCTCGTGATCTTTCTTTATGAATCAATGCGAATTCAACTTTCAACCGATCAGCTATTGATGTTACTCTAAAAAATATATGCAGTGTTACAAAACCTTTTTTTAAAATTATATAATTGAAAATTTTACTTTATCCTTAATATATTTTCTATATATAATTTTGTGAGCTAATGTATCAATGATATTTTGAGCTAAAATAGTTTAAAAATTTACTAAAATTAATTGAACTGAGAGTAAAAGTTATCTAAAAGATAAGATACACTGCCGCTCAAAAATTTAAGCTCACCTAAAAAAAAATATTAAAATTTTTAAAATTTTATATTAAATTCTATTAAATAAATTTTTTACGCCTTAAAAGTATTCTAGCTTTATTTTTCATACAAAAAGGCAACTTTTTTTCCCTGTCATTTTTTTGTAAAATGCATAATATTCAAAGCATAATGTGTTTTCGAAAAATGGTATTGTTTTATAAAAACAGTTATAACATAGACAAAAATAAGTTTTAAATAACACTTGAGGTTTATTTAAAAGTTTTTGCATTTTTCTTTCAAATCGCTTCGGAGTTTTTTCAGATACGTTAATTTTCAGATAGTGTACAAGCAGTCAAAGTTGCACTAAAAATTTTTTTTAATTTCAAGATTCTAAGTGTGCGTAGAAGAGAGTTCCCGTATCACAAAAAAAATTTGTACATAACACTTTGAAAGAGGACCACGAGAGCTTTCAAATGAGATGTATAAGATACGTATAGATGACTTTTAGTTCCTGAAATATAAAACTTTATGACGTGTAGTTCCTAAAATATAACACTTTAAAAATTTTAATATTTTTTCTTAGGTGAAGTTAAATTTTTGAGCGGCAGCATATATTTAACTACATTTGTGCTTAAGGTATCAGGCTTGAGTTTAAGCCTGAAAAAAAATCAATTTTAAATTAACTCATAATTTTTTTATTCCAATAATATTAATAATTAATAAAACTTGTTTTTACCTTAAATATATATTAAATACAAGACTTTGACCTAAGAATAATTTTAAAAAACCTCATCCGATGCTTAAAACTCTTTCGATCAGTCGAAGAATGGATTTTTAAAATTTTGGTACTTGCTGTAGACTTTCTCAGTTAATTTTAATAATTAGCCTCAAAATTTCCAGAGATCTTCAGTTTATATATCTTCACAAAAGAACGATTCTGGAATTTTGATAAGATAAGTTTAAGTAAATGTTGAATTGAATTATTTACATGAAATTCACAAAAATATGTATTTTTATCAGCTTTTTCTAAACCAAACTTTTAAATTCTTTTTTTTTTTTTAACTAAAACTTTTATTTTGTGAAGATATATAAACTGAAGATCTCTGAAAATTTTGAGGTGAATTGATTAAAAAAGTCTACGCAAAGTACCAAAATTTTAAAAATCCATTCTTCGACCAATCCAAAGAATTTTAAGCATCGGACGAGGTTTTTTAAAATTATTCTTGGGTCAAAAGTCTTGTATTTAATATATTTTTAAGGTAAAAATAAGTTTTATTAATTAATATCATTAGAATTATAAGTTATGACTACATTTAAATTTGTTTTTTTTCAAGTTTAAACTCAGTCCTGATGCCTTAAACAGGATAAGTTAAAGATAATATCTAAATATAAGGTGAAAATTAGATGAAAAATAAATCAAGTTAGCTAAATTTAAGCTAAAAATAACTTAAAAATAGCTACAATGAAATGAGTTAAAGTTAATAAGTAGCTAAAATGAACTAAATTTAATTTAAAGATAGCTAAAACAAGTTAAAATTAAGCCAAAAAAACTGCGTTTAAATAAATTAGAGTTAAAAATAGCTTTAAGTCTAGGTTATATTAGATTGATTTCAGCTAAAACCAGATTAAACATAGTTAAATATAGCTGAAAAATAGTAAAAAAAATAGTTAACTTTAGATAAATTCAAGCTAAACACTAACTATAAATTAACTGAATCAGCTCGAATGTATTTATAATCTGACAGTGTACTGCTACCACCGCTAAAGTGTCCGAAATTTAGGTTAGATAGATAAAGCTCAAGAAATAGATAAAAATATCTAGAAAAATAGCTAAAACTATTTATTTATTTATTTTATTTATTTATTTATTTCTACGGGTATTACTGCCCTTTTTAACACTTAGAAATTCGTTTATAAGACAAAACAGTTTGACGTATTGTTTAACGTGGTGTCAGCCCATGGCAGAGTCAGTGAAAAAAGCGACCAGACGGGGAATCGATCTCGCGTCAACAAGAATACAAGTCCCTCGCCTTAGCGATTACACCACCGAGCTCTAAAATTAGCTAAAAAAATCAATAAATTTATCTGAATTGTAGCTAACAATAAATTTAATAACGCTGCCAAGCGCTTTGGTGCAAAGCTTTCTCATAGAGCTCATTGAGTTAGAGTAATTTGATTTTATTTTTTTAAAATGTGATTTCAATGTAAAATATAATTTCTATTTAAGAAAAATTAGTGAGTGTGAGAGAGTGATTAGGAAATAGGAAGAGAGAGACAGGGATGGATGAAAATAGGGTAAAAATGAGGATCAATCTCAGATACAAAGACAGAGAGAAAGTGGGGACGTAAAAAAAGATTTAGTGAAAGCGTTGAATCAGAAATCAAAAGAAGTGATCAAAAAGCTACGCTAAGAAAATTATTTTTTAAAAGCTTGTTTTATACAGACAGTATCAAATAACGTGTCTGCAAATTTTAGAGCAAATCTATCGAGTAATTTACATAAAATGAAAAACAAAAATGAAAAATGAAATTTTTTTTCAAAATTAAAAAAATTTTCTAAAATTAAAACTATGCTAAGCAAATTTATTTTTAAAAGTCATACTTCTTTTCACAAATGCACGTAATTCTCATGTTATCAGTAATTTACGAAAAATAAAAGAAAAAAATGATAAAATCAAAATTTTTTTCCCATTTTTCAAATGGTTTCAAAATTAAAGCTACACTAAGAAAACCAATTTTCAATAGCCTCCCACGTACTTAGACAAAAAAATAGATAGTATGCAAAATTTGAAGCAAATACATCGAGTAATTTTCGAGATCTGATTGGCTAAATAAATACAATTTTCTTTTTAAAATTTTCAAAATGTTCTAAAATTAAAACTACGCTATGGAAATCAATTTTTGAAAATTTCCCTTCTTTTGACAGTCGCAAATAATTTCCCTGCAAATTTTAGAACAAATCTATCGAGTACTTTACATAAAATAAAAAAAAAATAATCAAAATTTTTTTTTAAATCTTCAAAATTCTCTAAAATTGTAACTACGCTAAGAAAATTAGTTTTCAAAAGCTTGTTTTTCCAGACAATAGCGAATTGATTGTATAAAAATTTTGGAGAAAATTTATCTTATGGTTTACGTAAAATAGAAGATAAATGAAAAATTTTTTTAAAAATTTTTAAAATGCTCTAAAATTACAAATACGCTGAGAAAATTAGTTTTTCAAAACTTGTTTTCTTCAGACAGTAGCAAATAACTTTCATACAAATTTTGGAGCAAATCTATCGAATGTTTTTCATGAAATAGAAAAAAAAAATGAAAAATCAAAATTTTTTAAAAAGTTATAAAAATGCTCTAAAATTAAAAGCACGCTAAGAAAATCAGTTTTAAAAAGTTTTTCTTCTTTTGGCCGTCAAAAATAATTTCAATTCAAAGTTTCAAGCAAATTCTTCGAGTAGATTACGTAAAATAAAAAAAAAATTGAAAAATCGAATTTTTTTTAAAAATCTTAAAATGGCTCTAAAATCAAAAATACGCTAAGAAAACCAATTTTCAATAGCTTTCCGCCTAGTTAGACAAAAAATAATTTATAGGCAAAATTTGAAGCAAATCCATCGAGTAGTTTTCGAGATCTAACTGACATATTGAATTTATTCACACACACACACACGCGCACACACACGCACATACATATATACATACAGACATTTTCTGGAAATCACATTTTTCGACTCCCTATTCACACACACACGCGCGCGCACACACACGCACATACATATATACATACAGACATTTTCTGGAAATCACATTTTTCGACTTCCTGAGTTCAAATATGTACAAATTAATGAAAAACCAAATGTGAAAAGCGTTTTATGATCACTTTTAACTTTTCTAATGATAATTCAACTACATCCCTCACTAAAATACAAAATTAAAACTTCTTTAATTCGTTTAACATTGTTATGCTTCCTATTTTAAACTCCACTTCCTTACCCCCCAACCGCATTTCTGACCCTCCCCCGAGCATAGTCTTATGTATTTTTTAGATATTTTGAAAGCAATAGAAAAAAAATTTTTATCGATACAATGCTTTTTCTATGAGAAAGCAAAAACAAAAATAAGCTGTATTTAAGCTAAAAAACAACTTCAATTATAGCTAGAACCAGTTGAATTTTACTGAAATCAAAATTAAAATTGTTAAAAAAAGAGATAAAATTAGCTTTATTAAAATTAAAATCCAAATGAATAATAACTAAAATTTTCGAAATAGTAGTTAAAGTATGACAAAATATTATTTTTTCCCAAAGTTATATCGTAATAAACATTGAACCTGAGTTTTCTTTTTAAAACATAACAAAAACTGAGCATGGGTCCAATGTTTATTATGCTATAACTTTGGGAAAAAATAGAATTTTGACATGCTATAACTAATATCTCGAAAGGATTTGAGCTTAGCTTTCATTTAAAAAAGTTTCAAGCTTCTAGATATCAATGCTAAGAAACTATATGCGTTTAAAAATCTAGTAACTTTTTTAGTGATTTTCTTTAATTGCCTATAACTAGGGAGATATTAAGCGCTGGTGTCTAAAATTCTGTTTCCTTTCATATTTTGACATATAAAACTTATTCAGAGTTCTAGGTTTCTAAAAGTCATCAAAATTATGTGTGGAATATATGTGTGAATATATTTTTATGTTTATAGATCATAATTAAGAGTCGGCCGTATAGCTCTTTCTTTGTCTAATGTAAATTTTCATTATAATTGATAAATTAAATATTTTTATATGAAAGTAAAAGTTGAGCCCAATAGCTTTAAGAACAAGCAAACGATTCTATTCTGTGGAAAAATATAAAATTTTTATTATTTTCCAAGTATAGTACGAAACTAAAAAAACATTTGAACTTAAAAGCAGGCCGAATTCGCTGTCCTTGTCTAATTGAGATTTTTGTTATTTACTCAAGTATTAATCGGTGTATCTGCAAATGGTAGGTTTTTTTTTTTTTTTTTATAAAATAAAAAGATTAATATATAAACGACATTGTCCTCTATATGATTAACCTTTTTCCATGGTGAAGTCGAGGGAGTCCCAGCCCGGTACCGTTTAACACATTACATCAGGCTAGACTGTCAGACCCACCATACCGAAAACTTTGACTACCGATGGATAATCAGCCACTTTTGTGACCAACAATCAACCGATACCCAATGAGGTCGGATTTTTGAAAAGTCGCGATATAAATGGCACATACACTAATTTTCTTTCGAAAAAAAGTTAGAGGTACCTGGCCATGATTCGAACCCATGCCCTCCGCGTTGAAGGCAAGAGCTCTATCCGTTACGCCACCGCGCTCTCAATTCCACCGCGCACTCAATACTTTCCACCGCGCTCTTAATTTTTCCACCGCGCTCTCAATAATTTCCACTGCGCTCTCAATCAAATGGTAGGTTAAGTGCAATAGATATTATTATTACAAATATGTATGCACAAGAAAAAAAAAAAAAAAAATCTACCGCTTTGTTTTTGAGAAAAGTAAGAAACGCGAAAATATTATAAACATAAACTTTTACTTCGGCGTTCCTTACTTTTCTCAAAAACAAAACGGCAGAATTTTTTTTCTTGTGCATAGATGTTCATAATAATAATATCTATTTCGCTCAACCTTTAATTTGAAAATACACCGATTAATACTTGAGTAAATAACAAAAAACTCAATTTTTACTCGGTGGGTATCAGATTCTACTCCGGCCTGCTCTTAACTTCATTTTTTTCCGTTTCATACTGTACTTGGAAAATAATGAAAATTTTATATTTTTCCATAGAATAGAATCGTTTGCTCGTTCTTAAATCTGTTGGGCTCAACTTTTTGTATAAAAATATTTAATTTATTAATTATAACAAAAATTTAGATTAGACAAGGAGAGAGCTATATGACCGACACTTAAACTTTAGAGAGCTGCAAAACCACTGAAGTAGCGCAAATCATGATGGGTTCTTTGCACATGATCAATTAATGATATAAGACACTTTTTTACGATCTTAAATCGATTGAAACTCTCAAATCACAGCCCCCTAAAGGTTAAAGATATTGTGAAGCACAATCATAAAAAACTTAACAAAAAAGAAATTTTAATATTTAAAAGTTTCATTTTTAATTGATGAGATTCAACTAATAATAATCTGCCATAAAATTTTCAAAAGGAATCGTTTTTATGATTTTTTTTTAACATTTAATACTTTTTGAGAAAAAAAATCATAAATCTCATGACTTAGCCAAAAATCACGATTTTTTCTGGCTTTTTCACAAAATTAAGTAGTTTTGAGAAATTTACCCCACTTTTACCTTAGTTTATTTTTTCGTCATAAAAAAAACAAAAAAAATGAGTCTTTAAAAAGCAAATTTAACCTGGGTAAACAGTCTTTTTTTTAAACTAAATATTAATATTATTCCACCAATCAGATAAGTTTAAATATCTACATATTGTAATTTGAATAAATTTGGGTCTATTCTAATGTTATTTTCAACAAAAAGTGTTAAGAAAAAAATTGATTAAGGAATTTATTTAACCATTAGCGGCCACACAGCGTAATTAGTTACCTCAAGCTCAGGAAATAGTACATTACGGAAACGGGTATGGAAAGGCTTTATTTACGAAACGAGAAGTTTACGGCTTGAGCCGAAGGTGAGGGTCGTAACGAGTTTCGTTAAAAAGCCTTTCCATACTAGTTGCGTAGTGTATTTTGGGCCATGAGAGCCAAAAAAGAGCAACGAAGCTGCGATTTTAGAGTTAGAATGGCAAAAATTAAATTAGTAGTCTAAAACCTTTGAAATTGATACAAGTAACAACATCTGCTAGTAGACAAGTATGAGATGTAACTCCATTACATAGAAAGCCGAAAAAACGCGTGGCAGCGAACCAGGTTTTAGAACGCCATCTATAAATTAACCGATAAAAATCATAAATATTGATAAACTCTTCACAAACATGGAACAATCAATTAGAAGTCTTAAGGCGACTACGGAAGTTCGGTTGGATTTCATTTTGTAGTTTACAAATTACTCTTTCAGTTTCTAAAATTTTTTGAATTTTTTAATTTTCTACCATTTATTATAATCCATAGAATGGTGGAAAATTAAAAAATCTGAAAAATTTTACATATTGAAAGAGTAATTTGTAAACTCAAAAATAAAACCTAACCTAAAATCCGAAGTCGCCTTAAAACACTCATATCTTATACAACTAGACTTTTCAGCATGGGGTAATCAGTGTTCTATGTGGCCGCTATGTGGCTTGGCTAAAGTGTGGTTGCTAAGGGTTAACTAAAAATTTGAAAAAATTGAATTATTGTATGACTTCTAACTTTAGACTTAAACCTCTAAAAATTTTCTTGTATGTTTTGGGTATCAAATAGAACATTGGAACCATGTTGTAACTCAAGTTAGAAAGTACAATGAGCGCCAGGAGGCACTGTTTAAACACCTAAGCGAGATGAATTATAGGCACATGAAAGTGCAAGAAAGAGAGAGACATAAGATGGCAAGAGATTAGTAAGAGTGAGGAAGAAAAAGCAGCGAAAGCTCAAAAAAAAGGAAGGGAGAGAAGAGAGGACCTATCAAGCGAAGAAAAGCGCACGGCTCGCTCTCTCGACGCCCGGCCGCCAGCCAGACCTCTCTAGACACAGCGCAAAGATAGCTTCTTGCCCAATAAGCACACATCTGGAAAAAAGAATTCTTTAAGAATTCACGAATGTCCGCTCTGAAGTTAATAAAGTATATTAATAAAGTATTCATAAAATATTCACAAAGTATTCTTCCACAAAATTTAAATAAAAAATAACTCTTCAACGCATCTTTATAAATATTTTAAAAAGGTTAAGAAAGTATTCATAAAGAATTCTTTTTTGAAAAAGTAATCATAATCCAAAGTATTCATAATGTAGTCAAAAAGTTTACTTTTGAAACACTGATTTCCTAGTAACTTAGTCACTTTCAAAAATCGAAAGATGTAATGGATATTTTATCGCTTTTCAGATTGTTTTAAAATCATTTTTAATTTTGATTTTCATGAAATTCAAAATTGAAAACTTGAAATTCCTGATAATTTTATAAATTGTAAAAATTCAATTTAATTAATCATTTAATAATTTAAATATTTTTTATCTATTTTAAACGAAAAAATTGTTAACATTTTATGAAACAAAATATATAAATATTTTAAGCGTGTTTTAAATAAATTCTCATTTTGAGAATTTAAACAAATATCTAAATCTAAACATTCTTCAATTTAAATTAAACTAACCATGACTTCACAAAAAATTTCTTTTATTAAATTAAGGTATCTCTTGAATATTTAATAAATTTTTACTTAAATTATTCAAATAAAAATGTAGTTTGGCTAATATTATTAACCATGAATAATTAATTCACAAATTTACTAACATTTCTTATGCTTATACCAATGAACATGTATAAGTTTCGAGAATTTAATAACAGATGAGTTGGTAGCCAAGTGGGCTAAGTGGAGTCGCTGTTGAGCGTTGATAGCGAACGGACGTGTCTGCGCCGCTCACACCAAAATCGCAATTAATCGCTTCGCATGAGAGTGCTTTCTTTTATAATACCGCTAAAGATAAATTTGGTAAACTTTTTTTTCTCAATAAAAGCACCGTGGCAATACATCAAAATTAGTGCTGTGTTTTGTGCGCATATCATTAAAATATTATAGACATTCGAATGTCGTACATTGGTTTCACCTAACATACGACGTGGCCTATAATGGCGTCATTTAGTGCAGGCGGAACAAGAGAGTACGGTAAACGTAAGCAAATCTTAAATGGAAACGGGTATGAAACAAATGAAAATTTTAACTCCAGTAAGGTTCCTAAAAAGCAAAATTTAAATACTAGTATCATAGATAAAGGTTTTGAAAAAGCCCTAAAAGAACTTGGCGTCAGAAAACAATGCGCAATCATACCTAACTTAAATGCACAAAGAACGCGAAATACCCAATCCGCACGTTTAAGTGAAAATTCTACTACATCTACGGATAAACAAGAAGATCAAAACGGCGAAAACGCTGATGATTCAACTCAGTCAGCCATGATGGAATTTGACAACGAAGAAGGAAATGACGTCAGCGCGAAAAGCATTTCTAATGAAAATGGCGAAAACTGGGTTGAACCAAGAAAAAACATAAAAGCCGACATAGTTAACAAAATATTAAATCCAAAACAACAAGAACTAAATTTACAGAATAGATTTTTGCAGCTCAATAATCAAGATACGCACAACGATAATATAAACGCCAACAGTGACACAAAAAATAAATCTACAAGCCAAGCAAAAAATTTAAAAGCGCCACCTATTTACTGCAGGCATAACTCATCAAAAGAACTCATCACACTCATTGCTAACGTAACGGATAAAAGCAATTTCTACCTTAAAGACTGCAAACCGCACGAACAAACCATCATCTCTAAAGATATTGACACTTTCAAATTAATCAAAGAAAAATTAGTATCAGCAAATGCACCTTTTTATACATACACGCCGCCTGGTGAAAAAAATAAGTTGCTCATACTCAAAGGTATCAACGAGGATTTTACAGCAGAAGACGTCAAAAGTGAAATTGTGAACCTCAATATACCTAATATTCAAGTCATCAAAGTTGAAAAACTAAGAGTCAAGGATAACAACGTACAAAAAAATATCCTACTAATTCAGCTCAGCAGCGACAGCATTTTAAAAAATATCACCAAAATAAACCACTTACTTAACCTCAAAATAAAATGGGAACCTTATCGTAAACACAAAATATACCAATGCCACAAATGTCAAAGAGTAGGACATTCAAGTATAAATTGCAACCTTGGCTTTAGATGCGTGAAATGCATGAACGAGCATGAGCCTGGCAAATGCACACGCACTAAAGATACTCAAGATGATTTACCTTATTGCGTCAACTGCAAAGAAAAAGGACACACTGCTAACTACAGAGGATGTAAATACTTACGTTATGCGCAAGCATCTATAAATGCTGTTAAGAAGACAACACCTATCACGCAGCAAAAACGAAACGCGCTGCGCCCAAACTTCTCATACGCTGATGCTACATACGCCCAAGGTAATAACAACCCAGTTAACCTCTCACCGCAGACCCCAATCAACACAACGTCATCAAGCATGGACGTAACACACCATTTACTAACTAAATCCATTGAATCTCTTTTTGCTAATTTTAAAGTTGAAATCATTAATATTATTAACAATCAGAACGCGGCTATACAAAATCAAATTAATAGTAATAATGAAAAAATCAAAATCATATTTAATAAACTTGAATTACAATGGACGGAATAATAAATTGTCTAAATATTATATCAGTCAACGTTAACTCTATAATCAACAACTATCGTAGACACAGTTTAACAACTTTTTTAAACAATGAAAAGCCGCACATTGTACTTCTCAACGAAACCAAACTAAATCATAATCATAAACTTTCTTTTAAGGACTTCTTCTTAATTCGTAACGATAGACCTAACGCTATACAAGGTGGTGGAACAGGCATTCTTGTCAAAAAATACATTCCTTATGTCAAACTTAATTACAAACCAATTTTTGACAACAATGCCATTGAAATCACAGCTATAAAAATCAACTGCTCAAATAATCAAAATTTAATCATAATATGTGCTTATGCGGTTGGCAACAACAGCATATCTTTTATTGATGAATTAAATAGTATTTTTTATCAATTTAATCTCTCAAATATTAACAATTATTTCATAATCGCAGGTGATCTCAATGCCAGGCTAACTGAGTGGGGAGACAGCGTTACCAATTCACGCGGAGGATATATAAGAAATTGGATCAACAGCTCTTCTATACAATTAAGATGCAACTTGATTACACCCTCAACACCAACGTTTCCAAGTGCAGGATCGTACCTAGATATCTGCATTACGGACTCCAGGCTTAGCCTCACAAATCTAGTAAATGGTAAAATGCCCACGATAGATTTCTTTAGTGATCACAAAGCCATACAAATGGCCATAAATCTAAAACTAAACGACCTAATTTTCGACCCCATCGCGCCTCATTTTACCAAAAACTTTAAAAAAACAAATTGGCTGACCTTTCAAAACAGTCTTTTAAATAAATACCAAATAGACGTCCCTTCCAACAAAAACCTCACTAACCTTGAAATCGACAACTTCTTACTTTCAGTAGCACAATCTATCCAGAGCGCGATTAATGAAACGGTTCCTAACTTCAAACACACTAACAGTACAGAAAAATATAATAACAAAAAAATTGAAAGACTCATAGATAAAAAATCCAAATTAATAACTAAATTAAATACGCTTAAAAGAAAACTAAACCCTAACATTAATAACAATTTAATTACAATTAACAATATCAAGTCGGAAATTAACCTTGTGTCATACCAGATAAACAAAGAATTTTCCATCTCGGTTAACAAATTTTGGGCTAATAAGGCCAAGAACATCAACCATAAAGCTAGCGACACCTTCTTTCCTGATATTAACAGTATGTTTAGAAACCATACTACAAACGACATTGAAACGCTCCATTTAGACATAACTAATGACGCATGCCTAAATGACCTTATGATTGATAAAAAAAAGCTAGTCATACTTAACAATAAAATAATAATCGAAGACCCCCAATTAATTACCAATGTATTAGCTTGGAATTTTTCTCAAGTAAACAAGAAAAAAAATATAAACCACGACAACCCATTTCACAGGCTAATTGTTAACAAAGTCAAAACCTATTTTGAAACTAACACCATAAATGAAACAAACCCCATCTGTCAGTTTAATGACACTAATACCTCTATCGCACCTACTGTCATAGAACCGCATAAAATCTTCTGCTCGCCGTTTGAAGTGATAAACATTCTCAAATCCCTCAAAAACAAGACTTCAGCCGGTATAGACAATATCCCTAATATCGCACTTAAAAAACTACCAACAAAAATAATTTTCGAATACACAAAATTGTTTAACAATCTACTAAACAACTGTCACTATCCGGAGTGCTGGAAAGTAGCCAAAATTATTCCCATACTTAAAAAAGAAAAAAATCCCAATATACCGCAAAGTTATAGACCTATCAGCCTTCTACCTAACATAAGTAAAGTCTTTGAATCTCTCATAAACCAACAAATCACAGTATTCACGGAATCCAATAATATCATTCCCCCTCAACAATTTGGCTTTCGTTATAAACACTCCACGACACACGCAGTTAATAAACTGCTCAGTGATGTATGCCACCACCTTAACAAACATGAAATGGTTGCAGCCTGTCTAGTAGATCTTGAAAAGGCCTTCGACACGGTGTGGATAACAGGACTCATTTACAAATTGATAACCAAAAAATATCCATCTAGCCTAATACAAATAATACATAATATGCTCAATGAGAGAAAAATACTTGTTAGTGTGAAAAATCTCATGTCAACCCCCTTCTTGATTGATGAAGGACTCCTTCAGGGTACAGTTAACTCACCCACCTTATTTAACATAAATACATGTGATCTCTTAAATTTATTTAACTTAAATGCTAACAATGGCTCTTATGCAATCGCATTCGCCGACGACTTAGTCATTTATGTGGCTGGAAAAAGACCAGATAACATAAAAATTAAGTTAGAAAATATCGTTAATAAAATATATAAATATTACCATAACTGGTTCCTAAAGGTTAATCCAGATAAGTGCGAAACTATTCTATTTCGCCTTCCTATCGATAGGCTTAGCAAAAAAGAAAAGCAAAACTGGAAATCTTTCCAAATTTTTATAAATAGTCAAGATAACACTCCCATACCAATACCACATAAAAATAGTGTCAAATATCTAGGCATTCACATTGACAACCTACTTAGACTCTCACAGCATCCCATAATTCAACTAAACAAAGCCAGAAAAGCGTTTAGAGCACTAAGCAAATTATTCTACAACAAATACCTAAGCAAAAAAGCTAAAGTCATTTGTCTATGCCTCTTAATTCGGCCCATTATTACTTATGCTGTACCAGTTTGGTATAATCAAAGTGCTAGCACCATAGAAAAAATTAGAGCTTTCGAAAGATCATGTCTAAGAATATGCTTAAAAACGCACAGATCAGCTCACTCAAACTACCTCAAATTCATATCAAATGTAAAAATCTACAATCTTAGTACTATACCTAGGATAGACAATTTCATGATTAAAATTTGTCGCGAATATTTCGCTAATTGCACTAACAACGACAACCCAATAATTAATAATCTAATAAACATAGAAGATGACTATGTCAACTATTGTAAAAGATCGGGCTATTTACCCCCTCAAACCTTCATTATTTTAGACAAGCAAAACTTAATACAAAATTATAAAAACATCCCCATAATATATCATGCCCCTAGGCATAAAAACAATAAAAAAATACTATATAGCTCAGTTGCAAACAATCTTAAATATTCACAATCTATCCCTTCGCGTGATGGTAACGATGTCTCCAGGCTCAAAACAGATAGATACTGGTGGATCACAGATGAAAGACTCCTCGACGAATTAAGAAGAAGATCAAAAAAAAAAAAAAAAAAGAAAGAGTTGAATAAAAATTGTAATTGATAAAAATTAAACAATTACTACACGCCTTTTATATTATACTCGTCGTTATATTCTCATTGAATCATGTAAAAACTACTGTAAGGTCATCATACTGCGAAATGACGACACTCATAAAAACTATTACAAATATAATTTATTGTACTTGGTATATTTACCGCTCTACGTCAACTTAGCATTAAGCATTGATTACAGTGGTGCAGCGTAAAGATATAGTCAACTGAATAACTTACCAAAAATAATGTCTTATTGTTAAAATAACAGTATTAATAAGAAAAAAAAAAAAAAAAAAAAAAAATCATATACTGCACCACTCAATCCTCTTCCTATGTAAATATGTAAATACTAGAATTAGATTAAGTAATAATCACTGAAACGGCTGGTTTTTGTAAACTTTTCCAGTAGTAAACCACAGGGTTATAAACCCATAATCAAATAAAAATGCCACATACGAGTCCTATTACAAGGACAATGGCAATAACACACACACACTCATACTATGTAACAACAGACAGATTAAATCTTACGAGTGCTTTTTGATAAAGCCAATAAGATCATCAATCATTATTCTCAAATATTATATGTTGCGTTTCTAATTTGTTTTGGTAACTTAAAATGTATCATTTCTTTGCTGTTAATAAACAAATAATTAAAAAAAAACCAAGTGGGCTAAGTCATGGGCAACTGTTTTTTTTATTTTGTTTAACATCCTCAAAAACCGTGGTTCGAATCTCGAACAAATAATTTTTTTTTTTTTTTTAAATTTAATAGCTTATTTTTAATCAATTATAACATTTTTTGTTTTTCATAATCATGTAAAATAGAAGGATTATTTATAATTTGATGATTAAAAAAAGTATTTTGAGAATGTGATTTAATCAAAAGAATTGTTTAAGAATACTTTGTGAATACTTTAAAAACTAAAGTGGTCGGACATTCGCGGATAAACAAAGCAATCATTAAGAACTCTTTATTGATACTTCCGTTTACGAAAGTATACATAAAGAATTCTTTTTTAATTCTCTCTTTGACACCGTTTGCTTGTTGGGCGGCCACCACGTGTTTTTTCCAACGACTAAAGTAACCTGGAACCTCTGGAATATAATCGGCTCTCTAATTCGGAAGGAAAGTCAGCGGTGCTGCGCAAGGTGGGCCCGCCTCTGTAGCCTCCTTCTGTCGTTTTTGAAAGGTATTAGTTATATATGTCCTTTGGCCGTATTCAGGTGGAATATGAATCGAGAACAATGTTTGTCGCTTGAACTGAAATTGCAGATCAACAACTCTTTGAGCAAATGGTCAATGTTACGTACTCTTTTAAACTTTGAGGTAAGGTGTTGATATTAATACTTATTATAACTTAAAGACTTTTTTAAAAAATTCCGCCAAAGGATACAAACCAAAGAAGACATGCCTTTTCAGCAGAACAAATAACAACTTTTCTTGATGATGCAGATGATCATCTATATCTAGTCCCAAAGGTATTTACAAATAATCAATATTTAATAATAATTATTTAAAATTTTATATACATTCTGTATATTACAGGTTATTGCAATATTTGATATTGCTGGAGTATTGAGATGTGATGAATTCACACGTATCAATACAAATGATATTGAGCATACTAATAATCAGTGCATAGTAACTATTCGTGACACCAAAACCACATATCCTCGTACCTTTGTTATTGGTCCTCCATGGTACGACAAGGTTAAAGAGTACATTGCTGTAAGGCCAGATAACATAGATACTTCAAAATTACTGCAAAAACTACTAGATGTTTAAAAATTTGCATTAAAAAATTTTTGATTGTCTAAGAAAGAGCCACCAATAAGGAGTTATGACAGTTTGAAATATATATTTTCATGTAAGATTTATTTTTCATATTGAAAATACGGAAATAAGGGAATAAAAATAGTGCAAATGTTTAGATAACAATATCCATAGAAAAGGAATGCTGCATTTTAATCTAAATTTCATCTTAATTTTCATTTCTTCATAACTTTTGAACAACTCTAGCTTTTTGAATACATTTTTTTAATCGAAAGGTTTCAATCTCAACTTGAATATGCAATTAATAAAAACCTTCTAAAATAAGTACTTTGAAAAATGTATAGACATAAAAAAAATACAAATTTTTAAAAAATTAGACAAAACTGCTGATAACTTGGCAAAAATTGAGAGTTGCATAGTAGAAATATAATAAAAATAGTATATTACGATACATGTGACTTAAGTGGCCCATTATTAAACGACGTGAAGTTATCGCCCAAGCGTTGCGAGGGTAGCGAAGTGGCGTAGCGGGCCACTTAAGTCTCAAGTATCGTATACTATTTTACAGCACAAGTATCATAAATCCGCCGCATTACATGAGTACTCTTAAAAATCAACAATTAACAAAAACTATGCACTCCACGAATGATAATTCGTAAAATAAAAACGAAAATGGTAAAAGAGCAAATACTAGGCATTCTGTGAATAATGAATCGAGAAAGGAAAGCAAAAACTATAAATAAAAAAAATTTGAACATTTCATGAATGATAAATCAAAACAAAAAAAAATAAAACTGTAATTTCAAATATTTACTTAAATCGTATAATAATAATAATACAATAATACTACCTCTTCGTTCCATATGTTACACTGGTATTAACTTTAGTTTTACTCGTATCTCACGTTGTTATTATTGTTATTTAATTTAAAAAATGTATCGGCACATTGGTGGGGTTACGGAACTACACTTCAGCTGATCGGCGAAGTTAAGCAGCGCGGTTATTACTTGGATGGGTGACCGCAGCCTATATAACTTCGTCGATCGATAAGGTGTTTTTTCTTTGCCAACAATCTGTGTATAGGTAATAGATAAATGTTTTCGGTGTTCAAGCCAACGGAATGTGACATAAACACCGAAAACAATTTTCGATTACTGGGTGATGTTAGAGCTCGTCGTAGCAACCTTCAGATCTCGGCCTGAAGTAGAGATTGTTTATATAAAGGTCCGCTCGGAAGACTCGAAATTGTCAATAGCCACAGATTTCTCATGAAAATTAATACGTTATTATATGTATGACTTTGGTAGCTCATTATTGTATAGCATGAAGTTTGCCGAACATAGTGTGCAATAATAGGCTACTTAAGTCACAGGCAGCTGCGTGTCTAAATGCGGATTTAGGACACAGTGTGCTATAAATGTATTTTTTGAAGTACTTATTCTTGCAGGTTTTAATTAATTGCATATTAAAGTTGAGGTTTAAACCTTCGATTAAAAAAAAGTGTTCAAAAAGCTGAAATTGTTCAAAATTCATAAGGGAATAAAAATAGTGCAAATATTTAGATAAAAAATCCATAGAAAAGGAATGCTGTATTTTAATCTAAATTTCATCTTAATTTTTATTTCTTCATAACTTTTGAACAACTCTAGCTTTTTGAATACATTTTTTTAATTGAAAGGTTTCAATCTCAACTTTAATATGCAATTAATAAAAACTTTCTAAAATAAGTACTTTGAAAAATGTATAAATATAAAAAAAATATAAATTTTTAAAAAATTAGACAAAACTGCTGATAACTTGGCAAAAATCGAGAGTTGCACAGTAGGAATAAGGTTTTTTTCATTATTTTATATAAGAAAAAATATCTTAAAATTAGGAGAAAATCCGAGACCAAAATGTCATGGCCTCTCCTTATAAGCGAATTAACGTGGAATATACCATATTCATATACACTAATGAATATTTTTTAAAGAAAATGTAAATTACAATTTTTTACCTTTTGGTTCCTCCAGCGTCAGGAGAAACAATGATACTGTTCCTCCAGTCAGAAATATTTTCTTTAATCCATTTGAGAACTGCAGGTTCAGCATATAAATTATCGACGGGAATATCAAAGAATGCTTGAATTTGACTGGCGTGCAAATCCATAGTAATTATATGATCAGCTCCAGAAACAGACAACATATTTGCTACAAGTTTAGCAGATATAGGTGCACGGCTCTAGAAAGAAAATTAATACATTTTTTATGAAGTTACACCATACTTCAAAGACAATTATAAAACGATTTATAAAAATTATAGAATATTCATTATACCTTATCTTTTTTATCTTGTCTCGCATAAGGGAAACATGGAATTACGGCTGTTACTCGTGATGCAGATGCTATTTTACAAGCATTAATCATAATCATAAGTTCCATTAAATTATCATTTACTTCGCCACAACCGCTTTGCACGATATAGACATCTTCTCCTCTTACTGATTCGCCAATCTCAACACTATATAAACATAAATATGAATTTTAATATTTAATTGGTACAAGTAAAAATTTTATTTTTTAATTAATATATGTTTGATTCAGGAGTGTAAAAAATAAAATTGTAATGATTGATAACTGTACATCTCTTATTCTGACATCAAAATGTCTCTTAAAAACTAGAGTATAATAAAAATCAAAAACAAAAATTAACATACAATTCCATTCTGTTTTCGACTACTTTTTTACTATCGAACAATTTATATTATTAACCCTAAGTTGTAATACATTCGCCATAAAGGGTCACCGTCATCCCAGTCAGATAATCATGTATTCTGAACAACTTCTTGTATTTATTAAGTTAAAAATATTCACTGGTTAACAACAACTACTTTATAAAACAGTATATGTAGCTTGGCAAAATTTATTTTATTTGTCAAAAAATATAATTTGCAAAAGCATTAATAAAGAAGAACTTAAAAAAATCTGAGGCTCTGATGTGAGCAATTCAAATATGGCAACTAAAGTTTAATTTGTCAAACTACTGAATTGACATTTTCAAGAAGATAAAGGGATTCTTCCATAAAACATGTTGTTGTAAGAAAATTTTTAAACTTACTTTTTAATCCTAATGGTGTGAATTATAATCTATTTAAAAATTAAGAAGGTTAGTGGCTTAGTTTACGAGATATTGTGAATTATAATTTTTTGCTGTAACATGGGCTCTTGTGGAGAGGTTCTTCCAAACTCATTATTTAAGCTATATTTTTAAAAATCATCAAACAACTATTTGTTAGAAGTGTTTGAATTTTTTATATGTCATTCACGACTGTATTTCGCAGTCTTCATTAAATCCAAAAATCTTAGCATTAGTTCGTAAATTTTCACATTTTTATTGATTAAAATAATATCTATCTATACAGAGAAACTGAGAAACAACTGAGTTAATTTATGAAATGACTGACTAGAAGACTAACAGACTTGCGCATCACGTATTTCGTTCAAACTTTGCGATGATCAAAATTATATAAATATTACTAAAACTTTAAATTTTTTTAAATAGGTGAATCGATGAAACATGGAGGGTCAAGAAGTCTGTCTTCTCTGCGATGAACTTTCGTCAGTGAGCAAAACAAGAATTATTCAACAACTTGCATTAAAAAAAATGTATAGCAGCCAGTTTGCGAAGAGCGGATACGAGACATCTTAACTTAAGGAAATACAAAAATTTACAAGTTCATGAAAATTGTTTTAAATTGTACGCGAATGAAGCCAAAATTGTAGCATATTGTAAAAGACAATCTGAAACTTCAAGTCAAAGCAATGAATCTGAGGTATCAATACGTTCTGCAGATATACCTTTTGATTTTGAAAACTTATGCTTTATATGTTCTACTAATGCATTAGATGAATTTAAGGATAAACAAAAGGAAATTGCAGTTTTTCAACGAAGAAAAGTTCGTATTGTTAATAACAATTTTATGAGAGAAACTCTTTTGAAGATTGTTAAAATTCTCTCTCTTTAACAGAAATTGATGTTTATTCTTCTTTATGAAAAATAGAATATCTTGTCGATTTAGGCGTTAGATACCACAATAATTGCTATAAAAATTTAAAGCCCAAATTTAAAGAAGCGGAGGAAAGTCTTCCATTACGAGCAGCTCGATTTATTTCAAATTTCATACTTGAAAATAAAGATAAATGTTAGTTCAGTGTAAATGAGATTCTTAAAAATTTTGACGACACTGAATGGCCTCGAATGGCTTCATCATTTAAAACAAATATTTGGCAATGAAATAATTATACATAAGTATAAAAAATATCCTATAATAACATTGAAATCGATAGGTACTAAAATTCTTTCCGATCATTTTTATAAGAAAAGAGTATCGGATATTAAAGAGGAACACAAAAGAATTGTCACAGAAGCTTCAAAAATTATACTTGAGGACATTCGTTCACAATTTTATGAAATTCAATCATATCCACCTCCTGATAGTTTTTTTTGGATAATGTACAATTGAAAATACCAGAAACTTTGAGAGTTTTGTTAAATAACATAATTTGTGTTAGAAAATCTTCCGAGTGTAAGTATAACATAAAAAAAGTGCCATTGCTCATGCAATTATTTTATCCACCCGTCCGAAGTCATTCATATCTCCTCTTTTGTTGGGTTTAGGAGCAATGTAAAAAATACACATCAAAAGAACTTATATTAATTTTAGATGCTTTGGGTTTTTGTTCTTCGTGCGAGGGTATCCAATTATTTCATGCCTCGGTATTGCAACATGCTCTGTTACGTGGCAAATTCCTCGGACCTGAATCCCCGAAGCCACGAACTTACCTGGGTTCACAAAATTTATAGTTATTTAATCTGAGCGCCAGTGAACCCTGCTCAGCTAGCTAGGTAGAGCAACTGCAGAGGAGGTCAATATTTACTGACCTGCCTCGGGTTGCAGGCTGGTTCTAACGATCAGAGTGGTCAGAATAAAATTCAATGTAATTTGTGATTTGGTTAAAGAAAAATGAGAAGTTAAGAAAAAAAAACAACTTTTAATATATTTAAAAAAAAACAAGGTAAGTTTTGAATTTAGAAGGAAACACTATTGATATTAAAAAAAATTCTAATTACTCTAAAAAAAATGAATGAATAATTTAATTAATTTTATTTAACTATAATTCTTGTCCTGGAAAAAGGAAATGAATAACTACTTAACTCTCTCTTTAAGGTATTTCTATCGCACAAACAGTTTATGTTAGTTTTGTTTCAAAGGCTATAGGCGGGTTACCATAGTGAAATTGCCCCCTCTTAGAATCCTCATGGCTAATGTACCATTTGATGGAGGTTGAAAAAAAACTCCCACACACCAATTTTCAGCCCTCTAACCCTTGCGCATGCGCAGTAAAGTCAGAATAAGTGTTTTTTCGACTTTATTTTATTTTGACGTCCCTTTACATGAAAGACTCTTGCAAAAATATATAAGGGTAGGTTATTGTATGGCAATTAACCAAAAATTTTTGCAGTTTACATATCCTTAAATATCAACCTTAAAATTGATATTTAAGATTTAAATCGTTACTTTCACACCCTCGCTATTAAGGTGCCAGATTTGAAATTGATTTTTTAAATATATTTTTACCCCTTATTAACGATAGTTATATTAGCTAAAAAAAAATGGTGCGCCACCCTGATTTTCTCAAAAAACCGATATTTTTGCACTTTTTTCGTATTTCCTATAGGTTATGTTACAATCTAAGAATCTAAACAAAGATTTTTGGTGTATTTTATTCCCCTCTTTACGACGGTACTATTAGTTTTAAGGATAAAAGGCATTTGACCCTTATTTTTTGCAAAAAATCAACTTTTTTGTACTTTTTCATATTTTTTATAGGTTATGTTATAAGTTAAGAGCTTGAATGACTTTTTTTTGCGTATTTGTTTTTTGCTCGTTATAATCGTGCTATTACTTTCAAGAAAAAGTAGTTTGCAACCCTGATTATCGAGAAAAACCGATATTTTCTCGATTTTTTTATAGTTCGTGCTAAAAGTTGAGAGCTGAAATAACGATTTTATGTGTAATTTTTTCTGCTTGTCATGGTGGTATCAGTTTAATCAAGGTTTTTAATATAATACGTTCAAATATTGTCGAACAATCTGATTTCTACAATTGTTTGACGTTATGATCAGGTTGCAGTATATTCTGAGGGGTTGGAATTATATTTTACTTTCTGTTTTTCATTTTTTCGATGATTTATATTATTATATATATATATATATATATATATATATATATATATATATATTTAGCTTAATCTTATATACATAGGTTCGAATCAATAAACGTATTTAAATGTCTTTTTTTCTTATCATAAGAGAGAAAAAAGACAGAATAAGGTTGAAGTAACAACCGATACTCAAGTTACATTTCTAAATGCGAGTCATAGTTTTTGTTTATCTAAGTGATCTCATTAAAAACTGGCCTGAATTTATAGTCGATGCTCAAACTCAAGCAGACAAAGACAGAATGAGGTTTCATTGTGAGAGAAACAAAAACAGAATGAGGTTTGAGTTTGAGCACACACATCGACTGTAAGGTTCAAATTCATAGTCGTAACTTGAGTATTAAGTATGACTTAAAACTTAAGTATCGTTACTTGAGCATCAACTGTTACTTCAAACAACACTCAATTTAACACTTAATTGAAGTAACAGCTGATACTCAAGTAACAATACTTTAATTTTAAGTGATACTTAATACTCAAGACATGACTATGAGTTCAAGCCTAATTTTGGATCCATGGCTCGAATTCATAGACCCAACTCAAGTAACAATTGATACTTAAACCTCGTTCTGTCTTCGTCTCTATCATGATAAGAAATAGAACTTCGGATTCTTCGTGCTCGGAGATGGTAGTCGAGGTAGAAATAAGAACCACTAGAAAATAGATTTGTAGGCTTGGTTTATTCAATAAGCGATACAGTCACCTTGGAATCAGAAGATAGAAAACTTATCTTTCTAAAGGTTGCGAACACAGTGACGGACTTTGTACACTGCGACCAGAGCACACGATTCGGCGCTAGTTCTGCGCACCGCTAGTTGCGCGTGGCACTTATATATGTTTACTAGTGTGAATGTACTTACACGCGTACTACTGGGGGATTGCTCCGAAGCGATAAACTTAGTATATCGATATATGCTATCTTTGTTCAGCACATTGATTTCATATCTTCTGTCTCTGTGATACAGAGTTGTGCAATTTTCTAGAGCAACCCCCCTGGGTGTATACCCATACGTTACTAGGGAGTATGTGTGTGTATATATGTGTACTATAGAGTAAGTGCCCACAGGACAGATGATACAATCGTTAAATGAGTTACGTTTATAAATTCAAACTTATATTTCCATATGAATTTCTTTATTTATATGTAATGAATAATAAAGTGAGTAACTGCAAAGATTGTATGCCACAAGTTTCTGTGCACTTTTTGTAGTATCTTCATATTATTTTGATCCAAAAGTGTTAAATTATAATATTTATTAGCAGCGTACCTGGATATAAGGTTATATATATACATATATATATATTTTATAAGTCAGAATGTCAATACAAAAGCTATAAAGAGTCTTGTTTTGTTTTTGCTCTTGTCTCTTATATTATTGCTTTAAATAGTTTGTTGAAACAATTAACAAGTTTTTGACAGTAAGTTTACAAAGTGGTAATTTGCTAATGTAATTCTAATAGTAGTTTTTTACAATTTTATATTACATTTTATAATAATAATAACAAAGGATAATGAAATTATTTATTTATATAAATATGATAATTATTTAGATTTTTGTGTAGATTTGTTCTATCTTTTTTAGATTTAAAAATTGAAAAACAATATATTTTTTAAAATATTTTTCTATTTGCAAGTATACGCTTGAAACATAGATTTGACATTCAGATATTAAATGTTGAGATTATGTGAAAGTTAAAGCTTTTTGTTTTATCAATTTGTTTTTATTTTATTTGTAACTTTTTGTATATAGCTTTAATCATGTGTGTTGCATGATTTCGGAGGAATGATTGATAATAACTCTGAGAAGCTTTGAGCGGTTAAGCTTTATCATAAAAAATTATATAATATTTGTGTGATTGAAAACTAAAACTCTAAGTTAAAATTAGGATCTTTGAAGTACTTAGCGACTTTATTAATTTTTATATTTATTCATGATAACTGTTTTAAATAGTTTATTAAAACAATTAACAAGTTTTTGATAGTAGTTTACAAAATGGTAATTTTCTAATTTTCTTTGATTCTTAATAGCAGTTTTTTACAATATCATTTTACATTTTATAATAATAACAAAGGATAATGAAATTATTTATTTATATAAATATGATAATTTTTTAGATTTTTGTGTAGATTTGTTCTATCTTTTTTAGATTTAAAAATTGAAGAACAATATATTTTTAAAAATATTTTTCTATTTGCAAGTATACGCTTGAAACATAGATTTGACATTCAGATATTAAATGTTGAGATTATGTGAAAGTTAAAGCTTTTGTTTTATCAATTTGTTTTTATTTTATTTGTAACTTTTTGTATATAGCTTTAATCATGTGTGTTGCATGATTTCGGAGGAATGATTGATAATAACTCTGAGAAGCTTTGAGCGGTTAAGCTTTATCATAAAAAATTATATAATATTTGTGTGATTGAAAACTAAAACTCTAAGTTAAAATTAGGATCTTTGAAGTACTTAGCGACTTTATTAATTTTTATATTTATTCATGATAACTGTTTTAAATAGTTTATTAAAACAATTAACAAGTTTTTGATAGTAGTTTACAAAATGGTAATTTTCTAATTTTCTTTGATTCTTAATAGCAGTTTTTTACAATATCATTTTACATTTTATAATAATAACAAAGGATAATGAAATTATTTATTTATATAAATATGATAATTTTTTAGATTTTTGTGTAGATTTGTTCTATCTTTTTTAGATTTAAAAATTGAAGAACAATATATTTTTAAAAATATTTTTCTATTTGCAAGTATACGCTTGAAACATAGATTTGACATTCAGATATTAAATGTTGAGATTATGTGAAAGTTAAAGCTTTTTGTTTTATCAATTTGTTTTTATTTTATTTGTAACCTTTTGTATATAGCTTTATTCATGTGTGTTGCATGATTTCGGAGGAATGATTGATAATTACTCTGAGAAGCTTTGAGCGGTTAAGCTTTATCATAAAAAATTATATATTTGTGTGATTGAAAACTAAAACTCCAAGTTAAAATTGGGATCTTTGAAGTACTTATTATTAATTTTTACATTATTAATTTTTATATTTATTCATGATAACTGTTTTAAATAGTTTGTTAAAACAATTAACAAGTTTTTAACAAAGGATAATGAAATTTATATAGATATGAAAATTGTTTAGATTTTTAAAAACATTTGTTTATTTTTTATTGTTTCAGAAGTGATTTTTTTGTTGGATAATAGTAAACATGGCATCTAATAGCGAAGGAAATGCTAACAAAAAAATGAAATATGATGATCGAAAATGTTCTATATGCAATATTTATTTAAGAAAAATAAGTGGTCGAAAAAAAGAAATTCAATGCGAAACAGAACTAGAATATGCAAAAGTAGTATCTGGCAGAGAAGATATTTTCATTAATGATGTAATGTGTGATCCGTGTAGAAAGCAAGTGGTAAAAAAAATGTCAAGCTCTAAAATTGAAATATCTTATGATAATGTAGAAAATGTTTTCTCTCAAAAATCTAATATTTCGGAATCATTATCTGAAATAAGTATCAGTTCATCATCTCAGACAAATACAGATTCGTCGTACAAAGTTGATGAAAAAGAAGAACCAGAATTCATAGAATTACAAATGCAAAGAACGATTGCAACGCATAAGTATTGTTTTATTTGTGGATACAATAAACGCACAAATATAATGTTAGTGCCTTTTGAAGCAAGAATTCAAGTTTTCAGTAAAATTAACTTATTTATTCCAAATGGCAATAGATACTGTTCTGATCATATAATTAAAAAAATATTTTATGAAGATGAATTGAACAAAATGAAGATTTTTTAGAGCCGGTCTATGGCACAGTCGGTAGGAGCGTTGGATTCGTATTCTCGGGGGACCGAGATCGAATCCCGCTCTTGGCTGTTTTTCAAACGAGCACCTCTGTTTCATGTGCTTTGTTCTCAGAACACACTTACGAGCTCCGTCGCTAAGGGATGAAAAAGTGCAGTTGAAAAAATCAGCTGACCTTGCGTCCCAGTGGACCGGGGTTTGATTCCCTAGGAAAAATTAGAAAAAATAATTTTCAAAGTTTTTCTGAGAGAATAAACCCGAAGAACACATAAAATATAAAGCTGTATAAACCAAAAATATTAGTTTGGGTAAGCTATAATAAAAAAAAAAAAAAAAAATGAAGATTTTTTCCACCAGTAGTACATTAGATGTTAATGAATTATCAAAAATACTAAGTACAATATCTGCAAAAACAGGAAAGGTTATTAAATAAAGTAGCCGAGTTTGTTATGCCAGAAAAAAAATTAAAAGTGTTTACAGGATTATCTTGGGCACAGATCATCCAACTTAAATTACAACTCACTTCTCTTAAAGATTCCTGTGCAAGAACAGTGATTCAAGCCATCGTAGTATTTTTATTTAAAATGCGTACAGGGAACTCTAATCAAGTTATTTCTTCAATATTTGATATCGAGAGCGAACAAGTATCTCGTTTTTGTCATTCAGTCTTATCATCTTTTGAAAAAGACGTGTTACCAAATTATTTTGGATTAAAAAATGCAGACAGAAATGACTTGATTGAAAATCAAACTTCTCAAATGACGAAAAAATTATATCCAGGCAACCAACTTATTTTGATTTGTGATGGAACTTATATAAGGCATGAGAAAAGCTCTAATAATGAGTATCAGAGAAAATCCTATTCAGGTCAAAAAAAAGTTCCTCTCAATAAACCCTTTACAATATGTTCAACAAATGGCTATGTTGTTGACCAGTTAGGACCTTATCTCGCTAACATGAATGATGCTGCAATTTTAATGAAAATATTTGAAACAATGCCAGTAATTTTACAGAAATTGCTCCGCAAAGGCGATATTTTTGTTCTAGACAGAGGCTTTCGAGATATTAAAAAGAAATTAGAAGATATGGGTTATATTGTTCTGATGCCTGAAATCAAAGGTTCAAAATCACAATTTTCAGCACAAGAATCAAATGAAACACGATTCGTAACAAAAATAAGGTGGGTTGTTAAAGCAGTACATGGAATTGAAAAAAAAATTCAGATTATTAGATCACAAACTTGACAATAAAATGGTGAAGGATACTGGATTGTATTGCAGAATTGCTTGCTATTTAAATAATTTATTTGGCAAACGCTTAGATGCTGATCATGACATTCAAGATGAAATATTTAATACCATGCAATCGAAAAGGAATATTGAAAACACACTAGCAGAATTAGTGGCAGAAAAAAGATGGTGTCGTCGTAAATTACCATTTCAGATCATAACTTCGATTGATTTACCAGATTTTCCTGAATTAACAGAAAAAGATTTGAAAATTCTTTTTACAGGATCATATCAACTTAAACAGACCATATCATACCTAGCAGAAAAGTTAGATTCAGATAATAATTTGAAACTAGGATATTCCATAGAACATAAAAATATTCTTAAATTCGAAGTTCAATCAAGACATGTAAATAAAAAACAATACAAATGCTTCGTTGAATATAAACCAAATGGTATTGGTTATTCCAGTATCCTCAGATATTGTTGCGATTGTCCCAATGGTAACCGCACTGTTGGATGTTGTGCGCACGTTGCTGCAATAGTATATTATCTTTCACATGGAAGATATTTATCAAAAATCATAAGACCAGCTGAAATTCTTTCTAAAATGTTTCTTAATGATAAAATACAAGTATGTATTAATGAAGACAGTGACGATGATGAGTAAAAAAAGTTCCTATTATGAACATTTGTTATGCTTAAAAAACTATTCAGATGTGTATCCTAATTCAAATAGAAAATAATATATTTATATAAATAAAGAGACTAATTTTCTTTAAAGTAAATCTTTAATTTATTATTCAACCTCATTTGATAGTATTGAAATAATATTAACATTATTGGAAAGAGAATTATTAATGTAACAAATTGTTCATTTTAAAATTTATTTTTGATAGCGAAATGCAGAAAAATTATCTTTCTATAAAATTAATTTGGATTTTTCTAGATTTCAGATTCTACGAGAATTATTATAAGTAAGGGTATTCAACTGCCCATTATTTTTTTTTTTTTATTATTATTATTATTATTATTATTATTATTATTATTATTATTATTATTATTATTAGTAGTAGTAGTAGTAGAAGTAGTAGTAGTAATAGTAGTAGTGGTAGCTTTTTTTTTTTTTTTGGTGGTCAAAAAATACGCAAAAGAAAGTCATTCAAGCTCTTAACTTATAACATAACCTATAAAAAATATGAAAAAGTGCAAAAAAGTTGATTTTTTGCAAAAAATAAGGGTCAAATGCCTTTTATCCTTAAAACTAATAGTACCGTCGTAAAGACGGGAATAAAATACACTAAAAATCTTTGTTTGGATTCTTAGATTGTAACATAACCTATAGGAAATACGAAAAAAGTGCAAAAATATCGGTTTTTTGAGAAAATCAGGGTGGCGCACCATTTTTTTTTAGCTAATATAACTATCGTTAATAAGGGGTAAAAATATATTTAAAAAATCAATTTCAAATCTGGCACCTTAATAGTGAGGGTGTGAAAGTAACGATTTAAATCTTAAATATCAATTTTAAGGTTGATATTTAAGGATATGTAAACTGCAAAAATTTTTGGTTAATTGCCATACAATAACCTACCCTTATATATTTTTGCAAGAGTCTTTCATGTAAAGGGACGTTAAAATAAAATAAAGTCGAAAAAACACTTATTCTGACTTTACTGCGCATGCGCAAGGGTTAGAGGGCTGAAAATTGGTGTGTGGGAGTTTTTTTTCAACCTCCATCAAATGGTACATTAGCCATGAGGATTCTAAGAGGGGGCAATTTCACTATGGTAACCCACCTATAGCCTTTGGCCCAAGGTTTTATAATATCTTTATCTATCTTCTGTGAAAATTTCAGTCATTTCTTGTGTGTGGTTTGATTTTTATTGCACTTTAAAGTTTCGGTTTTTAACATGGGAGAAATAGGGCACCATTCGTTATGCAATCTTTTAGAAGTTGTTTATGACGACCATTTTATAACCGTATGTTAGAATTATTTAATTTTTCATTTATTGAAAGAAGATTATCTGACGAAAATTTTGATACTTTAAAATTTTTGTTGTTGTGTTTAGTTCGTGAGAAAAGTGCGTGGGAAGATACGTATTTTTTGCGAATGGTTTCGATTCATCTTGTGTCGAGAACGTTGCAACTCGCGCGCTTTTTTTTTCTTTATCTGTCAATTTTTTGTAGTCATTTTCCACAGCATTTGAAAATAAATTACTGACAAACAATAAGTACTGCATAAAATTTAAAAATCTTATAGTCAATTTATATAAATATTGAAAGAAACTAATAAAAAGTTAGTAAAATTAAAAATAAATTAATAAATTTCAATAATTATTTTATATTAAAAAATACATTTAAATATTTTATTTTATATTTATTAGTTGTAGAATAATATTTTAAAATCTTTTGACAATTTTACTACATAAAAAAGTGGCAAAACTAATAATTTATAAATTCATGAATTAAAGAAATAAATTTATAACCATTAATTCCAATCATAACCAAAAATTCAAAACAATATGACATTTAAATGTTTATTATCAAGTGCTACACTGTTGCTACGTTTTTATTTGTACAAATCTTCAACTTCTATCTCACTCGCACAAATATAGCGCTCTCCCTCATCTCGATAGAAATATCTTAAACTTAAACATCAAACGCCTTATATTTTCAATTTAAAAAGGAAAATTTCGCTTACAATTCGTTCTTACAAAAGAAAGAAACGCTGCTTTAATTAGTTTATCGCACGGTGGCCGTGCGCATGCGTAGAAGATAAAAAAAACGTATAATTTATTTACACACATAATCAGTTTAATCACTTGTTGGATTTAAACAATATAAATAATAATTATTTGAGACTTGAATTACACAACGCTCTATTTCCTTACTGCGCAGTCGCACAACCCAACACTTATAATTCGCACTTGAATAAATATTAAAAGAAATAATCTTAATATCACTCGCACTACTCTGTACAACTAAAAAAAAAGAACTTTGAAGTGTAATTAGTAACTAATGTATTGCTATCTCGCTCGCAATCTTTCAACAATGGCTGCCGCGTCGTCTCTTTATTTCACTTTAACTAGTTAACCATACAATAAGAGCAAATTTGTTTAACTTTGATAATCATGGTTTTCACATTTAATTTCACGTGGTTTTCTTTAACAATTTAACTTTTTATTCTTGGTGTATTCGCTCGCACTATCACTAAGCCGCACTGACTTTATTTTCAATTTACTCGCAATTTTTATGATAGAAATGAAGAAAGACTGTATTATATACAAAAGAAAACTTATTAAGAAGAATTGAGAAATATAAACCAACAGAACTAAAGTTTACTATTTTTTACTTGCTAAACTCGCTCGAAGAAACTCCACTTACTATCGCGCCGTAAACCTCTAGCAAGACCCAAAAGAAATAAAGCGGCGAAGAAGTCGAGGACTTAGGAAGACTCCGAAGATGGACGCTGTTGTGGCTGGAGGTGGTGAAACGGTCGCTGAACTCGTGGTCGGTTGCTGGACACTTTCTCCCTTTTTCCACTCGTAGACAGGCTTACAACTCTCTCTGCCTTCTCAATTTTCTCTCCCTCAAGCGACTTACAGTTTCTTTCCAAAGGTCAAAGATGCACAAAAGAAAAAGGCAATAGTTCTGCTCGTTGATCCAAGAAAAAACTCTTAACTTGGTTTCTGATTAAAGAATCTTAAGAAAACTCTGCACGTATGCTTCCAACGTCGGCTCAGTCCAGAATCATTTGCACGTGTGCTTCCAATGACGGCTTACGCAAGAATCATCTTTTTGAAGAAGAAGGAAGTTTGTTTTTTCTACTTCTTTCTATCCATCCTTGTTGCATTTAGCTGCGCCGTATCTTCTTTCCTTGTTTCGCATCGCGTCTCAGTTTCTACTTTGATTTCTTCAGTTGCGATTTTCTATCGATTGCTTAATCGACTCTTGTTCGCGAATCTTCTATCTCTATCACTCTAGTATTTTCCACACTGCACTTGAAGTTGCTATAATGCTTTATGTAGTAGAAACATCGATTATCGAAGAGTTCTACTCATAGCTATCTCTCATTGGTTGATCTTATCTACGTGTGTACAACTACAAATGAACATTGCGCGTCGCTTGAATCTTTGATTGTATGCACGTATATTCCTTTTATTCTCCTCATTTCTTCATTTCAGCCTAAATGTCATCGTACGCTCCTATGTGTTTTACATACGTATTTTACTATATGCCGCGCCCCTTCTTCGCGACTGTGCATATATACTATACGTGCTCATACTTTTTACGTATATAGCTTCAAGTCATCTGTTCTTTCCATCTCTCTCATTCTCGTGGCACCGCCATGTTAACTTCTGCTTTCTCGCGTCGTTTCCAACTTCGTGTTGTCACATCGTTGTAACTTCTCATGATTCGTTAATGTTATAGAAGTTGTAAAGGTATTGATTAGTGTGTATGCACATCTTTATTATCGTACGCATCTCTGGGTTGGTTGCGGTGTAGCGTGTGCCATGTGTGTATACTTGGCTACAGTTACTGTAGCGTCTTAGCCTACTACCTGGTTGACGTTTTCTTCTCGATATTAATTTAAATTTGTGTTCTTGGAAAGTGTTTCTTTTAATTGTTAACCTGAACCACTGGTGCATCTAGTGTGTGTGTGTGTCCTTGCGTATATGCGTCGCGTACATGAAGCCTTCCTCACTTGCTGCACGCATGATCATAATATTCCTTCTCTTTCTCTCTTGTGTGCATTAATACGTCTGATCCTTCTTGCTGTGCTTCTGTTTTTGCGTCTGCTGTTGTCTTTAGTTCAAGATGAGTCTCTCTCTTCAAATCTTCAGTTCTCTATTTAAATAATTTAATTCTTTTTCTTCTGTTTCAACCGAATATTTTTTTAATAACTACTAATTACTTTATTTTTATTTTTGGTTTTTCGCGATATTTTTCTCAACCCTCCTTTACATTTGTTAATTTATTACGTTTAAAATGATGTTAAAGAAATTAAAAATAAAGCATAAGATTTAAAAATCATAAATAACTATGTTCACTTGTTTTGAATTAATATTTTATACTTAATAAATAATCTATTTAAATTTTATTACTCTTAATGTATTTTATACATCACACCTCAAAAAAAAAATTGGTAACACTTTTTTACAATTTGTATTTGACAATGCCGATCACAATATGAATACTATCGACGGTCATAATACTTTTCACGCGATGGCAGGCATTGAAATTGCAACTCCTTTTAATTTAGTAAAATCGAGCAATCGCATTGAAAAATTGAAAAAAATACCCTCTTCTTTGGATTATTGGCAAGCAAAATTGCTCAGATTATTTCATTGATTGGAATGGATTCATGGAGAACGTCACAAGTAATTTGAATTATGAAAGAAGCAAAGTTACCTTTTTACCATTTGTCAATGGTATTCCAAGTAAATACGACACAATTTATACTGTACTCTACGAAACTGATTTAAAACGTGAAGCGTCAGGACAAAACAGAACATTTTTGACTTTTGATCAGCCCCTATATTACAAGGCACGCGAAGTTTTAGAATGCTGTGAAAGATTATCGAACTTTACTGTTAGATTGGGTGGTTTTCATACCATGATGTCCTTTGTGGGTGCGATAATATTTTTCATGGATGGCTCTGGCCTGAAAGACAATTTCTGCGAAATTTATTCTGAGAATTCAGTAGATAAAATATTGAGTGGCCATGCTTATGCCAGGGCCGTAACAGGACTTTACTCAACCATTTAGCTTTGAGTCAGGTCATTTTATCATCCTTTTGTGTAGATGAAGCAGAAAAACAATTAATCGAAGATTGTTTAAGTTTAGAAGAAAATATTTTAAGTGAATTAAATTCTGAGGCTTTTAAAAAATTATATAATAATTTCTTAAATCATGTCCAATCATTCAGAGGTAATGGCCCTACGGCAAAGTTATGATTACAGTACTTCGATATGGTAAATATAATGAATCAGTTCATTTGATCTGAGAGAAGTGGTGATTGGAAATTGCATTTAGACTCTGTGCAAAGAATGATACCTTTTTTCCATGCGAGCGGACACTTTCTGTATGCAAAATGAACACAAATTTATTTAAAAGATATGTATGAACTTGAAATTAAAATGGACCCGATAAAATATAAAAAATTCACGAAACAAGGTTATTCTGCCGTAAGAAGATCTGAAAAATTTTGGAGCGGAATACGGACTGACATGTACATAGAGCAAATATTAATGCGCTTTATGAAAATAAAAAGTGGATTGACTCGTGGTAGAGGAATTACCAATTCGGTTTTAGCTAAATGGATATTAACATGTCTTACGGCAGTAAATAACTCTGATCTTATTCAAAATTTTTGAAATGCTTCCTTCTCATCATCTGAGCAGCATGTTAATGCGCGATTTTCGCGAATAGATCGAGATACTAGAGACTTGAAAAAATTGATTGATTTCTTTATTAAATGGGATCCCTTTGCATTATCAGATATTCTTACTTTTCTTACAAAAGATATAATAGGCCATAATAAAACAAATTGTCATATTGCTTTCAAAAAGGGCATAGAAATGATGAATAACCTAGTTGGAAAAAAATTCAGTTCTCTCAAATTTTCAAGAAAAAAACGTATTATATACCGCAACAAGTTACTCTCTGTACACACACACACACACACACACACACACACACACACACACACACACACACACACACACACACACACACACACACACAAGTACACACACACACACACACACACACACACAAGTATACACACACACACACACACACACACACGCCGATTATCGTAAGTATATTATTTATATTTTTTTATATCTGAGTTTTTGGTAATGAATATGTATTTATTGAATATTTAGTATAAAATTGTATTTTTTTTAGATTTTTCATCTTTGAGCAGAGGTTTTCTCTCTTTCCTGGTTCCATCTGAATCCAAGTAAGATAGTTGTTCTAGTGTTCCTTGTACCTGACCCATTGTTCTTCTCTAACGTACTCTATAAATAATTAAATGGAAATAAAAGTCTTTACAGAGTGTAAGTGTATTTATACTAAATATGTTATGATTGAAAAAAAAAAAGTGGAGGACATGGAATAAAAAAATTTTTGTTAAGTATTTTGTAATTTTATTAATGTATAATTTTTTTTAATACAAATATGATTAAATAATAATTGAATATTTAATTATTCATTGTTTAAGTACTATATTTTTTGATAATACAGTTTCGATAACGGATTTCATTCTTTCAATTCTCATTCCAAATCTTTTTCCGTCATGACCTATTTGTTCCCACTCACCACGACGCGCACTTTGATATGCATGAGTACATATATACATAACTTTAATAGATGGATTACCTTCCTTAAAATGTACACACTTTATTATTATTATATTTACGTCACAATTTACATTAAGGTTCATACATGAACGCATACAAGTCATTGTAGATGTATGGTAAAGTATACGTATTAATTTTTAAAATTACAATATTCAATGTAGATTTATCTAAATCTTTATCGTCAAGGGTTTTTGTTAAAACAAATGTTGTTACATCATGAATTTTCACAGTATAATATCGATTAAAACTAGCAAAGGTTTTCAATGCAAATGACCTTTTATCTTACTCACCATCTTTCTTAAGGTATTCTTGGATGTAGTCGATAACCCTATTGACTTTTCCAGTACGATGTTCCAATTGCACCAGATGCTCATCTATACAAGGTACTGCGAGCTTAAGACCATCAAATGACACTTTTTGCAAACACGTTGAAGACATTTGGTGTATAGATTTCCTTTTTTTTTGTTAGGTGATTTACTTTGCTCTTCCTCGTCTACTGGTTGAGCATGTACTGGTGGTTAGAATACTACTCTCTCCTCGAGCACTATGGTTTTTGTATGGTATGATATCGTAAATAAAAGATCGTAGTTCTCTAAATAAAATTTTGATGGATTTCCTTATTCGGTTTTGAATATGTAGGTCTTTTGAAAATAAGCGTTGATCAAGTCAAAATGATTTTTCAATAACCTCCATGCATTGATATCAAAATTAAACCATTTGGATGAAGAATTTGTTGATATTTTTACACAAGGTTTGTAATAACCACCTTCGTATTGTAAACCAACAGCTACACGTTTGGTCTGCGACTTGTTGAGAGAATACGTTGTCGACAAGAGCATGCTATCTAGAGGAAGCACACCATGCTCTTTTAAACGGTTATTGTCAAGACAATTTTCACTCGTTGATTGTGCCATATTCGATTATTATGGATAACTTGAGAGAGAAATAAAACTGTCAACTTACGTATTGTAATGAACCCAGTTCATTACCAATAAATGTTACAAAAAAAATAAAAGTTAAAATAATAATAATGATAATAGAGTAAAAATAATATTAATCAATTAATAAATAAACGAATGCAAGAGACAAATAGCACGACGCAAGCATATTGAGGTCAAACAGTGGCTGAATGAAACAGTGAAAGAAAGAAGTATAAGCTGGAGGAACAGAGTTCATTATTAATGAATTTTTAAAAAAAATATAAAAGCTAGAATAATAATAATAATGAAAAAGTAAAAATAATATTGATAAATTAATACATAAACGAATACAGGAGACAAATAACACGATGAAAACAATTCAGGTCAAAGCGGCGGCCGAGTAAAACAGTGCGAGAAAGGAAAGTACGCTACAGGAGCCGAATTCAATACCAATGAATTTTTCAAACGAAAAATAAATGAAAATAATAATAGTAATAATAAAAAAAAGTAAAAATAATCGCAATAAAATAATAAATAAACAAATGCGAGAGACAAATAGCAAACAATTTCAGTTGACCTCAATGAAGATCAAGGCTCGGCGGCCGAGTGAATCAGCAAAGGAAGGAGAAGTACAAGCTGAATAGGATGATAAAAAAAGATACGGGTAGGCGGCAAGCTTAGAAAAAGCAATAAGCCTGACAACGATGAACGGCTTCACAGAAAATCGTGAAGTTAACATAGGGGAGTATGAAAGAATTTCAGCGAAGCGGAAGGAGAATAAAGTGCAGTATAAAAATAGATAAGGCCGTACCTGAAGAAAAATACAGAGTGGAGGGACATTAAATCTAATTTATGTGGAGTAATTATCCGAAGTTAGTGCAAAATTTAAAAGAAAAGCTTTGACGGAGTCCCAAAAACAGGAAGCCGGAATGATAACGGCAAAAATTAATTACCCATAAACTTCAAGCTGACCTCTTTCTATTCAACCGAAATTATGGTTTCCAGAAAAAAAACATACAGGGAGGGCCGACTGGCAACTAATCAGAATAGCTGAAAAATCATACGAATGGGCAAAAAAATACACCGCTGATAGCAACAACGAAGCTTCTAGAAGCTAGACTTACAAGAAGAATGCATTGCATTTGGGTCTTGGATTTTCTTCTAGCTTTAGGATCTTTTTTCTTACATAAAATCATGAAAAAAGCCGCGTCCATTCGGTCCAACGCTCGATTTTTTCCGAGTTATGAGCAGTTTTGTCTGTTTTGTTGAAAAAATTGCATCTGCTTTATAATTTTACAGTTTTCGATCTACTTATTCTAGAAGGTTTTTACTGACTGCATATTAAAGTTGAGATTAAAACTTTTCGATTAAAAAAAAAAACCTTTCCAAAAAGCTCAAGTTGTTAAAAACTTATGAAGGGATGAAAATTGAAATGAATTTCTGACTAAAATGTTGCATCTATTTTCTATGCATTTTTTGAGCTAAATATTTGCGCTATTTTTATTCGCCCATAACTTTTTAACAACTTGAGCTTTTTAGACACATTTTTTTTTAATCGAAAGGTTTTAATCTCAACTTTAATATGCAATCATTAAAAACCTTCTAAAATAAGTAGTTCGAAAACTAAAATTATAAAGCAGATGCAATTTTTTCAACAAAACAGACAAAACTGCTCATAACTCGGAAAAAATCGAACGTTGGACCGAATGGACGCGGCTTTTTTCATGATTTTATGTAAGAAAAAATATTCTAAAGCTAGAAGAAAATCCAAGACCCAAATGCAATGCACTCTCTTTGTTAGAGTATAAACCTCCAAGCTTGCAAGCATGGGCGCTATTTTTTTTCGACTAACCGCTTGCTGGCCACGTCGATTTTGCCAAGCAGCCAGAACGTCACCAGCTCCAGCAGCAGCCAGCCACCGCCCATCTACAAGTCATCAGCCGAGGAGACGCAAATTAAATTAAAAGAAAGAAGAATTTTGATTTTACGTTCGAGTTCCATGGTCAACTGTACCAACCAGAGAAAAAGACTGACGTTGTGTGGGAGCGCAGATCGAAACAACAGTTGGGTATTGTTTTCGTAGAATAAAATATTATGGTTCCTTGAAAATTAAGTTATAGCGGTTACATTTCATCATCTCCTGTTGAGATACGTACTTAATCACATCCTCTCCAAAATAAAATATTCCATTATCGCTTCTGATATCGTGTAATATTATATTCCCTTGATATGTCATATGTGTCGTCCAGATCTTTTGTTGTGATATTTAGTTCAGTAATATTGTTATTTCACCACATCCTGTCAAGAATAAAAGATTCAAATGTCACATCTTATCCCGTATTATGTAATATTATACTTCGTTGATAAACAAAATATAACGATCACATTATATCATTTCCTGTTAGGTCGTATTTTGTCATAACTTGACAAAAACATTAGTGCCCTTTGTCGGTTCAATAGAGATTTATATTTCATCATAAACTGATAAAAAATAAAAGATTCTATTCTCAACTTTGATTGCGTAATATGTGATATATTTTAAGAATATATACCGTATATCAGATATATTTTATTATTTCCTTTTGCTATTAAAATATTGAATTTCTGCATTAAATCAGTTTAAATAAATGTAAAATTATATTATAAAAAGATAGTATAACGGAAATTCATAGAATGAATATATTTTCTCTGTAAAATGATAAGTTAAATAATTTTAAATAATATTAATGTGGAAGGAATAAGGTGTAGGTGAATAATTATTACGAAGAAAAATGTACATTTGATTAATATTTATTGAATATAAATTTCATGTTACAATAATAGATTTAATATCATATTCTCGAAGTACATGTTTGATTACAAAAGCCAAAACCTAATGAACGTTCGTTACTAAAAGCTTTTACAGATTTTTACGCTTGATTTATTCTTTAATAGTTTATTATAAAATTTTATAACTAAATTATCGTTCTTTTTGGAATCTCTTGAAAATTTACTGCAAAACGTACGTAAATTATGAAAATGAGACATATGGTATAAAAACATAACACAACATTGACCGCAAACTTGCGAATCGTAGCTTTGCATTCGTTGTTTATTCCATTCGTATCGCGCACAATTTCTTTTAAGTTTATCAAGATGATGTGATGAGAACGATGGCAATCCGTAGCTGTCAAAGTAGGTTTCGTAATCATTTTTATTTATGTATATAGCAATTCAATGAGATCCACCTTTTGTATGGTCATCAAAGTTTGCAACTATAGCTGCTGGAAGTTCGAAAATGTTCGGAATCCGATCTGCTGCATATACTCCTACAGTTCTAGCGTTGACTGTAGCAAGTGTTTTGATTATTCGACAAGTATTCATTGTTCGTTATCATCATCTTCATCTGCTTCTGAATTACTATCTTTCGATGCCTTGATGGAGTTTGTTGGTGATGCAGGACGATCAACTTCATCGACACCTCCGTCAGCAACTACGCGAGCTAATCTGCGTGCTCTTACACGCTCAAGAAGTGCATCGCTTAACCTCAATGGATTGTCGTTGATGTTATCAGATGTGATACACAATGATAGTTTCGTATGCAACCACTTCCTCAGAATATATGCCTGATTGAGGGTACATACAACTCTTCTATACTTATCTTTTGTACTATGAGTGATGCATAAAGATCCATCCTTATGATATCTTGTAAAGAGTTTATTGAATGATGGTGAGTATATTTCTAGATTGATGATTTCTCGCGACATGGTTGCTTCTAGATACTTTGCTTTTTCGTAACCTTTAGTATAGATTTTTGCAGCCACTTTTCCAATACTGTATAAATTGAGTAACAGTTGACCGATGGAAACGTCGCCTTCTATCCATTGAATACCATGATGATGATTTATCACAAATTCGTTGCTCCGTTTTACTCCTGATGGCAATTCAGAGAAATCATGTGGTGATTTTACTATCCAATGGTAAAAAAATAAGTACTGCCACCACCTTTGAAAAAAATTTATTGTTCCGGTCTTTTGGACCTTGAATATCAATGACGAAATCCATGACTTTACTTTTTACCACGTTTACTGTACAGAATGAGACTCCAGAAAAAGACTGATAATCAACGCAGTCCATAAATGATCTTTTATACTAATCACCCCTCACTGTGATGCTACTCTTACTCCTTTAGCTTAAGCATTAAAATCCTTTACAATATTACGACTTGAATCAATTTCCAGAACGCTATCGTATTCTGCGTAAATGATGCAATTTATTGTTTGTTCCAAGGCCTGATCAAATTTCACTTCTACTCTTACACTACCGCGTTTGATAAGATTCCAGTGTAAAGCAGAATTTGCAGAAAGATCGGGTGTCAGATCAAATGCAAACAAATAAAAACCTCTAGAATAATCTATTCGGCTAAGACAAAGGGACTCATTATAAAAATGTATACCAGTTTCTGAAAATAAAGTGTGATAAGCTTCAACGAACTGTGGATTATCGCTTGTAAATTTTGGCTGTAGAGGTCTACTCGGTACTTGTACTCCGTCAATGTAGAGCGAAAGATAATTAATGGAAAAATGTTGAAAGTTGAATGGATTAAATTGTCTATTTCCATTAAATGCTCTGTTATCGACGAATCCTATTAAAATTCTTTTTGGTAGCTGTCCTAAAATTACGTTATCCTAAGTATCACCATGTATATTTCTGTGCATGGTAAATGATTTTACTTCAACCCGTGTAATAGGATATTTTGCGGTTGCTTTTGTTAAAGCATTGGCATGGGCGAGTAATATCCCTGGGCTAATTTTTACACGACGTATCATCAAAGAGGCTTTTTTTATACTAACACTAAAAGTATCATTTTCTGAAGCATCCATAAGACAAAATTCATCTTTACTTCCAACAAGTCGTACTCTTAGTTCAACACCATAAAATAATAAAAATTTATTTCGATTGAAAACGTCACAATGTAAATGACCTATTAAATCTATTGTTTTTTAATTTTTCGTATAATATGATCGGTTTAATAGACCATGATTAGCTTCACCATCAGCGCGTGCCACGTTTGGTAGAGCTTCCATTTTTCCAACAGTATCGAGATACCAAAGAGACGTTGTTAGATGTGAATTCATTGCAGAGCTTGAGTAATTTAATAATGTTTCGATATAGGCTCTGTATGGGTAAGCATTGTTTGGTGGTAAGACAAGTTTTTTATTAAAGAATATATCAATCTCATTAAACAGTGAATAAAAAAAATTATTAACAGGTTCTACTTTACTATTCTCAGTGGGAATATTCGGTATAATTTGTACGCGCACATTTAACATTGTGTGTGCTAGATCGATGTAATCTTCACCTCTAGGTATTACAAATTCAATTGGCCCATCATCGGTAAGCGATGACACTGTTTTATATTGAACAAATTGTGAAGATTCTGAAGATGTTTGGGTTGGTGGAAGCGTAAATAAGTCTGATTCTGATTTCATGCATACACATGAGTTTGCATGTAAGAACGCTATCTTGTTTTTCTAGTTAGGATCAAAAATATCTGTCACACTGCGTAAAGCTTGCATTTCTTTTTTGCTAATTTTTTTACGTTTTCGAATACTACCTTTTTTCTTTTGTATAACACTTTGTTTCCTTTTGACTTTAATACGAGCTGTTGAGCGTCTTTTGGAAGACTGACGCTTCCGCTTGGCAACACAACGTTTATATTTATAACCCTTTATCATTTCAGAGATTTTATTAACTACTTTCCTCTTGAGATTTTGACCCGATCCATGCATTCTCGTATTTACAGACTGTTTGAAATTTGTACCATTATTGGTAACATCGTCTAGTACATGCATACCTGCTCGAACAGCTTCTTTACCGACTGCTTTTGCTCCAGTGGTAAAATAAAGTAATCGAACCCTAGAAAACCTCTACCTTGGGACCACCCCCGCCCACCCAATAATAAGCTGTATGAGACTTTAATCAATTACGTAAATGAAAAACGACCTTCTCAAATGGAAAACGATATTTAGCCTATATCTAAAATATAAAAATAAAATAAAAAGAAAACACTATTGACCAAAGTATACTTTGTAATATATCTATACGACATTAACTTGATCTCACTTAAGCACACATTTAAATGTAATTATCGGGTATTCTCTTATAAACATACCGGTCTGATAACCTTTTGTTTTCTTATTTTTCTTTGCTTTTGTAAAGTCCAGTTGAAAATTTTAAAATTTTTTATATATAATTTTTCTATTTTCATTTCTTTAAAATTTTTAAAAAATTATTTCAATCTCCTTTTTATCTCTTTTCTAAGAAACTATATATTTTAAAATTCTCAGCTAGATTTTTGTGCGAGCCTGCAAGTCGTAAAAAGATTAGACATAGCAGTGCATATATAAAAAAATGTATATATATCTAAACCAGACCCTAACACTGTGACCGGAAAACCGAAAACCCTTGACCTGCCTAAAACAGTATGCGTTCAAACTACGTAAGCACAAAAAAAAATTATCCATAGACGGCATACCGTCAAGGCCGTAATTCCTGATCAGTACCTAATTTCTGATCAATTCATTACAAAAAATGTAATATTAAATTTTATGATACAAAAATTATTATAAACAAATTTTATAATAATTAAAAAACATTCAAATTTCATGTACTAAAATTTAAAAATATTAATTATTAAATTTTTGAACAAAAAAAAATTAATGTTTGTGACCCTGTTTGATTAAGCTGGACACGACGCCATTTTCTTAGAATACACTGTAAGAAATAAGCATCGGTTTACTTAGCTCGGTATGCAACATTTTTGCGTTTTTAGTATTGAATTATTTGTAATATTAATTCTTACAGACCGCAAGAAAATATTTAAAAAAATTTTTCGTTGTAAAAACAATAAATATTATTTAAAAACTGAATGATCAGGAATTGTTCACATTTACTGAAGAGGATACAATTTTTGATCGGCTGATTAGAAAATAGGTAAGTTTAAATAAATATTATTAAGCAAATGATAACTAAATTTTAATAAATAAACAATTTTAAATAATCAAAAATTCAAGATAAAGCTTCATTATGTATGAAGAGTAATTTCTGATCTAGTATTTATATAATCAATAAAAAGAAATTTCACACATGTCTTTAAAAATTTTGAGGTTAGAATCAAATGCATATTTAGAAAATTAAGATAATAATTTCTAAAAAATACATTTTTCAGTGAGTATGTCAACGAAAGAAAAGAAAATAAACAAAAAATATCACGTTGAAGATATTACAAAAGCTTTGGAGGACATAAGAAAAAATAAAATTTCTGTAAGAGAAGCCAGTAGAAATTATAAGATACCATTTTCTACCTTATGGTCAAAATTTAATGGCCTGTATAAAATTGAAGCAAGACCAGGACCAAAAACAGTGTTATCAGATGAAGAAGAAAAAACATTAGTAAAATGGATTCTACATTTAAGTAAAACTGGCTTTTGTATTACGAAAGATCAAGTATTAGATAATGTACAAAAAATAGTAATTGATCTTAAAAAAGAAGTACCTTTTACAAATGGAAGACCATCAAAGCATTGGTACAAGTCTTTTTTGCAAAGACATCCTGAATTAACTATAAAAATGGCTCAAAATCTATCTCGACGAAGAGCTGCAGTGTCTGAACAGAACATTCGTACCTGGTTTTATGAAGTAAAAAAATATTTGGAAGAAAAAAATCTTTTAGGAGTGGATGGTTCAAGAATATTTAATTGTGATGAGTCTTCTTTCTTATTGAATCCTAAGCCAAAAAAAAGTTTTAGTGTCAAGAAATCAAAAAACGGCCTATACAAGAATAACTGGAGATGAAAAAGAATGCATGACTGCATTAGTAACTGGAAATGCAGAAGGACAATTGGTACCACCCATGATTCTATATGCTTATGAAAGAATTCCAAAAAGTATTGCCAATTCTGCACCGGATCAGTTTGTTTTAGGTCGCTGTAAAAATGGCTGGATGACTAAAGAAACTTTTCATAGTTATGTAACAAGTAAGGCTTTTTTATATTTATAACTATATTTACAATTTAAAAATACTCAAAAAAAATATTTTAAAGTATTTAAAATTAAAAAGTATTTATAACTTTAATATTTATAATTTAAAAATACTTATAAACTAGAAAATATTTGCAATAGAAAAAATATTTACAGTTTAAGAAATCATTCACAGTTTTATATTTTTCTTTAAAATTAATACGTACAACTAATATCTTGATTTTATATTTTACAGATGATTTTTATAACTGGTGTATCAACAACAAGCTTACATTTCCAGTTATTTTATTTGTCGATGGCCATACTAGTCATTTAACATTAGCTTTAAGTGACTTTTGTGTCGAACACCAAATTGAGTTGATTGCATTATACCCGAATGCTACTCACTTGCTTCAACCTATGGATGTAGCCTTTTTTAAGCCACTGAAAGCTGCTTGGTCTAAAGTTGCAGTATCATGGAGATTTGAAAACAATGACATATCTGTTAGTAAACATGATTTTGCTCCATTACTAAAAAAAGCTATAGATATGCTAGATTCACCAAGATTATTAAAAAATGTATTTAAAGCAACTGGATTGTATCCATTATCTCCAGATGCCATTGACTATTCTAAACTAGTAAATCTTAGCACAGAGTGCACGAATAATACTGATGTTTTAGAGAATGAACATTCTTCATCTGAACTACTTTCACTTATTGAAAAGAAGATGCCACCAGACACTCTAAAACTTTTTAAGGAAGCAAGGTTATCAAGTGTATGGAATGGAGATTTGAAAGATGAAAACTTTTTCTATTTTTGGCTTCAACTATCCAAAGATCAAGAAATATCAAATAATCATCTAGATTCATCTGAATTGGTATTTTTAGATAATATTAATTAATATTGATAATATTTCTTTAAGACACTACGGATAAAATATAAATTTTTGTATATTAGATAAGCTATATTTTTATAAGAAATTTTAACCATAAGGGTATTAATTTTTATTTTCATACATATTTCTAATAAGTTAAGATATCTTAAAAATTTAGATTTTCCTATGTTATATTAATAAATTTAAATAATTTAAGAACATCTAAAATAAACTTGTAATAAATATTTTAATGCGTAATAGAATTTTTATGTGATTTCTCTTCGACTCATGTATATTAAATGTACAAAAGCTGTTGTAATTTAATTTGTATGGCTTTATTTTAAATCATGTTATGTTACTTTGTAGAAGGAGGCGGGCACGGATAGAGCTCGCCTTCAACGCGGGCACGGGCGAACCGGCAGCACCCACTTTTCGAGAAAGAACCCACCGACCTAGAAATCGACCCAGAACGGATGTGGTCACAGACCACCATCGTACACGAGGGCGACGCAGCCGATGAAGAAACGGCGGGGCCCCGACCTCCGAAAATAAGATAAAATCTAAAATCTTTTTAAAAAAAAATGTTACTTTGTAGGGGTTACAAGAAAATTTAAAATTTCAAGATAAAATTATAGTTTTAGATAGTGATAAGAATTTAGAAAAAAATGTAGATATCTTAGATTTGAATGAAAACAATGAAGCTTTAGATTTGACAGTTTCAAAACCAACTATTATCAACTATCCATTGACATTATCACTTGATGATAATAAAATTTGGACTATTAATGAAGATGGATCAATAGAAGAGTCAGCGAGTCATGATATGGAGTCCATTTCAGTATGTGAAGTTCCTCAACAACCTGTTGAAACAATACAAAATATTCAGTTGGATCTTGAGTCTACGATGGATGAATTACCTGTCATATTACTATCAACGAATGATAACATTGTATCAGATCCTCAAGTATCGAAGGATGAAGTCTTAGAAATACCATATAGAGAAGATGAAAGTTCAGATTTGACATCATTGAACGACAAAAATTTATCTACAGAAACATATTTGACTTCAATTGAAAATATGACTAATGGAGAATCACAAAATAAATATTCTGAAGTTGCAAAGAGTGATATATTAAAAAATGAACAAGAGTTGCCTTTTAAAGATATATCAAATGTTAATATCAAAGGTAAATATTTTTGATGATTCAATTTTATTTATTTTTTTTAAAGTAAATAAAGTCATTAATATTTCGTTATTTTAGAAAAAAAAACAAAAAATACCAACTTCTTTTGAAGATCGACTCACGTGGTCTTTTACAGGCCAAAAAAATAAAGAAAAAAAACAAAGGGCCAAAATTATGTTACCTCCAGCGGCTACTTCATCTGAATGGAGAAGTTATCATATAGAAATTGAGGAAAGCAAGAGAAAGTTAGAAGAAGAAAAAGAATTAAGAAAGAAAACAAGATTAGAAAAAAATAAAATAAAAGAAGAACAAAAATTAAATGCAAAAATTGAAAGAGAATTAAAAAAAAAAATTAAACTCGAAAAGCTTGAAATAAAAAAAGACAGTAAATTAAGCGCGAAAAATAAAAGAGAATCAAAAAAAGAAATTGAACAAGAAGTGAAAAAGTTTAAAATAAAGAATAAAAAAAAAGAAAAAAAAGATCAAGAAAATGCGCAAAACGCAGTAAAAATTAATTGAAAACGATTTAGCTGGATTAGTATTTATTTCAAGCTTTAATTTTAGTAGTATTTAATAAATTAAAACAATTATTTTTTATATTTAAGATAAAAAAAATGTTATTTTCATTATTTTATTAGTTTAATAAATTTTAGTGTAAAAATATGTTGTTTCATTTCTGTAATATACTTTTCCGCATTCTAACCTCAAAATCTTTTTTTCTCTTTTTCGGCTCTCATGCGAAAAATAACATTATTTACCTATGGTGTAAAGGCTGTTTTACGAAACTCGTTAAACATCTCGTTTCGTAAATCCAGCCTTTCCACCCCAGGTAATTAATGTACTATTTTAATTATAATATTTATATGTGATCATAAATAGGGTCTAGCTTGATCAGAATTAACTCCTGCTTATAATAAATCTGATCAGAAATTGCTCCTTCGGTAGATTTTATATATTATATTAATTATTTAATTATTTTAAAATACTTAAAAGGAAAAAAACACATTAATTGATAAATTAGACCACCAACTACGACATATAAAGTAAATGAGCTTGATTCGGTCCTTTGGTCACTTTTATTTCAAAAAAACATGCAACATTCTAGCTTAACTGATCAGGAATTACGTCCTTGACGGTACAAGCATGCTATTCCTACAAGTTTTTTTTTAAACTGTCACATAAATTTGTAACTTTATGATTTTGAGATTTCCTACTCTTCCTTCTCTCTCATTTTCTTTCCTTTTCCCTCTCGCATAGATAGTTGAAGGAGGCATTAAAAAAAAAATATATTCCTTTTTAAGATAAAACACAGATGTACATCTTAAATGTAGCAAATAACAAAAACGAAAGTTTTCCTACCGATCCTTTTTTTATATATACACTTTTCCTTAAAAACGTTAGAGAAATTTCTAGTAATTTTAATGTTGTATTTTTATTTTTCTTAACATTTTACATCTTAGTCTAATAGTAATTCGAATATTTTAATTAATCATAATAATAATTTGACTTAAAAATTACTTTGAAATTTTTAGAATTCTCCGATGTTTTTCTAATTTTAATTGATTTTAAATAATTTTTTTTTTTTGTAATTTAGAAATATAGAATGTTAAAATATTTAAAACTATGTAAATATCGTATGGTTATTTTCAATGAGAAGTAACCATATGATATAATAATTTTAAACAATCAAAATAAATATACAATGCGATGAAATAACTTACCAGGAGAGGCTATGAGCTTCGGGTCACAGATCTTGATGAAACTTTGGCATATGTTTTTAGGTACCAAAATATGAGTAAAGCTAGAGCGGTACGGTCTAACGCTTCGAAAAACTGAAATTATAGACGTTTCTAGTTTTATTTTAAGAAAAATGTAAAAAAAGCTCCTAATTTAAGTATGAATAATCCAGTCTAAAAATGTCTTCAATAAATCAACAGGGACTAAAATAAAAGTACAGAAAGCAATCTTTAATTTGCCGTTTTCAGAATTAAAAAATAATAATTAGAACCAGGGATATGTTTGTTCAAAGTTAAGAAGCAAGAAAGTACCGAAAATCACAAAATCACTGTCCTTTAGAATTTAGATGATTTTCGGTACTTTCTTGCTTCTTAACTTTGAACAAACATATCCCTGGTTCTAATTATTATTTTTTAATTCTGAAAACGGCAAATTAAAGATTGCTTTCTGTACTTTTATTTTAGTCCCTGTTGATTTATTGAAGACATTTTTAGACTGGATTATTCATACTTAAATTAGGAGCTTTTTTTACATTTTTCTTAAAATAAGACTAGAAACGTCTATAATTTCAGTTTTTCGAAGCGTTAGACCGTACCGCTCTAGCTTTACTCATATTTTGGTACCTAAAAACATATGCCAAAGTTTCATCAAGATCTGTGACCCGAAGCTCATAGCCTCTCCTGGTTAGACCGTTATATGTTATTAATTTTTATAATAGGAAGATTAAAGTAGAGAATAGTTTATATTTTATTAGTTTATTCATATAATCCTCTTTCGCCTTTGGGTTAAGATTTTTAATATTCATCCCTTTTATTGCACTGCGTTTTAGTTTTATAACAAAACAGTTTCTATTATTTACCCACTCCGAAAAATAGCGTACATCAAACTAAATGAGGAATCCCTTAAAAGGAATACCGTTAATACCTTAGGTATTCATTGATGTATATTCAATAGTCCTTATTTTTAATTTAGGAAATTTATTTTTAAAGTAATTGCATTGTAAAAGAAAATAAATTTGGCTTCCAACACGTTATTTCAATATTTATTTTGAAATTCATAGACAAATATTAGAATTATTATTAAACTATTAATTTTACGCAAATTTATTGATTTAATGTTTGGAAATTAAATTCATATTCTCTATTTTTTATTAGATTTTATATTTTTAACAGCGAATTTTAATTTTAATTTCTAGTTTAAATCATTGTATTCTAAGATAGTAACATTTTAAAAATTCATCTGTTAATTTTAATCCTGATTCTTAATGTCACTTTTATAAATGTTAAGATGCGAAAATTTATAATAAAAGAATAATAATATTAAAACATAGAATATTCTTTAGCTTTAAGTATTTCTTGTAAAAGATAAAGAAAGAAGAAATAGGGCCAATAGCAGTGTATATGCTCCTCCCACATTAATCTTCTTTCTCTGTCTTACTTATTTGTCTTAAGGGAACATTTTGAAGAAAATCAAGGGAAAACCATTGCTTGCACCAATACAAATCTAAAACCCTATGCATGTATGCTCTCTCAGAGTATATAAGCCAAGTGCAGCAATGCAAAGCAGCTCATTTTTCTATTTCCATTTTTGTAGCACGACTTCGTCGACTACAAAATTCAGTCTAAACCTTTTGAAGGTCCTTTTTCTATTTTTCCAAATTTTTATAAGACTTTTAATCTTTTTATTCTTTTTCTATTTTCAACTTAGAAAATTTCAAATTCAATTTCTTTACTTAAATTCCAAAGCATTTTCTTCAAATTGTTGGAGAATTTGTATCTTTAAAGAAAAAAATAATAAAAGTAAGTTAATTAAAATAATTTCTTTCTTTTCATTTTTGAATGATACTGGCAGGTCGCTCTCACCGCTAGTCCTTGCACGGGTCGTAATCACTCTGTGCATTTTATTACTAAACTAAGGGGTCGAATTCACCTTTTAGTTTCAGCACGAGGTCGTAATTACCTAGTGCAACGCCGAATAAGTTGAGGGTCCAAGTAACCCACAATTTACTTGTATTGGGTCGATCCTACCCGATACAACCTTTTTTAAAGTTTCAAGAGTGAATAAACTCCTCTCGATTATTAGAGAAATTAATCAGCATAAGCTGGTTAATTTCAGAAGTAAAGACAAAAGGGTCGAAGCAACCTTTGCGTCTGTATTGGGTCGAACCAACCCGATACAAAATTATTATTATTATTAGAAATAAAAAGGTCGAAGCAATCCGGTATAAGAATTATTAATTATAAATTTTATGTATAAAACATTTCATTCTAATTATTTCTTTTACGCAGAATTTTAATCTTGAACCCGAGTCCTTAAGCGAAAGCTTAGACTCGAATGCGCTAAATAAAGATTGTTATTGCCAACAATCGGACATTACACATGGAGGCCTCCGAAGAGATTTGATTAAAATCGCGTTAAATAAAATACATAAATTAAAAATTTTTTTTTATCATATATATTTAAAAAACTTCTTTAAAAAAATAATAATAGTAATAACAAAAAGAATTTTCTTTTATCTTTGCTGACAGTGGCATTTGAAGACCATAGCCCGCGTACTCAAGCGCGAATTAGGCAACGTCGCGAAAATAGGCGCGAGGGCAGGAAAGCCAAGAGGGCAGAGAAAAGAGAAAAAAAAGGAAAACGTATTTCTAGAGAGTATCACAAATTCATTGCAGAGGAAAGGGCGCAAACTTTTAAAGGAAAATCGGCCCGTTTAAAAGTCCCTCGCTGGCCTTCAGCTCCTCCTTCCCCATACACGCCCCGGCCGAAAGGAAGGGCGGATCTACCGCAGGAGTTGTACCGACCGACTCCGTTAGCCGAACTAACCCAGGCAGAAAATACAACGAGGCCTGAAAAGCCGGCCCCACTGAGGCAGGAAAATAGGCCTGCGTTACGCCTTGCAAAAGGATTCATTTTTAAGAACCCACCGTAAGGACGGGAAACCAGCCGTCCGGTAGTAAAGGCTTAGCGGAAGTTTCAAGCAGCACGGATGGAACATTGCCTAAAATAAAGGAAATCGTGGTATTGAAGAAACCACTAATAATAAAAAAAGAGAAAGATCCATCAGTCCTTTTAGAGAGGACCTTCTAAATGAGCAAGGCCTGGCGCCTACGCCAAGGGGTCCTGATGACAATAGAAAGAGGCGTAAATTAAATAAAAAGGAAAAAGCTATAAGGCGACTATTTTACAACGAAGAATAAAAAAATTCAATTCCAACTAATTAAAAAAAAATGATTTTGTAAACCATTTTCCTTTAAACAATTTTTAAATAAATAAATAACAATTTAAAATAACATAAATATGTTATAATTTCCTAAATTCAAATAAATTTCCTTCTATATATATATATATATATATATATATATATATATATATATTACACATTTTTCTGTTTGAATTTTTTATCATACTTAAATTTACAGAATTAAATTAGTTTTATAATTTAAAGTTTTGTTTTACATTTTTCTTGCATAAATAGCTTAGAAATAAGTTTTTTTTTAATACTTTCTTTTTACTTACTTGCTTTTTATAATAATATATAAACATCCTTTCCTTTCATTAATTTTTAAGAACCATTTCTTTTCCTTATATTTTTTTATTTTATATAAATAATTTTTTTTAAGTAAAATTTTCACCAAAATTAATAAAAACCTTTTACATTACTTAATATGTAGGAATCGTAATAATAATTTAAATCATTAAGAAAAATTATATAAATTTTTTTTCTAACACTTTAAAAATAAAAATAAACAAATCAAAAATTAAAAATAGAATAGATATATACAAAAACAACGCAAAACTTTCCCTCAAATGATACCAACGCATGATGCCAATTATTTCAGTTCACATTCGTATAATTGGTTATGCAATTTAACTGAAAGAATCGAGCGTTTGGAAGCATTTGGTCGAGAGCGCTGGACAACAGTTGCGTACACTGTTGACGAACTTGACTTTTTGAAACAACAACATAGTCTTTTGCGTCAAACAGTTAAACAACAGAACGCTCGCCTAGAAGAATTAATTGCATCTCATAACGTAATAATAAATTCTGTCAATAATTTAGTACAAAAGAAAGAGAAAATAGTCGTCCATTTGGGGCTTATCACCAGCAACACTATTAAACAGTTTGCTGAAGTTAAAGAACAAAATGACAACCTAAAGGAACAAGTAGGAGAGTTAACTAACGAAGTTAAAAATTTAAAAACCAATCAAATTTACCTCATCCTTTTTTTTAATTTTTTATTTTTCCTTTTATATATATATATATATTGCAATTAATTTAATTTTTTTGGGCCAAATTCATAGATTATTCAGCTGAGAGGCTAAGTCTATGGGACACCTGAGAGTGCCGAAAGGTGCAAAAAGGTTTATTGGTATCTAAAAATTTTAAATTTCTTTCTTTTCAAACCAACGTTTATAAGTTTTAGCTGAAAGGCTAAACTTGTAGATGCCTTAATTGCTGAAAGGTGAAAAAAGGTTAGTGGTGAGATAAGAAAGTTGTTCAATAATATATATAAATATTGATATTGATTTTTTCTCTTTTTTTTTCCTTTTTCTTTTATGAATAATAATAATAATTTTTCCTTTCTCGAAAAATTATTTCCTACATTTAATGCTCTTTTGTCTTGTCATTTTTGTAAATGCCTAAATCTGGCCGAAACTTTAAGATTCGCCAAGCAGCAAATCGCTTAGGCTTGACTGGTGAAAAACGTGAGCGCTTTATCACTCGCGTAAAGGAAGATAATACAAATCTAGAGAAGCGCATCCTAGTGCCCAGAGATACCAAATCACATTCTAGAAAGAGCCAGGCGAAATAATATTGTATTAATCACCTTAGACTAATATATAAGGAATTGTAAATTGCTAATTTCCTTTCCTTTTGTAAAAATAAAAAAAAAACTATAAATTAATTCATTTTTTTATTCATCAAACCCTACATTAAAAATTAAGTAGATAAGTTCTTACTATAAGGAAGTAAAACGAATAATTAATTTTAAAAAAATATCCTTTTCATTATTATTCAAACTAATAAATAAAACACTAATAAAAAAAAATCTTTTAAATCAGCGATATTTAAAAAGAAATTTTATAACGTTAAGATTTTTCTAGATAATAATTATTATTAATTTTCCTTATTTTATATACAAATATAGATATAAGGGATTAAAATAGCCATTTTTACGGCATATACAAGAGTAAATACGTATGGCATAACAAGTGACCGTAGCATTGCTTCGGGCATAAGCAGGTAGCTACTGCGTACCCTGAAAATTTTTCAGTATATTCGAAATTCGAGCATCGACAAAATTCTAAGAGAAGGAGGTGCTGTTGCAACTGTAATAGAATTACGGTGGCAAATTCAAATTAGTACTTGAATTAAAAATCAGGCGTATTATTTAAATAAGAATTAAGATTTCTTTTTTTTAATCATTATTATCATTATCCTTATATACAATTAAATAAAATAATTTGCTCGCTCAGGAAATATTCATCACTTAAAAATATTTTTAATGCATCCTACAATAAGAGAGCATTTTAGATATAGAGCAATTATAAGGGCCCAAAGAATAGTCGATAGGGTTAGTAACGACTGTTTTTGGACAGCTAAGTACAAAGACACAAGTGACGTTTACAACCTTCATTTTTCATTCAATAATAATCGCGGAATCAAGTCAACAGAAAGGATATCTTCATTCTGTATGTGGAGAAATTGTAATTATCAACTTCACAGAAATTTAAAATTATATTTTCAACATAAAAAGGAAGTAGCTCGAAGTCGTAAATTATATAGAAAGGAGTTAGAAGGACTAATCGATTGCGATTGGGACCTAGAAAACTTCTTTCCTGTAAACAGAATAAGTTTACGGATCGGCAACCCTAAAAAGCTTATTACTATCGAATACTGTAGAGCCTCAATGATCATAAAAATAGGCAACATTAGAATTTTCAAGGAATAAATGAGTTCTGACAAACCGCTGGGCCCCATCACAAGAAATCAATCGAAAAATAACGAAGAATTGCAGCAAATTGTAGAAAATTATAACCCTTTCGCATCGAGAGACAAAATACCTTGAGAGAGAAGCGAAGATAATTTATTAACTGAGAACGAAGGTTCAACAAATAGTACGTATTCTGACGACACACTTGAAGATAATAGTGTGTTGAACAGTACTATTGTGGAAAGCTCAAGCTCGGAAACGATGATAGAAAATACGAATCAAGGAAACACTATTCCGACGAATAATAATAATAATCTACAATCCATACAACCTGCTAATCAAGCCGTTATCATGGCGGCACAAACTATATCCTTGAAAGATGCCTTAAAGGTTGTCCCTGAATACGATGGGAAAAATATACCTTTGAGCGTGTTTTTTGAAGGTTGCGATAAAGCAAAAGAGATGGTGGGTGAAGAAAGCAAAGCTAACCTCACCAGATTTTTAAGGTCAAAATTAACTGGTGAAGCAAGAAGTGCTATACATGGGCAACAATTCGAGACGATAGAGACATTTAAAGACTACCTGAAATCTATATATGAGCATATCTCCACAACTTTTAATTTTTTTATAATGTTTTTGAAAAGTCATTTTACTGCTGTTACTGGGTAGCGAATAATGCACACTATTCAAACTAGGTTTACATCTTTTGTACAATCTTGTTCCTCTATTTTTTATGTATATGGTGAATGTGCCACCAATGCTCCAGTAGATATTTCTATAAAACGAAAATTTTTACATGGATAAAATTTCCGAACTTTTATCCATGTAAAAATTTACGTTTTATAGAAATATCTACTGGAGCATTGGTGGCACATTCACTATATACATAAAAAATAGAGGAACAAGATTGTACAAAAGGTGTGAACCTAGTTTGAATAGTGTGCATCATTCGCTACCCAGTGACAGCTGTAAAATGACATATCACCAAAAGATTAAAAGTTGTGGAGATATGATCATATGCATCAGCAAAGACTGTGCATCAGTTGCAAGGTGAACTTGGTTCAGAATTTCAGGCAGATGATGAGCCTGTCATTACCTTTGCAAATAGAATTAAAGAACTGGGTAGGCGTATTTTAGAAGCCAATAAAATAGTAGCAGGAACAAATACGCCAGCTTTTGAAACAAATATAAAAAATTCTATGATAGAATGTTTTAAACAAGGATTGAAATCCGAAATCGAGCGTCGCTTAACAGACGCAGCCGATATGGTCAATATAGTAAAAGATGCCATTAAGGCCGAAAGAATTTTAGAGGCCCAACAAGCCTTAAGAAATCCTAGTAAAGGACATGGAAATCAAGACATAATTAAAAAACATACATTTACTTGTCAGATTTGTAAGTCGACAAATCATGAAACAAGTAAGTGTAGTATAGAACTAAGACCAATGATCAATTGTCAAATTTGTAAAAATTCTGGACATACTGCTGAAAAATGTCTTTTAAGGCAGCAGCGAAATGACACGCAAAAATGTCAAATATGTAATAATTTAGGTCACACCGCAAACAATTGCAGAATATCTCATCCTAATAAAAAATGTCAACTATGTGACAAGATAGGTCATGAAGCAAGAGACTGTAAACCGAGAGGCACGGTCTCACAGAGCTGTCAACTATGCAATAGATATGGCCATACAGCCAAAAACTGCAATACTAACTCAAATACTAGTTTAACTTGTCAGCTGTGTAATATGGCTGGCCATTCAGCAAAAACATGTACGCTTGATTAATTTGTATCAGACATTCGAAGTAAGGCCACTCGTTGATGACTGTCTGAATGACAAAGTGCGTTTAAAATTGCGATACACTTTTTATTGAAGTTTGGTGGTAAACAGCTGCATTGACCTCCGATCTGATTTCTTTTTTCTTCTTTCCACGTATCTTTGATGTTACCGCAGCCATAGCTATATCAGTACTGATAGTGATTCTTTCAGAGTTTTTTATTTATATTTGTAATCTTAGTGAAATTTCGAATGATACTTTGGTAAGTATGCATATTGTGTTATCCGGAAATATGCATGTGCGAAATCGGTATTCTTCCTTTGTACTCTGTTTCAAGTCCAAGAAAAGATAGCAGTGTGGTACATGTGTGCTATCTAAATAGGCTTCTTGCAAAAATTTTGGATCCTCAGGATAAACTTGTCGTGCAAGATATTGAATTTGAGCTCGATCTCGTGAATTTTTAAAAATAACGATATAATTAGCATTTAATGAAATATCTCTTTGACCAGTAACTTTGTGAAAAAGATTATGAGTAATAAAAATAACGCTAATATTTTTATAATGATTACCTTTTGTAAAAAAATCCAGAATAATATTGTTGGAAGATTCGCGCATCAAGTCGTCGATAATTATTAATTTTTTCTTTTCATTGTCATTAGAATAGACCGAGGGTTGGGGCAATCCTTCGCAAAATTATATAAGTTAATGAGATGGTGCTTTTAATTCGTTTAGGTATGTTTCTAACCACTCTGCTTAATAAAATAAAATTCTATCGAATGCTGCATCGCAAAGATTTGATAGGTTCGCGAGGAACCGTTTAACGAATACTGTTTTACCACACCCCGTAGGTCCACTGATGATACATGTAAAAGGATGTCTAAACCGTGTATCCATCTTGCAAATTTCGTTAATACTGTCTGCTTCACACCTAAGCTTGATATATTTAACGCGGGCGGTCGGTGGCGGCGTGGCGCGGTCAAGACACGCGCAAATATTAGCTAGTTTAGCACGTGCGCGTCTCGTAATTAGCTTATTAACATGTACCAAGACAAGAGCTATATTATAAGTTAATTTCAGGTACTAAACATAAATAAGTCGTATTCGGTAAATTGGTACTTTTCTGTATAAGAGGTTAATGTTACTTTTTTAATCAATAGCTGTAGGAATAGGATTAGGAAGATAAAATCAAGATAAAACCATTTTTCAATTTAATTTATTTTATTGAATTTTTTGTAACCAAAAGGTAATGAAAATTTTTCAAATATATAACGACGCTTTTTTTATACAACACAGCAAAATTTTTTTTTGTTACAAGTTCATGCGTTTTAGTTTGTCTAATTGCGCTAAACCGAAGTTTAATTTTTTTACAAGGTAGATTCATACGAACATACTTATCATTGTCACTCTCATCATCATTATTATTTACGTTACCATTTAATTTAAACGCATCATCAACCAAATTTTTTATACTTGTTAAATTAATTTTACGTCCGTTTGAGAAATTTAACGCGATTCCTTTGACTTTACAACATTCAACTCTTTCACCATCAGGTAAAATGACACAGTAAGCATAAAATTTTGGGCCTCCTGATATGAAACTTTCAAAATTAGAGTTATCACCGTAATATCTAAGCTCATCCGTCATATCACCGAGTTTTGTACCTATAAACGGATTATATTCGTTTGTACCAGCTTCACGAAATGTAAATATACAAGAATCGGTATCGTAATAAAGTACTCACGTACCTAATTTCCCTAAATGCTCATACAACTTTAATCAAACTTTCGTTGTTGTATAAGCAGTGATAACAATACTTGTATGACTTTCTGGCACTACAGCTTCTTCTATGTACTGTCAGTTAATGTATAAAATTTCATTATGTACGAGTGAAATCTCGAAGACCTCTTTTTCCGGACATGTTAATAGTTTCAAGAGCTCCTCGCGTAACTTTACGATCTCCATTTGTTTCAAATTACTTCTTTGGAAAAACTTTCCCCAAAATGAATTGAAACATAATTAAGCTACTGCACGGAGTCCAGTATTTTTTTCAATTTTTTCCATTCAGCCGTATACCCTCATCTATTTCATATTGATTTATATACGTAGTTTTTGTCTCTTCATCCTTACACCACGCTGGTCATCTTGTTTGATCTCACTTTCTTCTTGTTTGATTTTTAAAAATGTATTAACGTATTCTGCAAAAAGTCCTCCAGTACCCGAACTTTGATCGTAACGTGTCACTTTGTAATGCCAAATTGTAAAAATTTCCGTGATTTTGTACCCAAGTTGAACAGCTTTTCGTAATTCATCGGCTACCCATGTTCCACTGAATTCTCGGTCTTTTATATTTTCGTGCTTGCAATCGCGTTGGCATTTTTCCTTGCAACAAGAACGACAAAGTGCAAAAAGCAAACGACCGTGCATTTTAACTGATAATAAAGGTAAGGGGGGAACAAATCTCGGGGAGGTAGGACTTTACACTTGACCAAACCTTCAACACCTAATAAATTATTATCACCATTTGTAAGTTCGTCGCATTCTCGACCAACCAGGATGCGAGGGTGTCCAATAGGAAATTAACCTCGCTTACAAACATAAGGATAAAGGGAACATATATATGTATACTTAATCTTCTCACCGTTGATAATATTATATTGCGTAACTATATTTTCTGTCCACCACCGAAGAAAGCATCACGAGGCCTTAAACTAATTTGATTAATTATTGGATGTTTGGTTACGTATTGCTTTATTTCAAAATTTTCAGCCTTGATTTTTCTGAAAGCGCACTCCCACATTTCACGTATCTCGTATCCGTGAGACTTCATTTTTTCAATTTTTTGACGGGTAGCATCGTAAACCTCGTTGAAAGATCGTCCATAAACCATTAATTTGTCACGATTTTTAGTAAAGCATTTAGGGCAACCATGCATATAACAACCTTGGAATTCAAATACAATACCTTTTGTTTCTGATGTTGAAGGCTCACATGGTAGTAAGAAACCATCGACGATGAATCTTTCAGGTAGCACAAATTCTCGCGCCCTTCCAGCATGAATGATGGGTTTTCCAAGATCTCGTTCGCATTGAACCAACCATTGTAAGGCTGAAGTATATAGCGAATATTAACAAATATAATATGTACTAATATTTATTAATTTTTTAAATACATTAATAATTTAAAAAGTATTATATTTTTTGATTATGTATTATTATCCATTTCAATATAATTCTGAGTGTGCCCGATTAAGAAGAAATAAAAATTCTTTTTGTGCAAATTTGTTACAGAAAATAATTTTTAATATATTACAAAAATCATTTATTACAAGTCTTATTCAATATCCATATCGAATACTATATTATTACCAATATCGACTAAAAATAGAAATTATGATTAAAAAACTCGCCATATAATCATGTTTATCTTATGAGACACACATAAACTACAATTTTTTAAAAAATCACGAATTTAGTAAAAACAATAAATTTTACATCGTGATTCGTTTCCCTGCGATTTAAATACTATATGTACAAAAAATCACTATGATGTCTTTATTATTTCGTTAGATATTCGTTTATGTATTGATTTATCCTTCCACTGATTCCTACCGATGTGATTTTTGAAACATATATTCAGTGTAGCATTCAAAACCTAATAGTATTATAAAAACTAATTTATATTGATAACTGATAGATTTAAGGAAATGTAATTTTGAGATTAGTCGTCATACACAACATGTAGGACATATAACTCTACTTATTTTTTTTAATGAGTCATACACAAATTACAGTTTTCAAAAATCGTGAATTTTAGAAAAACAAGAAATTTTACAATACCGTTCCAATCCGTGCTAACCAATTAATATATGTATAAAAAATAACCTCGATATCTTTATTAGATCGATAGATAATCGATCATGTATCGATTTTTGATCTATTAATCCTAGAGAGATGATTTTTGATACATATATTATTTGGTTTGCACGGATTGGAACGGTATTGTAAAATTTCTTGTTTTTCTAAAATTCACGATTTTTAAAATTTGTAATTTAAGTATGACTCATTAGATAAAATAAGCAGAGTTGTATGCTCCAAATGTTGCGTACAATGACTCATTCCAAAATTACAATTTTTAAAATCTATCAATTATCAATATAAATTAATTTTCATAATGCCATTCGGATTTTAATATTTCAATGAGTATATGTTCCAAAAATCACCTCACCGCGATCAATATAACAAGAATCGATACATAATCGATTATCTATCGATCCAAGAATAATATATAGGTGATTTTTGGTACCAATATTATTTGAATAGTAAGGAATCGAATGAAATCATAAAATTTCATATTTTATCAAAATTTGCGACTTTTAAAAATTATAATTTATGTATGACTCACTACATAAGATAAGTAACTCTGTATGCTCTATTCTTTTAATGATACCTACAGGGGTATAGTAACATTAAATTGAGGCATACCAGACATTTAAATGTTTAATTTTAAAACTTTCTTTTCATTAACATGTCTTGTTCATTACAGTAGCATATATATATAAACAGAATTTTTAAAATTTAAGTTTAACTATATAACATGATTTTATTCGTATCTGGACGTGTAAAAAATTTATTACGCCTGTGTGACTGCTTTCCGTCAAACATAAGAATCATAGCTTCTTTAGTCCAATATGAGAATGCGCACATGCATATATATATATCATTTTCATTCTAACTTTTTAAACTTTTTTCAGTTTTTTTCAACAACATGTAAAGAAGAAAAGGAGTCACAAAAGGTTCAGCATGTTGAAGAGATTCAACATCTGGATGATGATTCAATTATCGAACCGGGGCATCAGGTATATAACATTCATGTTTGCTATAACATTTTAATTTTATATATCCATATATATATAAATATATCATTTTCATTCTAATTTTTAATCTTTTTTTAGTTTTTTTCAACAACATGTAAAGAGGAAAAAGAATCACAACAGGTTCAGCATTTTGAAGAGATTCAACATCTGGATGATGATTCAATTATCAAACCGGGACAACAGGTATATAACATTCATGTTCTAACATTTTAATTTTATATATCCATTTCAATATTTATTTATTGTTTTAATACAGGAAGAACCATATTCACCAAAATACAAAAATTTGGAAAATCTTATAGATATCGATGATAAAGAGCTGTTCAGTGAAGTAAATTCATTTGCTTATGATCTCAATTATTTCTTATAATATCAATTTAATATTAATTTATTCCTTTTATTGTTTCAGTTCGGTTTGCCATATTTTGAAGATGTACCGGAGGGCTTTCAAAAGGTATTATTTTAAATATTTAAATATCATTTTTTTCTTTTTATATCAATGAACAAACTCTTTTCTTTTGTTTTAATTTTTTTTCTATATATTTTATTTTTTTTTATTTTTTTTCAGATAGAAAACATGGATACACAGCAGCCAAAAGAAAAACCAGATACGTCAATTTTATATAATTTATTAAGTAACCCTTCAATATCATACATTCCCACTCCTATCAGTAACTCAAAACCTAAAATAACAAACATTGAATACAATCCGAATATAAATTTAGTTAAAAAGATCCCATCATAAAAGTCAGTAATCTTGATGTGAATATAAACGAACCTTCATATTCACCAATCAATAGTGATTCTGACTTTTCTGATGCTGAAATGGAAAAAGTTAAATCCCCACCATTTAAAAAAATCCGAAAATCATCATTGTCGTCGTCGTCATCGTCGACATCATCATCAACATCATCATCATCAAGATCAACACATTCAGACATTGTAACTTCGCAGTACCCATCAACACTGCAAGTATCCACTAAAGTTTTGAAAGAAGAAATAAATGAATTTTTGAAGTTTTAAAAGAAATCATAGTTATATTTTATATTATTATTTTGAAATGTATTATCTTCTTTTTATATATATATATATACATATTATATTTTTATAAATTAGTGTATTAAAATAGTTGCAATTTTCAGAATATTTTTTTTCAACATTTTTTATACATTATACTTGTATATATTATTTTTAATATGACAATTATATTTATTTTTAATTTATACAAAAAATACCTTATTTTTTATTTAAAAAAAAAAAAAAAAAAAAAAAAAAAAATCCTTATTTTTTTAATATATATACTTACTTTTGTATCCACTTACAATTATACTCATTTTTTTTCTTTTTATTCTTGTTCATATTATAAATTGAATTTATATTAAAAATTTTTTCTTTATAAAAAGATATAATGTATAAATTTTATACACATACACACACACACATTCGTATACATATTAATCTACAGACGCTATCATTCTTCTTGTGACGGGTAGCAGTCTCATAGGCGTTGTGATTTTTATAAACTCTAGAAATATTAGGCTATAGACTTTATAATTCTTGCGTCTAACAGGTGGAAGTCGTCAAAGGCGTACCTCAAAATTATTCTTGAGTAGAAAGAAATATATTAACCTTGAAAGTATCATGTACTAACATACACACAATATCTTTGAATTACTAACTTGTAACAATAACCTTGTATTACTCCTTTTCAATCATATTTTGACCTTGAATTATGGAGAGTAAAAGCATCGCTTCGACTACGCAGAGTCACTTTCTTTTCTCTCACGAATCAGTAATCATGGCTGAACTTATTGACGAGTGTGTTTCATATATAAAATCTTTAAAAGAAGCTAATCTTCTGAAATCTTATAATCCAAATGATTTGATAGAACATTGGAAAAAACATTATAAACTTGCTCGTAAGACTTTATGAAAAGTTTTGAATAATAAGTCTTACGGTACAACAGAAACAGAAAATTTTACATTTATCCGTAAGACTTGAATGTATATATGTGAAATTTAACAGTTCGATGAAAGAAGGCGGTGCTCTTATACAACGGATGGATTGACTTAGATAATGCTTTTAAAAATCGTATACGTGCAAGCATCATTGTTAATATTGAACACATTGATATTTCAGCATTTTTAGATGAAGCATCTATATAGAAATTTCGCCTTTGGAGATGTCGATGACTCAAGGGATAAAGACTTTTCAATACATTGTGTTAAATTGATTTGAATTTATACTTAAAATATGACAAAATTCGAGTACGGTTTATCCGAGGATAATCGTAAATCATATATTCTAAAATCCACTTGACTCAATCGCATATCGAATGATGATAATTCTAGAAAAGCTTGAGAACTCTTAATACGAGGTCGAGCAAAAATTAACTCCGCGCTGGACGTCTCAGATGTCGAGATTCGAGATCCGGCTATTCACAGTGTATACATATTCTATTACTCCAAGAGTCGAGTGGCGGCGCTTCAAGAGTCTGTATATGTTTGTTGCTGTTTCTACTAACGGGCGAAATATATATAAGTGTTAATTCCAAACAACTTATTCTGAAACCCCGAGAATCTCGACTCTCGGGATCTCAGACGCCCAGAGCCGAGTTGAGGTAGCTCGGCCGTACGCTTGCGCTATTGCGATGACTTATGAATTCCATATTTACGAATTTCGAGTAAGATCAAGTTCAGTTTCGTTTTGCATGTATTCGAGGATTCTTAGAGTTTATTTTATACTCTTATGAATTGAAATAATACGAAATGTAGAGTTATGAAATGTTGTTTCTTTCATGAAATCAATAGACTCTAAATATCGAGATACCCAAAGACGAAATTTCTTTCAGTGTACTGTTTGCAAGACGTGTTAAAAATATTTTAAAAAAAATGAGATTTTAAAAGTTAATGCAGTGTTATCATGTAAGTTTAAGAAATTATTTGTTGAAGGTACTGAAAAGGATATTATTATTGAGACAAAAAATTTTAATACTTGTAATTCAGAAATTTTTTTATTATTTTCATTAAAAGAATGGTTCATTAAAAAGATTAAAACTCCTTTATTACATGATATTGAAGAGTTCGAAGAAGAGGATTCTGGATGGTCGATTCAATCATAAATATACAGCTAAATATAAATAGATTGAATCCCTTGCGAGGGGGTAGTTCATATATACCACTACCACAATTTATTAAAGAGGAAAAAGCTTGTATAAACGTTAAAAATGCTGATGACCAATGTTTTAAGTGGGCAATTTTGTCAGCACTACATCCTGTTCCATCTTATAACCATGCTGACAGAGTCAGTAATTATATCAAATATAATATAGAATTAAATATGGATGGAATAGAATTTCCAGTTTCTCTAAAACAAGTAACAAAATTTGAAAAACAAAATCTTAATATTTTTGTTAATATTTTTGGTTTTGAAGGTCAAGAAATCGTTCCACTTCACCTGACTTCAAATAAAAAAATTAATCATGTTAATCTCTTATTAATTAGAGCAAAGGGTGAGACGTATGATAATGATGACGATGTTATAATGAATAATGAAAATTATCATTATGTTTATATTAAGAATCTATCAAGATTAGTAAAGAGTACGTTGACTCGTAAGACAAATAGACTCTATATATGTGATAGATGTTTACACTATTTTTCTACTGAACAAAAACTTAACTGCATGAAGAAAATTGTAAGTTTATAAATGATTGTAAGGTGAAATCACCTAAAAATTGTAATGATTTCATAAAGTTTCAAAGCCATAAATTTAAAGAAAAACTACCATTTATTGTTTATGCAGACTGTGAGTGTTTACTTATACCAATTAATAGATTGAAAGATGAGAATGAAGATGTTGAGTTAAAAAATACTATAGCATATCAAAAACATGAAATGTTTAGCATAGGTTACTTTTTGAAATGTAATTATGACAACTCTTTATCAAAATTTAGGAGTTAACGAGGATCAGAACCTGCTCTTTGGTTTGCTGAGGAATTGAAATTAATTTCTGAACAAATAACAAAAATATGTGACAATCCCATCCCTATGAAAAACCTTACTTTAGAGCAAAAGATATCATTCGAGGAGTCAGATATCTGTCATATTTGTGAAAAGCCAATAGATAATATAATTAAAGTTCATGATCACTACCACTTAACCTCAAAATATCGAGGATCTGCTCATTCTGGATGTAATTTGAACTATCAAGATTCTAGAATAATCCCAGTAGTTTTTCATACTTTAAGTGGATATGATGCTCACTTTATAATTAAAGATATATTTAATTATTTTCCAGGTAAATTAGACCTTCTTCCTTTGACGAAGAAGAAATATATTGCTTCCACTAAAAATATTGAAAATCGTATGATAAAATTTCGTTTTATCGACTCGTTTCGCTTCATTCCCAATCTTACGATGCTATTTTTCTTGTAAGCAAGTTTTTGAAGATAGTCATAGGATAGTTCACTACTTCTTTTATATCTATAAAGTCAGACTACGTGCAAGCTGCAAGATAGATTTTAACGAAAATGAATCATGAATTAATGGAGGGAAAAAATAATATATGTGTAAAGATGCTCTACGTACAAGCTGCAAGAAAAGTTTTGATGAAAATCGATTTAACGAAAATACTTATATACCTGTGGTATATAAGTATTTTAGGTTGTCTTGCGCTCCCTAAGATATCTTTTCAATCTTTAGTGTCTTCTTTTCTCAGTTTTTGAAATGACCAGTACTATTACGAAAACAGATCTGGTAAGAAGGGTAAGATCAAAACAACTGATAATACACGATGTCTACTCACCTCCGGATCGGGCAACTACCGGAAATCCTTTTTTTTTGGCTCTATAGTTTTTCTAAATACATAGTTATATACATGTCGATAACTTTCTTTATCTTTTTTTGTGCCATTAAAACCTATTGGGAAATTGATTTTTTTAAATATTTTTCCCCGATTTTCACTCAAAACTTACTTGAACCACATGTCTTTTTGTTCTAAAATTTTCTATAACATCTTAAATGTCCATTTAGTTTTTCAATTTTTATGACCATCTTACAAGACTCTAAATAGACACCCCTCGAATTTTTAAATAACTTAACAAAAAATATCTCTACAACTGCCACTTTTCTTCGCAATGTTTTCTTCAAACATTTTCATTTTCATTTCGAGAACCAAGTCATACACATTTCTGACTTTCAAGTTAAAAAAACAATTATTATTATTTAAAATGAATTTTAAAGAAGAACAATTTTTCGATTAGGCGTGGTTGGAAGAGATGGTCCAAGATCGAGTGCCACGATTGAATGTGAAACAAATAGAAAACACCTTAAAAATAAGCGCGGAAGAATTCCAAAAGAAAAATATAAATACAATTGTGATAAATAATGAGAGTGAAAGTGCCAGTAATGAAATAAATGAAATTATAGAAAATAATGTGAGTGCAGATGTGGAAGTGGAAAAAATAAGTGCGAAAAAAAATAAAAAAAATACGAGGGGATTGCATAATGGAAGTGAAATTATTAATGCCGAAAAATATAAGCGAACAGAAAATAATGCAAGTCAAGATATCGAGATTGTTGATAAAATACCTCAATCAACAACTCAAAGAAGATCTTTATCAAAAAAACGAAAGCCAGATGAGGTAGACGTTTTTTTAACAGGATATAATGAACAAAGAATAGCTCTCAACTATGAGACATTCAGTAAATTTACGAACGAGCGGGAAATGCTGCTATCGAGACCGATGTACCACTTGCAGAAATTAGGCACGATAGGAATTCATATCTCACAGTGTAAAAAAAGTTGGAACTTATTGCATATAAAACGAATCTGAAACAGTCCTATCAAGATATAGTGCTTGTTTTCTACTGGACACGCTTGTTATTAAGCATAAATACGATCATCATGCACACACGTCTGAACATTTCAACAGCGACGCCTGTTCAACTTTGACGTGTGAACAATATTTCAAACAGCCTGCAATCAGATATTCATATAAATAAAAATTTAAATAAATTTTATATGACCATAGACCAACAAATTGTGTCATGACTACGAATGATCACTATCAGTTCACAGGTATTTATACTTGAAAATATTGCTATAAAAATATACAAGGAAATTTTATCCATGTGCAATCAAGGATATTCAGGATAGTAAATAAAAATTTTTAATATGAAATGTTTTTATATTTAAAATACTTTTAACATGATAAAAAATTAAAAGTTGTGGGTATCTCATATTTAAAAAATTTTTAATGATAAATATTTTTTTTAAAAAACTTTTAAATATTTTTTGTTTTAAACTGAAAATTTTTAATCACTTTTTTTCAAATCATAATGTATGAGTTTACATATTTTCTTTTTTTTTTTAAAGTCAAATTTTAAATGAAGTATTTTCTTAAAATATAATTTTTCATTATGTAAAAATCTATTCTAAATTCATTTAAATTATTCCATTTTTGAATGATAAAATTTGAAAATTTTAATTTTAATATGTTATTTCTTTTTTACTTTTTAGTGTCCATATACACTGTTCACCAATGATGAGCAAGGCGCTGCGGCAAAATGTGATCAATCATGCTTGGCGCGTGAAATCCGTGCAAATAGCCAAGAGAGAACCATGCACTTCACAATCGGATGCAGACCTCCTCGCTTATCCATACGGTGAAGAAGCTTTCCTCAATATTAGACCAAAAGAAGATTATACAAGCATAATCACCAAAGAAGGAGTAAAGCATGAGCTGATGGATAGGAAAAAGCCGTATCCACCTACAGCAACTCATGTATACGCTAATATACAATAATTAGTTGATATTTTTTATATTTACATCTAAAAAAAAGGTATGTTGAAAATAAATAAATTACTTTAATGCTATAAATAACTTTATTTCTTACTATAAATACAACCACCCTTCCCAATCATCCTTCATTTATTTTATAAAAATTGCTCCTAACAGACATGGGACAATGCACAGGTAAAATTGCTTCATTACGTTCTACAGACAGCGGAATAAAGAAAGAACGATACAAAGAGTATTATAAAAAAGAAACAGAAAAATTAGAACATTTTCAAAGGAATAATAAAAAAGATAACACTGATGAAAATATCAATTTAAATAATAACTTTTTACAACAAATACTTTTCACGCATTGTCTCTTATCATATTTGTACAACACACACTCGACACCATGGGTCAAAACAGCTCCAGCACCGAAAAAACCTCTTTACCACAAGGTGATCAAAAGAAAAAGAAGGAAAATCAACCATCACATACCTGGAAACAATATTCTGAAAAAGTTTCAACCAATACCTACTCTATCCCCGAAAGAAAAGGATACAAAAAATTTTAATTTACAAATTACATATATTTACATTCGGTCCTTTTCAGGACCAATAAAAGTTTCACACGTTGCAAATAACAATCGATAAATGAATCTCTGACACCGATATTTTTTATTTATTTCAAATTAATTTTTTCTTTTTTTAATATTAATACTTTTCATTAAAATTTTATAAAACTTGTAAAATTATATCATTTTTTATTTCGCGCTGTACCACCCTGTGTACGCTATAACACCCCTTCAGGAAGGGGAGGAGGCCATGGACGCTATAGCACCCCTCAGACACCGCAGGAAGTGAGACGAGGGGAGAGGAAAAATTCTATATAGGTTACGCTTTACCACCCCATGTACGCTATAACACCCCTCAGACACCTAGAGGGAGCGAGACAGGGGGAGGGGAAAAAATCAATATGTCTCGTTATACCAGCCTATATACTACTAGCAGCTCTCAATGATGAGATCTTTAATAAATTTACAAGGGAACGAGAAATAACATTGACGATCCAGTTCTTTAATATGCAGAAATTGGGTTCAGCGGGAATTAACATATCTCAGAATAAAAGAGATTTAGAATTTGCAACCTATAAAATAAATTTACAGCAAGTGTATACGGATAAAACGCTTGTGTTTTACTGGGCGCGACTAATCCTCAATATAAACAATATAATTATGAACACGCCGCTGTTTACATTGTCGAGTGAAGAATTTTTAATTGTTTGACCCCCGTGCCGAAACCAACAAATTACGATAATTTCAACGACAACATCACACAAGAAGATCTGTACCAAAAAATATTAGAATTATCAAAGCTGGAATCGAGGATAATAGGGTAGTAAGTAAAACTTTTTAATATATATTCATACATTATTTTTTTTAATTATTTAATTATTATTTATAAAAAATAAAATATTTTCACATGACGAATCATTAAATGTTTTGATAATGTTTTATCATCAATCATGATGTATCAGTTTACATATTGTTTTTTAAACAATTAATTTTCAAATAGTTTTTTCTTAAAATAATGATAATTCTTTCCTGTTTTGTTTTATTTAAAAAATTTTATTTTTAAATAATAAAAATTTTGAATTCAAATTATAATATTTTATTTCTTTTTTTTTACTTTTCAGCGCTCAAATACACTGTTCTTCGATGATGGGCAAGGCGCTGAGGCAGAATGTTATAAATTATACCTGGCGCGTGAAATCTGTCCAAATTGCCCGGAAAGAGCCATGTACAACACAATCCGATAGAGACCTTTTCGCTTTTCCATACGGCGAAGAAGGCTTTCTCAATATCATCCCGCAAGAAGATTATTCAAATATAATGAACAAAGAAGGAGTGAGGAAAAGTTTACTTGACAGGTAAAGACCATACCCGTCAACATCAAGACAAGTATATGAAGATATACAATAACAATCTAATTAAATCAAGGACCGAAAAAAGCTTTATTGCCAATAAAATAAAAAAAGTACGACTACATAGGTATACAGAGATTAAGAAATATATTCATAAAATTTTAAAACTTATTTTAAAATGTAATTATTTTTAACTCCTAGGCAAGTTATTAATTTTCTCTATCCTTTCAATTAATATTTTCCATTATAATTAAATGTCATGTTTTTTATTACTTATTTATTTAATTCATACAATTTTTATAATGTCACTAATGTTAGAAAAATATACATGTACACACATACATATATACTATACTTACGGTTGAAGAAAAAAGACAGAAGATGCAAATCATTTTGGGTTTCAAGGTCACCATAGAAGCTATAACACCCTCAGACAGGTGCGGGAGAGAGGACACCTTATTCACCAGAACACCCAGACAGGTGGGGGAGGGAAAGTGGGTCAAATCAATTCACGATTATACCACCCCCTTTATACTATGACACCCGCCAGACATGTAAAGGGGAGCGAGACAGGGAGAGCGAAACAAGGAGGAGAGAGACAGGTGCAAAAAATCGACATGTCTCGCAATACCAGTCCATATACTACTTTTGATATTTTTTATATTTACATGTAAAAAAAAGGTATGTTAAAAAATAAATAAATTACTTTAATGCTATAAATAACTTTATTTCTTACTATAAACATAACCACCCTTCCCAATCATCCTTCATTTATTTTATAAACATTGCTTGATACAGACATGGGACAATGCACAGGTAAAATTGCTTTTAATATATATTTATACATTATTTTTTTTAATTATTTAATTATTATTTATAAACAATAAAATATTTTCACATAACGAATCATTAAATGTTTTGATAATTTTTTATCATCAATCATGATGTATCAGTTTACATATTGTTTTTTAAACAATTAATTTTCAAATAGTTTTTTCTTAAAATAATGATAATTCTTTCCTGTTTTGTTTTATTTAAAAAATTTTGTTTTTAAATAATAAAAATTTTGAATTCAAATTACAATATTTTATTTCTTTTTTTTACTTTTCAGCGCTCAAATACACTGTTCTTCGATGATGGGCAAGGCGCTGAGGCAGAATGTTATAAATTATGCCTGGCGCGTGAAATCTGTCCAAATTGCCCGGAAAGAGCCATGTACAACACAATCCGATAGAGACCTTTTCGCTTTTCCATACGGCGAAGAAGGCTTTCTCAATATCATCCCGCAAGAAGATTATTCAAATATAATGAACAAAGAAGGAGTGAGGAAAAGTTTACTTGACAGGTAAAGACCATACCCGTCAATATCAAGACAAGTATATGAAGATAAACAATAACAATCTAATTAAATCAAGGACCGAAAAAAGCTTTATTGCCAATAAAATTAAAAAAGTACGACTACATAGGTATACAGAGGTTAATAAATATATTTATAAAATTTTAAAACTTATTTTAAAATGTAATTATTTTTAACTCCTAGGCAAGTTATTAATTTTCTCTATCCTTTCAATTAATCTTTTCCATTATAATTAAATGTTATGTTTTTTATTACTTATTTATTTAATTGATACAATTTTTATAATGTCACTAATGTTAAAAAAATATACATGTACACACATACATATATACTATACTTACGGTCGAAGAAAAAAGACAGAAGATGCAAATCATTTTGGGTTTCAAGGTCACCATAGAAGCTATAACACCCTCAGACAGGTGCGGGAGAGAGGACACCTTATTCACCAGAACACCCAGACAGGTGGGGGAGGGAAAGTGGGTCAAATCAATTCACGATTATACCACCCCCTTTATACTATGACACCTGCAAGACATGTAAAGGGGAGCGAGACAGGGAGAGCCAAACAAGGGGGAGAGAGACAGGTGCAAAAAATCGATATGTCTCGCAATACCAGTCCATATACTACTTTTGATATTTTTTATATTTACATGTAAAAAAAAGGTATGTTAAAAAATAAATAAATTACTTTAATGCTATAAATAACTTTATTTCTTACTATAAACACAACCACCCTTCCCAATCATCCTTTATTTATTTTATAAACATTGCTTGATACAGACATGGGACAATGCACAGGTAAAATTGCTTCATTACGTTCTACAGACCGCGGAATAAAGAAAGAACGATACAAAGAGTATTATAAAAAAGAAACAGAAAAATTAGAACATTTTCAAAGGAATAATAAAAAAGATAACACTGATGAAAATATCAATTTAAATAATAACTTTTTACAACAAATACTTTTCACGCATTGTCTCTAATCATATTTGTACAACACACACTCGACACCATGGGTCAAAACAGCTCCAGCACCGAAAAAACACCTTTACTACAAGGTGATCAAAAGAAAAAGAAGGAAAATCAACCATCACATACCTGGAAACAATATTCTGAAAAAGTTTCAACCAATACATACTCTATCCCCGAAAGAAAAGGATACAAAAAATTTTAATTTACTAATTACATATATTTACATTCGGTCCTTTTCAGGACCAACAAAAGTCTCACACGTTGCAAATAACAATCGATAAATGAATCTCTGACACCGATATTTTTTATTTATTTCAAATTAAATTTTTCTTTTTTTAATATTAATACTTTTCATTAAAATTTTATAAAACTTGTAAAATTATATCATTTTTTATTTCGCGCTGTACCACCCTGTGTACGCTATAACACCCCTCAGGGAGGGGAGGAGGCCATGAACGCTATAGCACCCCTCAGACACCGCAGGAAGTGAGACGAGGGGAGAGGAAAAATTCTATATAGGTTACGCTATACCACCCCATGTACGCTATAACACCCCTCAGACACCTAGGGGAGCGAATAAATCAATATGTCTCGCTATACCTAGCCATATACTACTTTTCTTTCTCAATAAAAGACACTTCGGCACTCAAAATTTCAGCTTCTGTTCGCTATCGTTGCAAAGAACTATATGAGAAAAAATAGTTTCGCCCATTTTTTTGTAGATCCTTTTTTCCTAATAGAGAAAAAAAATTTCAGTGAAAATCGATTGACAGAAAAAGAGAGAAACAATATTATTATATCTATAAAGTCAGATTACGTGCAAGCTGTAAGAAAAATTTTAATGAAAATGAATCATGAACTAATGGAGAGAAACAATAATATATGTGTAAAGATGCTCCACGTACAAGCTGCAAGAAAAGCTTTAATGAAAATCGATTTAACGAAAATACTTATATACCTATTGTCTTGCGCTCCCGAAGATATCTTTCCAATCTTTAGTGTCTCCTTTTTTCAATTTTTAAAATGACCAGTACTATTACAAAAACAGATCTGGTAAGAAAGGTAAGATCAAAACAACTGATAATACACGATGTCTATTCACCTCCTGTTCAGGCAACTATCAAACATGCCTTTTTTTTAGCCCTATACTTTTTCTAAATTACATAGTATATACATGTCGATAACTTTCTTTATCTTTTTTTTGTGCCATTAAAACCTATTGGGAAATTGATTTTTTAAATATTTTTTTTCTGACTTTCACTCAAAACTTACTTAAGCCGCATGTTTTGTATTCATAAATTTTCTACATCTTAAATGTCCGCATAGTTTTTCAATTTTTATGACCATCTTATAAGACTCCAAGTAGAAATATCTCTACAACTGCCACTTTTCTTCGCAATGTTTTCTCCAAACATTTTCATTTTCATTGCGAGAACCGAGTTATAAAAAAAAAGAATACTCTAGCTCAATTAGAAGCCGAAATAATTTTTTTTTTTTAAATTCGCCAATTGTTTATTTATAAAAATTAAGGACTGAAATTTTTATCACAGCTAGTATAATATTTGAAGTTTATAATTCCATTATATCAGAGATGAAATAAACATTTTGCAATGTTAAAAATTAATATTAAAGTAATCAAGATTGCTACTAGTTAAACAGAGTAATTTTTCCTGCCTTGCAAGAAAATTGATCTGGCGAGTTATAATTCATGTTCCGATTAAAAATTCATTGTATCTCCGTTAATTACAGACCAATTTCGACGTTTTTTTTAGTCGGGGTAGCGCGTGAAAATAATAACAACTGTTGTATTTGTTTATAAAAAATTATTTATTTAATAATATATATTACAAAAAAAAATTTTTTTAAACATATTTTTTTAAATATTAATTTCAGCATAAAGCTTTAAGAATAAAGTTTGTTTGTCTTAAGAAAACAAACACTATTTCATTTCAGTGTTTTCATGATAAAATCAATATTAAGCCTGTTAATTTGGAAAACAAATTGGAAAACATTTTTGGTTTGGAATTTCAACACATGTAATACGTAAATTTACTTTCTTATAAAAAATTCATTGTATCTCCTTTAATTACGGACCAATTTCGACATTTTTTTTTAAATCGGGGTAGCGCGTGAAAATAATAACAACTATCCTATTGGTTTTCTTAACAATTGAAATTAAACAATTGTTATTGCAAAAAAAAATTATTTTTTACATATTTTAACAATTTTTTATTTTAGCAAAAAACTTTGAAAGAAAAGTTTGTTTGTCTTTTGGCCACTTAATGCCAAAAAGTGACAGGAATCTGCTCCAAGCATAAGTTCCGCGACTAGATGGTCACTTACAGCAGAAAATGGCGGATGGTCAAGTCAGACGATAGAGAATCACCGTCGGTCCTTTGCGCACAGCTAATGACACTCAACACACACGCGGCGCCAACCTGTACTGGTCAAAGAGCGGAACGATACTGACTCGCCGAAATGACATGCCAAGCACTTCTCCTGTGCTATCCTCTCTCCATGGAGTTGACAAGGCGGGATCCGAAATCCCCACTTAGACATCAAATATAGATATGTTTATTGCGAAATTACAGACTTTACACTTTGACAATTTACTTATTATGACTTAGACTAATTCCAATGAACTTTTCTATGACTTTGACAAATACAATTTTAATAGACAGTTGAATTTGGGATCAATTTCTAATGCGTACTTGTATAATATTTCAGTTGCTTCTAACGCCCTATGTTTCCCGTTCTCAGACATAATATCTATATCTCACCAATTTGCCATAAGAAAAGCACCGTCCTTTAAGACGAGCCCCTACGTGTTACGTCCTAGGAGTGACGCAACCACGAAATTATTTATGTGAAAAAACATGTTATTGCTTTATTTAAGTTCTCCAATTCAGTTGCTTATGCAACTCGGATGGGTGGCTTTTTCTTATAGAAGAAAGCCGATAGTACAGTACATGGTACGAATAGAGAGAGATAAAAATAGTGAACTTACCTTGTTTGCGTTGGTCGTTCCTTGCGCAGCATAATGCGATAATGGATAAAATAGCGATAATGGATAAAATATCGTTTATTTTATCCATTATCATTATTTTGTGATATATTGTATATTTTTATTTATTATACATGTTTAAATTGCGTTTGATGTATATTCTATTTCGTAGCATTTGAATGATCGTATGCGTATTGTATATATTTTTAAATATAAGAAATTTGTAAATAAATGTCATTTTTCATCCTTTTTGTACACCATAATCCAAAATTTTCTTCGATATTCTTTATTAATAATTAAAAATTTTTTTAATTCAATTTTTATAATAACTTAAAAATTTTATGGACCTCCCCTCCCATACGGTTAGTTAGAGAGATGTGTCTAGAGACTCATGCGAGCTATAGCGCCGAGAGGACAAGTACAGCTCTCCCTTGCTTTCTGTGAGCTCCAAAACTGAAGTCTAACTTCTATACACAGGAAAGGATCTTGATGAGTTAAGGGATCACATTATGTTCCCTGTAAAAAAAATCAGCGTTACTTAACGATTTTGGCAGAGAGATCCATGGATATCCTGTAACCGGCCGAGAAGGGACTATTAAAATGTTATTAAATGAAGTAACTATAGAAAGGTTGGTACAAAGAACTTGGACCAAGCTCTAGAAAAAGTTGACTGATTTTGGCATTGCTAGTGCAGGAATATTAGCAATATCTGTAATCTTCCAAACAATTAAAATTTTGGCGCAAATTCTAGTGAATGGCTACGCACTGCATCTAATCTACGGATGGTCCTGTCATCTCTTAGGTGCATTTTGGACATTTATTGCGCAGCTCTTAATTTAAATGAGCAAACCGAAGGGAGAAAACATTAAAGCCAACTAATACTCAAAGACAGCAGATATAGAACAAGGCGTAGAACTGCTACCTGCACAGAAAGAAGTAGGCACGCTCTAAGGCCGTGCATATCTCGACTCGTGCCATGTGTTGCTCCAAACCTTTAAAGAGCGCACACAACTCATTTTTCAACGTGCTTATATGACTTGGAAATTCCCGTGCTAAGATGCAAGGCATTTCACCGTGCATACACATCTCTCAATGAACTGCGTAAAAATGAGTTGTCTGCGCCTTTTGAAGGTTCAGAGCAGCATATGGCACGAGTCGAGAATATGCACGGGATTAGAGCGTGCCTACTTTTTTCCGTGTGTACAGAATCAAGGAACCAGCACTTCTGATACCAACGAGAATAAACAACCAGTTGCCACAGTTAGAAGTCATAAGAACCAAGAGCAGGAATTTTACTCTCTGACTCCTTAGAAATTCTCGTGAATTGATTTGGTTTTCCTTTGCCTTAGCAAAGGGCATTTATTTATTTTTTTTTTTTTTTGCAGATAGCTAAACGATCAAGCCTACGATTGCTAATTATTCTTTTAAATTACCTAGCAACCGTCTAATCGTAAGAGTGTAAAATCTAGATGAAATTTTTAAATTTTTAAATAAAATAATAAAATTTATTACATTGCAGTAATTTTCCAACACAATACATTCTCACTCCTATCAGCATGAATTCTAAACTTAAAATAATAAATATCGAATACAATCCAAATATAAACTTGAATTTAGTTAAAAATCCTATCATGAAAATTAATAATCATGATGTGAATATAAACAAAACTTTATCGCCAATCAATAATGATTCGGAATTTTCTTAAGCTGCTTAACATCGCATATTTTACCACAGGCATAAGAAAATTCCAAATTATAGAGCAAATTTCGCACCATCGTCACTCATTACTCAATGACATAATTTTAGTAAACAAACAATATTACTTTCTTTTTTCATGATTCGAATTATTATTTTATAAAATAAAATTTTTATTTCTTAGTTCAATAATCATATAGAATTTAATATTGTGAGTTTAAATTATATGAGCAATAAAATTTAAATTGTTATCATTTGAATTTTGCATGAATAACCTATAAGAAAAAACAAAATAATCATGATGCGAAACTCAATGCATAATTCGAAGTTTTCTTATGTCTGTGGTAAAATATACGGCGCTGCCATTTGAGGTACACATTCGGAAAAATATCCTTTCCGCCAAGTGTACCCCAAAGTGCATATTTTATCACAGACGTAAGAGAATTTCGAATCATACATTGAGTTTCGCATCACGATTATTTTGTTTTTTCATATAGGTTATTTATGCAAAATTCAAATGATATCAACTAAAATTATATTACAAAAATAATTTAAATTCACAATATTAGATTCTATATGATTATTGAACAGAGAAATAAAAATTTTATTTCATGAAATTATAATTCAGATCATGAAAAAAGAAAGTAATATTTATTGTTTACTACAATTATGTCAGTAATAAGTAGCGATGATGCGAAATTTGTTCCATAATTTGGAATTGTCTAATTTCCGAGTAAAATATGCGATGTTGCCATTTGAGTTAATATTCGGAAAAATATCCTTCCCCCCAAGTGTACATATTCAAGAAAATAAAACAACATCGAGAACGATAAAAACGTGATCTTGATGACGTTCATTTTATATATTGTTATAATGTGTCCTGTTTTCTTCATAGACTTACAAATTATACAATTAATATCTTTAAAATTAAGAGCTTGAAAAGAGTACATTGATCATAAATATTCAACCGATATGAAAAAGGAAGCATAATGCCTTCGAAACATTGGCATTATAATTGAATAATTCGAAAATAAAGAAGATTCAAAAATATTTTGCTCGCAGAGATCAATAGACATTCTAACCGAATAAAAAAAATATAACCTTCAGTTTAAAATTTATATAAAAATGTATTAACTTATATAAAAACATGTGCACAAATTTTTAAATTCACGCTTTATTTGCAATAAAAAGAATAATAAAATTTTAATAAAATTTAAAAACCTATCTTTCTTCTTCGAATCTATCTATATGTAAATACATAAAAAACAAAAATTCATTTTTATACATAATATATTTAATCAACTTTTTTACTTACAAGTCAATCAAGAAAGTTTGAAATTGACCTATCATTCATCTGACTAAATTTATATCTGTAATACTATAAACCCCTTTTTAATATATAAAAAGTAATAAGATAATAATTTGAATGAGCAGAGAGGAAGTATAAACAAAAAATAAGAATTTTTATTCTACTTGTTTGTGGCACTTAAAATTTTATATCAGTATAATTCATTATATAAATTGCTTTTAGAAAAATTCAGAGATTAAAATCAATTTTTCGTGAGATCGAGTAAGAAAAAATAATTGATCGCTATCGATAAAGAAAGGAAGAAAATTGGTGCAAATATAACACTAACTCTCACATCTCTTAAATTAACATTAGATTAAGACTATTTGATTCTACTTAAATAGAACTTTCTAATATCATGATTCATTGATTTATCAATAAGTATTTTTATTATACTTTGTTTATTATAGTTATATTTACAATGGAGTGAATATTTTATTTAATGGTTATTAATATAAAAACAAAAAACATTCTCAATTCACCATGATCGTTTTTCGAACTCTTAAAATTTATTTTTGTCAACGCTTGTTGATGTAATTATAATAAAAATGTTCGTTTTTTGCAAATGAATGAACCTTTAAAATCAATTAATTTTTAATTGCATTTATCATAAGTTTGATAATTAATGAGCTTTGAAATAATTCAATAATAAAATATTCTATCGATGTTATTACAAGGTTTCATTAACAAACAAAATGTTTAGTTAATATAGTTATTATATTAGAATATCATTTTTAAAACACCTTTGATCTTATAATATATATATTTTTTTTAACAAATTAAATGAAAATAAATTTCATTTTTGTTACAATATAACTTTTTTTTACAAATTTCAATATTTCGTATAACTAGTATTGATCTATTATCATAATAAAGAAAAGTAAAAATTTATATTATAGTTTATTATATTAATTATATTAGAATAGTGCTTTTCGTCTTATAGGCCTAAGATCGTACGCATGTAGTAATGTTATCTATCTTTCTATAAACACTTGAACTGCCTCAATATGACTTTTTTAGGCCTTCGATATAATTTTTATTAAAATATAATTTAACGTTAAGTATTAGAAGATTAAAATGATCATACTCGTGCAAAAAGTCCAAACCTAAATTGTCAAATTATGACAATCTAAATATCATATATCTGGTGATTTTTTATTTTTGTATACGCTGGCAAATTATAAGAATCTTTATAAATTTTATAATTTTTTTTTGTAGTACATGAAAATTATAAAATATCCTTATTTGATTATATAATTTTATTTTAACTTGAAATTGCGTATCGTATTCTTATGTACAAAGAATTAATAATAACAACGATGCAAGCAACAATGGTCAGTTATCTATAAATACTTAAATTGATTAAACAATTAAATGGTTTAAAAAATATACACGAAGATCAATAGTTAATATAATTTAAACTGTACATATTGCATATTTTTTCCATTTATAAACTTAGTTAAATTTGTATTTAGATTAAAACTATTTTTTTTTCTATATTAGTATCATAAAGAATATTAAATTAAAATTATGTACACTGTTTTTTACTTTGAATAAACGTTACATGAAATTTCGCAATAAATAGTCAAATCATATTGAATACAAGCACGGAATTTTGAAATTAGTTTAAGAAAAGAAATTATTTTTTCTACTAAAGTTGAACTCTATTCTAATTGGCATCGGAGAATCAATCTTTCATTTTCCTTTCTAATTCTATATTTTTTTTTACTTTAGTTTCAAAAAATTGTATTGTCTTTGAAACCGTGGAATCCTATATCCAATCCGAACGATGAACGAATATTAACTCCGGATAATTATGTTTATTTATTTGGCTCGAAGAGGGATGGTGTTTAATTCTCTTGAAATATCGGTGAAGTAAAAAAATCCTTGGCTGCATTCGCTCATTTCGTCAATAGATTTTCTTTCTCAAACAAATCATATAAGGTTATGATTTGACTATTTTTACAATAATTCTCAACATACCTATTAATCATTTGAAATTTTTAACCCAAAATACATTTTATTAACTTATAAATTTGATTTAACTCATTATTTGATGAAGTAACTTCAAAATTTTTTGAGTCACTGCAATCGAAATTGACAAAAAAAAAATAAAAATCATTTAGGATATTGTACCATGTCACACATTTTGAATTTATTACAACTAATTAAGTTACTATCTTATTCTTTTCAGTAATCAGAACCGTCATATAATGATGAATTCGAATATCAGCATATATTTTTCTTCTTAAATCAAATTATGCAAACGCGAAGTTATAAAACAGCTTTGCGTTGCTTGCCATTAAAGTTGACACCCCTATAAGAATAATAATAGGCTAAGATATGGAATCAGTTCCTTGATAAGAGAAGCATACGTGAACTAGCTCCAACCAGGCTAAAAAAGTAAATTCGAACCACTAGAATGAGTCGAAAACTTTCGAGTAGTATCACAGTTGTGATACTATAAGTCCAACTAAGAGAAAAATCGTATTTTCCAATTAGTAATAATCAGTGTTTGATAATCCTAGTAAACTGATCATTATCTAAGATGTATTAGCATTAGAGCATCCTACATTGTATCACTTAATCAGGCTATTATATTAACCTTTTTAACAATCTAGAAGTCACTTTGTCTAAAGTAGGATAATTATAAATTAATACACAAAGTTTCAAATTGATTCATAACTGTTACATAAAAATTTGAAATAATCTAAGAAGTTTTATAATAAAAGAAAGATCTGTAACCCCTTATGGAGTAAAATCACTTCATTGTAAAAAGCGCAATGAATAAGTTTTTAGGAAATTATTTCCTAAAACCTTTTATCATTTATATCCTCTTCTTTAACTCTATCTTGTAACCAAGATTTTCTTTCAGAAAATGTAGTAATCACAATCCAAAATTTTAAAAAATAGCGACAAAGTCACATATATTTCATTCTTTCTATCTCATAAAAATCATCCAATGAGTTTTTAATGAGAAAATACAATATTATAAAACATACAGGATTGTAAAAAATATGAAAAAAATATTATCCTTTTTTTATTAATCATAATTATATTCAGTTGTCAGTTGTCACTTCAACAAAAAGAAAATCGAAGATAAAAAAATAGGTATGTACAAAATAAAAAAGTTGATGCTCAAATAAATAATGAATATTTGTAACAACAGGCACATGCTGGTAAGAACAGTGATGAATAAAGTCTGAAATTGTATTTATAAAAGAATTTTGTTGTGAAAATTGTTGATAGTTTAAAAGAAAATTGTGATAATAACTAGGAATAGTCTTTGAATTTCAATAAGTCACTGGATTTTTTACCACAGAATATTGCAGTAATCAGAATAAACCTATGGATTTTAAGAAAATTGACTTATGATGTTTCCAGATTAATTAACAAACAAATAATTTCTAAAAAGTAAAATAGAGCATAAAGATATATGATTTTATACAAATGTTTATGTTTCCATTTGGTAATATGATGAATATAAAAAAAACTTCATATTTGACATAACAATAAAAGATGAAAATTAAAATGAGTATCCGAATGGTTAAATTTACGTTTGAAGAGAAAAACTTTTGTAATACTTTGAATGCATGAACGTATATTTTACAAGTAATGCAGTTGCTTTTACTAAAAAGAAAAGAAGAAATTTCACAGATACAAGAGTGCAATATAAAACAAATTATAATCTGTGACATGGTAACAAAATCAGAAAAATAATGTAGAAAAAACTTTATTATGAAATTGGATCTTGATTATGAAGTATATTAAATGTATTTACAATTTATAAATTTTGATAATTCTTTTTATAAAATTATTTCAAATGAATTTTAAAGTTATTCAATTGAATATGATAAAAGTATGTTGCTTTTGAAGACGGTCAATGATCAAATTTTTATTGAGAATAATTTTACTGTATATTTTTATTGTAAATAATATTTAATTAAAATTAAATATTTATTATGTGATTTAAAATTCTTATTAAGTTAATAACTATTTTTTCACAAAACATTTTTGGTTTAAAAATATTTTTTTTATTATAATAATACGAAACTTAAAATAAAGCTTATATACACTGACAGAAATGTTATCTAGTTTGCAGCAAAAACTGTAATTTCGATTCAAACATTTAGTTACTTGCATCTAATGGATTTAGTTTTCCATCTAAATGATACATCAATAAGGAGTCATCCACTTGCTGTGAGATATCTTTTCTGTCAGTGTATTACATATTATAATGAAATAATACTTGGTGTATTTAATTTGGCAGACGTTATATTTTTTTTGGATTAAGTATTGGTTTGTATTGTGAGATTCTTAATTGTCCTTAAAATTAAAACAATTTAAATTATTAAAGTCTAATCGATTGAATTAATGCATGCAATTTATTTACATTTATTCCTTAATTTCCCTGGTAGAAAATTCACCATAATGTCGCCATGATATGTTGTTTTCACATGCTAATTTATCATATTATAGTGGCATCATGGTGATTTTTCTACAACGGTTAATGTTTTACTCTGGAAGAAATTGAAACGCTTTGTATTACCATTTTATTACCAGTAGAAATGGAAAGGCTTTTTTTTAACATTTTATGGACATTTCTTTGGCATTATTATTACTAATAACCTTAAATTTTTATATACACCATTTTTTATGCTCACATTTCTACCAGGATATTAATGAGATTTTATCGATTATTTTTTACACTTGTATTTGAAATTATTTTAACATAGATTGATAGTAAGATTCATTTATTCGGTTTTAATAAAATAAAATGAAAATCTAAATTAGTCAAAATGTTTTTATTTAGATTAATAACAATATACATGTTTTGATAATAACAAACGAAATGAATAATTATATTAGAGCATAGAAAATGTCTTTACAAACATATGGTCTAACCCTACCGTCGTATAGATTTTCTTTACCCTTTTGTTGTTTACTCTAGCACGATCTTACAAAAAAAATGACTTTTGGTCTCCAAATTGATAATAATAAACACAGAAAGATTTTCTCATTATAAATCTATTTCTATTTTTTCGGCATTATCAAGTTATGAAAAAATGCGATTTTTTAGTTTTTACTTTGCCTCTGATCATCAAGTGCATTGTTTCATTAAAAAAAAATTTAAACTTAAAGTTTCGTACATATTATATTGAAAATTCAGCAAGGTTGATTTTTAATCGAATTTGCATCTTATTGAACTGGGGTGCATATCAAAGGTAAATTAAATATATTATATATTCCACATGTCAAACATAGATTACACGTACAATATATCATATGTTAAAAAAGAACTTTTGTTTCTTGTGTTTACTTATAAACGATTCTAAAGAAGAATTATACATTTTGCTTTCTCTGTGTGAGAATAAAGTTATAATTATATATTTAAAAGTGACTGGTACTTTAACATTTAGGAAGCCAGAAAATTAGTGTATTGACACTACCTACAATCAGATACATAATATTTCTACTGTGCTTTATTTAAGAATCTTTTGAAAGACTGTCATAGCAATTGAAGGGAAAAATTTTCGGTCGCGCTCAGTTCATAATGATACATTGCGTGGAAGAAGTACCATACGTCAACAAGAATGAGATCACGATGGAAGATTAGTAAATGAATTGTAATACATTGAATCCATTGCTCATTATTTAAGTAATAGTTGACTATGTAAATTTATTGATACATTTTTTCAATAAAAATATTTTTTATTCCGTTTGTCAACGTTTTGAGAGCATAATTTACTCTTCTATTCAGGGCCAAATAAAAAATTAAATACTTAATATAAGTTAATTAAAATTCTTTTAAAAAAATACATAAATTGCCAAATAAGCAAAAAAATATATTTTAACATCACATTAAAAAATTAGATGTATTAAATTAATAAAAAATAAAAATAAAATATAAATAAAAATATGTATATAGGGATATATCTGGAACTTTTTAATTTTGAGAAATTGTCTTCACAACAATTCAAAAGTCTATAATACAAGTTTCTGGAGTGGCACACACTTAAATAAGGGCTTACATTACTCGTTTCTGTAAGTAGAATATGTAATTAAATTTTGGTATCGATTGAAGAATCGTTGTTCACGGTACATAATTTTATACGTCAAAAATGATACTTTTTTCATATTTTTCTACGTGTGTTTCTTGAGCTATAAAAAAAGTAACGTTCTTTCGATCATTCTCAAATTTTTTGAGCATAATGAATATGGTAAAAAGAACAGTTTAAGCCTACCCTGGTACATGTGCCCCTCTTTAGGAAGCTGTTAGACTATTTTTAATGTTAGTGTAATTTTTAGGTGAAAATCACACTAACATTAAAAATAGTCTAACAGCTTCCTAAAGAGGGGCACATGTACCAGGGCAGGCTTAAACTGTTCTTTTTACCATACTCATTATGCTCAAAAAATTTGAGAATGATCGAAAGAACGTTACTTTTTTTATAGCTCAACACACGTAGAAAAATATGAAAAAAGTATCATTTTTGACGTATAAAATTATGTACCGTGAACAACGATTGTTCAATTGATACCAAAATTTAATTACATATTCTACTTACAGAAACGAGTAATTTAAGCCCTTATTGAAGTGTGTGCCACTCCAGAAACTTGTATTATAGACTTTTGAATTGTTGTGAAAACAATTTCTCAAAATTAAAAAGTTCCAGATATATCCCTATTATATCCAGTAAAATTTTGAGGAAAGTATCTATATATACTACACAGTGAAAAAAAAATTGTAATTTTAACACATATAAGTTTTAGAGATGAAATACAATTTTTTTTGTGTTAAAATTAATAAGTACACACATGTTTGTAAAATTTACAAACTCCGTGTGTTAATTCTACAAAAAGAACATATATATTTTTAAATTACAAAATTTTTTGTGTTGATTTTACATACATGTTTGTAAAATTCTAATACAAATATATTTGTACAAAATAAAATTTCACGAATTACAAAAATTTTTACAGTGTAGAACGTTATAGGTAAACAAAAGCGGGTACTGTTTCTCTTTTTCTAAATGTTTTCATGTTAACGAGGTTTCCTATGCCCTCTCACACCTACTATATATATATATATATATATATAATATACTTGCCAGTTAAAAATATAATCCTAATAAAAAAATTTCTATCCCGTCCCTACTACTTTCAAAAGTAATAATTGAAGTAACACATAAACTACGAAGAAAAGACATTACACCATTTTTTTCTCTTTTTTTTATTTGTTCTGTTTCTATTTATTTTTATTTTTTTCGTTTTTTTGAGACATAGTTTTACGCTTTTTTATACAATAACCTTTTGCTACCATAAACTTCTTTCTTAATTTTTATTGTTATTAAAAACTATATTATTAATATATTTTTAAATACATAATACATTGAATGAAAATAACAAGTTTTCATTAAAAATTAATTATAATTTTTGCAAATGTCACACTTCCTAGTTCTATATATACTGGAAGATAGCCTGTCGGCCAGTCCCCACGACTGCCACTCCTGTTTTTAGTTCTTATGAGATAACTTTCTTCGTTCTTGTGTCTAGTTTGTTTTTTTTATAACAAAACTATAACAAATCGTTAATAAGTTTTTGCCCATAAAAAATACAAATAAGTGTAAAAATTTTGTAATTGTATTCATATGTTTATTTTTGAGGTTATGATTAATTTTCATCTAAGCCTAAAGTAATAGATGAAATTCATATTGATGAAAAAACATGCATTGATAAAAAAGGTGTGCATAAGAAAATCTAACAGAACTGAGAAAAGGGGTCAAACTCTCCTTACTTCTCTTTTTCTATAGTTTTCCTTAAAATTTTATATCATCAAGATTTAGACATATTTAATATTTTGTTAAATCAACATTTTTCTATTTTTTTGTCACAAATAAAATTTAATTATTTTTCTCTCTTCAAAATTAATTATTTCAATTTGTATATAAATTTTCCATTTTAATTATTATTAAGTAATTTTTTAAGTGTTTCAATATCTTTCCGCATAAAAAATATATTGTATTAATTTTCTTTATTTAGAAACAGTTACATTTTTTTGTTCTAATGTGTTCAAATAACTTACAAGTAAAATGTCAGGATATTAAGATTCAGGTGTTTTTTTAACTTTGGAGTACTTCTTCTTATACAAAATTATTATTAAAAAGCTGTTTTCAATCAGTCCAACATTCAATTTTATGGATGATTTTGTTTAAATTTTAAGATTTTATTGATAAAATTAAATAAATTTGTATAAATAACCCTAGTCTTGTAATAAAAAATTTTAGTAAATTTGTATTTGAACAAAATAAAAGTGGAGATTAAAACATTTCGAAAAAAAATTTGTTTAACCCTTAACTGGCACCGTGGGTAAAATTTACCCCAAACCTTCTTTAAGTTCATATAAATTGTACTAAGATCTTAATAATGGCCTAAGTGGCGACATCTGTCAGTAGTTGACATCCCTAACTAAAGATTCATGAGGTGTGCATAGTGTGGCAGGCATCAGTGTGTGTTGGAGAGCCGTTAAAATATTAAAAACTACACAAGTTATGATTTTTTAAGTGGAAAAACTGAATTTTCCCGTTTTTTTTTCAACATTTTTTTTTTATTAACTTAATTTAAACAAATGAGTATAAAAACAGTTTGACTTTAAAAAACATACTCTAAGTAACGTTAGAAAATTTTTTTGTACCATAATATTAAGTACCGGCTGCGTGAGACTCGCTTGAGTACCTTGGGGTATTAAATACCCCACAGTGCCACTTACGTATATTGGTACCAACAGTGCCAGTTAAGGGTTAAAAAGATAAATAGGTTTGAAATTTATGAAAAAATAAAAATAATGCAGAAATCAGCTTGAATAATTGTTATTGTATTATAGGCTGATTTTTGTTTGAATCTTTATTTTTTATAAACTTTGAACTAATTATTATTTTTAAACACATTTTTATAAACCGAAAATTTATAATCTCAACTTTCTTTTTTTCTCAATAAAAATCTTTTAAGACTATTTATCTCAAAGCTGTAGGCGTTTAAAGTTAATTCAATTCCCTTTGAAAAAGACTTTAAAATTTAAACAAAACAACCTACAACTTTAAATAGAGAGTTAAGCTAAATGGAAACGGCATTCCTCATATTTTGGTGGAAGATAAAATATCTTAAAGTTAGATGAAAATCTGCGCCTGAGTACTTGATACCCTCCTTCTGAATTAATATATTATAATTCGATAATCTAAGGAGCAGATTTTGTTTATCAAAATGTTGATGAAAAATTACTAAAACAGCTATAAGTTGCAGGTTTTCCAAAGATGTTATCAATCAAAATTAAACATTTTAACATAAACTTTTATGAAACATAGCATTTATGTTATAATTAAATAAGGAAGTTACAGTTTTTGTTTTTAATTCAAAATGAATTTTCGTTACGAATTCAAACTTACAAAAAATAATAAATTATTAATAAAGTAAATAAAATATTAAAAAATTGACTAGAACTGTAATTAAGATGACGAAATTAACATTAACATTTTTTATTAGTTCAAATATTTCCAATGCAAAATTATACTTTTATTCCTTATTTTAAGATTCTAACTAGGTATGGTTTTCAAAACTCAAACCATTCTAAATAAATAAATTATTTTAAAATAATAAACAATTCAGGTGTTTTTCTAAGTTAGTGAAAGCAATATGAGGAACTATATTATTATTAATTTAATTTCTTGATATAATTTCAAAATATTCTTGGATTACTGCTTTATTTATCAGTTTAGTTTTCATGCTTAAATACCGACTTTTGAATTTTGCCGCTTCCAGCTGTTGAGTTTATATGAATAACAGGGTAATCGCGACCGTCACAGAGCAGAGCATTTAACTGCGTAAGCGTGAGTCACTCACATGAAGCGATACTGTTCAGTTAGAAGCAGCAAAATTCAAAAGTCGGTGTTTAAAAACAAAAACAGCAAATAAAGAAGTAATATTAAAATATTTTGAAATATTATCAAGAAATTAAATTTAACGTTATTATCGGAGTTTAGAACGACTGAAGTATAAACAAAAAGTTTATTATGAATAAATAACACAACGATTTCCTTCTTTAAGAATACAGTGTTTGATTAATCGTTTTATATTTAAGTTTTTTTTTTAATGTCGTTTATTCAATAAAATTTTCACTTAGTTAATTTTGCTACAACAATCCGGATGTGTTCAGTTTTTCATTCAATTTATCGATAATATTTCCGTGTAATTTATAGAGATGTTTATTATGGTCAAATGAATTCATTTTATGGAACGTGAAACAGAGGGTTTTTAGTACAAAACTGACTAAAAATATCAAAATAAAGCTTTTCTTCGAGTAGAAAAATGATATCTTTTTTTAACAAGAAGATTGTAATGATAAAGAGTCGATTGGTCGATAAATTAACATTTAAAACACGTAGATAGACAATTATTTTAAATCTGTAGATTGACAGTATTATAAAACTGTAAAGTTTATTGCACTAATATTTTTAATGTTATTCGTTTACATATAGAAGTCTGGTCGTATAAAAAAAACTAAAGTTCAAGAACTATTCTTAAATTTGTCCATCTACGAACTAGTGTTTAACTACTGGCTAACTGACTTTATATTATATTAATGACTATTTACTTACCATGTTTCTAAATTACTAAATTTTTTAGTTACAACTTTCCCAGGTTCAAATCCTAGTCTATCACAGATCAATTGTACTATTTCCGGATGTGAACTTCCACTGAAGATTTTTATGTTTGGCATTTTGGTACTTTGCAAATATCTATTGTAATGTCCTTGCAAGTTTGTGCGCAACAAACTTTTAGCACGATTCGATTGAGATGCAAGCATTCACTGTAAGAAAATTAAAATATTGTTAGTAAAAGATTTTTTATTTAAATGCATGCTAAATATGTAATATTTATTTTTTATTGACAAAAAAGTAATTTATTTGTTCAAACTTTTAGACCAAAGTTTTATATAGTAATAAGTTAAGATTATCACTCCTCTAATACTTTTTAAGTGTATCCCAAAGAAAATTCTTTATACCTGAAGAAAGAGTGCCATAAATTGAAAACGACCACTCCTCCATATTCAGTGAAAACAAGGGAGAGAGCGTTTGTAATAATCTATTATTTACAAATCTAACTTAAGACGACTTCGAAGATTAGGTTAGGTTTCATTTTTAATTCACGAATCACACTTTTAATACATGAGATTTTTTGAATCTTTTGATTTTCCATCGTTTTTTTAAACTTGTAGAATGATGGAGAACGTTAAAATCTAGAATATTTTGTAAACTAAAAGCATTATTTGTAAACTACGAAATGGAAATTTAACCTAACCTCTGTAGTCGCCTAAAAATTTTAATGTTGTATTTAAATAAATAGAATCGTTTATTCTATCATTACGAATAATCTGTTTTCCTACAATCTTTATTAAGTTTGTTCATAAATTTTTTCATAAACAAAAATACAAAAGATAAATATTATAATAAAAATAAAGTTCAACAATCCATTAATATCACAAGAAGTAAAATTATGCGTCAAAATACCATAACTGCCTGTTAACATTGACGGTTATTTCATTTATAATAACAGGTAAACAAGAATTTAAACAAAAATAAAATTACTTATTAATTTTAGATAAAAAATGATTAAACTATATAAATATAAACATAAATAGTACAAGAATTATAGATTCTTAAAAACGTAGAATTTATGCTTACAATCATGCGAACACCAATACGTACGTTCAGTGGACTCCTCGAAGCAAACAACGTGACCTCGAAGGATAATTTCGGAACCTTGTCTTTCACTTAGTTAAAATTTATTCAGTCCCTATACACATGTGTTCACTTCGACAGTGAGGAATGTACTATTTCGAAGCAAAGCATGTGGCCTCTGGCCGGCTCAGCTGATTGTATTGTGACGCTGTTTGTCTGGTCCCTCCGAAAATAACCGAATTCTCACGAATCAAAAAATTTTCCCTCTCTTTTCTTCTCTTTTTTTTCGTTTAATGAATTGTTATCCTTGAAACAAGATTTTTTTAAAGTTAATATATGTAGCTCGTTTTAAATATAATTTTTTATTTATATAAATATATCTTTTTTTTATTTATAATCAAATATCTTCAATAACTATTGGTTTTGCCAATAAAAATTTATGTACGTAATATCTATTTTTTAAATTATTTATTCTATCAAAATTTTGTGATTAGTTATGTGACATACAAATGTAAAAAAATCTTTAATTCTATATATAAAAAATTGTTTAAAATGATTAAAAAAATTAATTTTTTTAAACAAAATAAAAAAACAATAAAATAAAATTATTTACCATATTATAACTGAAATTTAATTTATGATTACCTTATTATTATAAGACATTATAACTATTTTTAAAAAGTAAGATAAAAAATAAAATGAAAATAATGTTAAAAGATATCTTTGTCTTTAAAGGTTCAACAAAGTACGAAAATATTGTATTTTATAACTTCTAACAACGTGTTCAACAAAAGATTTATGACGAGACTTGTTTTGTGAAGTTAATGTCACGTCAAACTATTACTTAAACAGTTAAAAATAATGTTCATAACATAAATGAGAAACGTTAAAAACAAATGGCCAAAAATAATATTTTTATTCATAAAACTGTTAGTTTATGTGGAATACATAACATTTTCAATTTGGCTCTTGTTTTCGAGATGCCGCAAAATTAATTAATCAGCTAAGTTATATACTACAAGAGACTCTTGTCATTAATAATGTATACAAATTAAACTTCACAACTATAATAATTAAAATTAAAGCAATAGCCTCGAGAAAAACGTGAAAATGGAATGTATTACTAGATAGCTTCTCAAGAACAATTATTTATGAATAAAAATTAAACTTTCAAAATATATTCCATAATAAAGTTTCAAAATATGTTATCGTTTCTTAAATATTCTAAATGTGAATTCTTACATGAGTTAACTTATTCTTATTTTTGAAGCTATGCTTCTTACGCGACGTTACGGCAGGGGCACTAAATGTATAAAAATCGACAGTCCCAAATGTCACCCAGCGTGAATGTACGAATATGGCACAGGGTGCCATAATTCTATCAACATACAAACACTTAAATTCTTTTTTCTCTTTCTTTCTTTCCCTCTCTCCCATTCCGCTTAAGAATATGCGTGCATATACACAAGTGGATGTGCGCGTTGAATGTACTACGATTGATGCTTGTAGTGTGTGTGAGTGTGTGTGTACATATATATAATATATACACAGTAAAATTTTGAGGAAAGTATCTATATCTACCAGAACGTTATAGGTAAACACAAAGCGGGTATATATATATATATATATATATATATATATATATTATTTGCTCAGTTAAAAAATATAATTCTAATAAAAAAAATATTTATTTTCCCTAGCCTTCTTACATATCTTTATTTCTTAAATAGTTATAAATAATTGAAAAAAGTTAAAAAATTCCACAAATTTAAAAACTATTTGATACGGTAAAAAAAATAGAAAAAAATGACTTAGAAAAATTTTACAGCACAAAACAAAATTGGTATTTTATCTTTATTTTAATTTCTTTTTTAATTTTTTATTCTTTGTTTCTATTTAAAAATAATTTTTTTACGAAAAATGTTTCGTAAATTTTGGTATTGTACATTTCTGTATATTTTATTTGAGAAACTAGAAAGTTCTACTGCTTCGTTTTTTATATCAATGAAACTTTATAAGCTGTGTATAAACATTTCTTTCTTAATTTTTTAATAATTGATATTAATAAACTATATTATTAATATATTTTTAAATACATAATACATTGAATGAAAAATAACCAGTTTTCATTAAAAAATTAACTATAATTTTTGAACTTCCTAGTTTCTATATATATACTGGAAGCATAGCTTCTGTCGGCCAGTCCCCACGACTGCCACTCCTGTTTTTTTTTTAAATTTCTTTTATTTTCTAATTACCCAAGAATACAAAAAATGAATATATTTTTTTTATTTCACATGTATCGATGAAGTACATTGATACGCAGAAAAATATAAATAATTTTTATATTATATTGTTCTTTTACATTATTTTTAGTGAAATATATCTTTTTTATCATGAAAGTTTAAGATATATTTTTAAAAACTATTTCTTAATTCACATGCCAGTCCCTGAAAAGTTTGTTATTGTGAGACAAGATGTTTTTTGTATTGTTAAGCAAATTATTATAAATCAAATAATCACAATAAAGAATTTTCGATAAATAATGATTATTTTGTTCCGATAAAAATATTTGATGTTATCTTAAGGTGATGTAATAGAATACGTAGTTACCGACATTGCAGTTTTTCGAATTTTTATCTTTATTTAAAAAATTTTCTGAAATATCTCTATATTATGCTTTTTATTAATTAAAATAGAAGGCTGTAATGTAGAGATATTTTTTAAAAATTTGAATTAAGAATGAAAATTTTTAAAAACTGTAATGTCGGTATTTTACATCCCCTTAAATAATAATTATTTGAAAATTATTTAAAAGTTTATTTATTTCTGTATAGGAATCATTGATAAGTACCAAACTTTTATGTATGACTAATTCCTTGATTTTTAAATATTTCACTTAATTGAAATTTTTTTTATTAGCTCCACGTTTCTAAGTTCTTTTTACAAGCAGTTAAAATAACAATAATTATATAATACAGTTCATATTTTATTAAATGTTGTTTTCATATAGATAATATATAGTATTTTTAATGTTAAAATAATCGAAATTCGTCACTATATTTTTCGTTGAAAAATTTAATTGTTTGGGTTTTTTTGTCCATTTTTAAGATTAGTATTAAAATATCAACTTAGCAATTATACCATACACTTAAAGATATAATAAACTAAAAGAAACAATAGATTTTATAGATTTTAAAATTGTATTCATCGTATACTGGCAAAAAATAAGAATTTTCAATACGAGAGTGCAAACAGTAATATTACATTTTAATTTGATTCGTTTTAAAAAAAAAAAACAACGCTCGTGCACTTTTCTTAAAAGTCGAAATATACAAAAAAAGTCATTTAATTCCGTTTATTTTTACTGTCATATTTCATTTTAGAAGATAGGAACCCTTTTAAAATCATTTTTTGAAAAAACTATACAAAAAAGAAACATTTTTGTGATTTTTTCTAAAAAAGCCGTTTATTATCATTAAAAAGAGAAAAACGCGAATAAGTTCTCTTCTCAAATCTTAAAAATAACATATTTTATAATTTTTATGTAAAAATCAAATTATACCATACTCATAAAAATTATGATACAATATGTTCATATATTTCTGTGACACGAAAAAAACCTTTTTGGTTCATCAATCATATTTAATTTATAGTTTATAGTAGTTGTATATATATATATATATATATATATATATATACATACAACTATTTATATTTGGAAAGTATCACAGAATCATACCACACAGTTTTGATTCTGCAGACAGCTCCTAATGGTTGTCTCAACTTGACGGATTTGTCTTATCATGTTAAACCAAATTTTTAAATGTTCAAATGAAGTAATAAATAATTTTTTTAATAACTCTTCAAAATATGAACAAGTAATAAAAATAATATAAAAAAATTGTATCTCCAGAGTGTTTTATTTATGCTAACAAAAAAAAAGCAAAAATTTTAAATATTTTTGTCATTAATTTAGAAAAATTAATTTCAAAATAATTAATTTCATTTTTCGTTTAGATTATTAAATATAAAACTTTCAATAAGTTCTGAACTACAAATTTTTATATTGAATCGAGATTCCAGAGAAAACTGCTTTTCATGTCTCTAGTTTACTATCTGGATAAAATGAAAATGATAGAAATAACGATCCAATAGCATTTTAGTAAATGGATGTATATACAAAGTCCAACAAATCTACCCTGACCTAAACAAGAGTCTCGTTGTTTTAGTGGTTTTAGTATAACGGTTATCGAGCGTAACAAGTAATTCTCAGTCTCATAATAGCTAAATGGTTTGCTCGCAAATAGAACTATACTAAACTCACGCGCGTGTGGCAAAGGTGTAGAAACAGCTGGTGTATATGAACACCTCAAATATTATATAGTATAGCTTTAAAACCAGTTAACGATTCCTTGTCACTACTCTCACGTACGTATACCGTAAATCGATGCTACATACGTACTCCAAGTTATACAAGCTTGCAAAATTTCAAATAAAATTCAGAGAAGATCGATCAAAGTGAAATTTCGTTAATGGTTCGCTTCCCTTTTGTCATTCAGGCATACATATAAGTTTACAATCTATAAAACAAATGCAAGAATGATTGATTCCGATATTTTAAAGGTGTAGGACTTCTATTTTTTCTCATTTGCACACGCTTTTATAGAAAGCAAATTAATGTAGGAAAATGGAAATCAACAAATATATTACTAACCCACGCAAAAATTAAACAGATACGCTAAAGTGATTTTTTTGTATCTACTCATCTTATTACTATTGATTGTTCGTTGATATATAATGAAATAAGATCATTAATTTACTATATTGCAAATTTGAAGGGTAATATTATATAAATATAACGCCAATTTACGAATAAAAATTTATTAAATGAATAAGGTATAAGACTAATTATTTTTGTAGAAAATTCCAATTTAAGTTTATGTTAGCCAAATTTAGAGGATACTTAAAAAAGTGATTTTATAATATATAGAGAATTTAATAAAATAATAAGAAAAGTATGTATAAAATTACCAAAATTTTAAAATATAACATAGATATTTATGGAAAAAATTACATTTATGATTATAATTTGATTGTAATATTATAATTTAATTATAAATCAAAAATAAAATCTTAGATGTTCCGTTAAAAATTAAAAACGATTAAAATAGATTGTAGAAACAGTTATTAAAATAATATATGTAAAACGTTAATAAACTCAAATCACAATTATTTTTTAGGTAATAAAATGTAATTAATGTTCTAAAAATTTTAATAAATTACCATTATTTTCTATAAAAATTATTTAAATTACTAGAATAATCTTGAATATATATGCGAGCGCGCGCAAGTGTGTGCATATGTGCTGATTTCTTTGTTTCTTTTTTTTATGCAAAATATAAATTTTATAAGAATTTTCCTAAATTCATCACAATGTAATAATTATTTAATTAATATGTTTATTTACTATGCTTTTAAAAAAAAGCTAGAAAAAGATTTATAATTTCATTAATTATATACTTATCTAATTTCTGTTAAAAATAAATAGTTCAAGTTTGACTAACTTTTTGTATTCTTCAAATAAAATAAATCTTAATTAGAGAATTTAAAAAGAAGCTAAAAATAGTTTCTTAATGAAATTATAAGATAAAGTAGGTCTCTCTCATTTTGTATCGATCTTTTCTGGTATTCTTTTTCTCGTTTGATTCTAATCCGAGCTTGAAGCAATTATACTATTGTGGTATAAAAGGCTTTTCAATCAGGATTGTCAATTCCTTTCGCAAGAATACAGTGACACTGATTGAATTGTCGGTAGGAATCTCTCGATTTATCCGCAGAATGACATCCTATCTTTTCATTTTCTTTCTTTCTCTTACTTTCCCGCTCTCGTATTCTTGCTTTTCCCTCCCTCCGTCTTTCAAACTCGCGTGTTCTTTTTATTTATTCTTGTCTTTTACTTTATTTGTCATTGACTTTTCCTTCGTACGCTTTTACATCAACGATGCTATATACGAATAAGCATATGCACACAAATTCTTTTTCTCTTATAGGTTATTTAATCCCTTCTTCCCTCGAGCTTCATTTTTGCTTCATTGATTGATGCGTCGGATGATTCGTTTTTGTATGCTGAGAGATGGCGTCTCTCACAGCTGTCTCATTTTCTGTATATATTCTACTAAAGCTTATAAGAAATTTTTTTTTATGCGACAAGTACAAAGCTTAACCATTGCAAGATATTGACGGAATGACCGATGATTGGTTTGCTGATGAAATGTATTATATTGTTTACTAATGTACTCATCATAAGCGCTATAATGCTTAATTTCATTTTCAGTTCCTATTGACATTTGATATTTTATTGTAATTAAAACAATGTTTAGTTTAATGCACAAAGCAATATTTGAAAGTTCATAAAGAATCAATACATACACTGAACGTAAACTAATGTGATTACACCATTATACTGCAGTTTATATTAATTTTTCTATTTCTTTTTTTTTCAAGTACCTTAAGAAACCAAAGCATACTTGACTACCTTTTTGGAAATTATAGTTTTTAAAATTTCAAGTAAAAACAGGTAGAGAAAAAACAAATCTCTTATACCTAAAATAATCCTCTTTGGACTCAAGAGCATTTTATGATTTTTTCCTTTTTTTTTTCAATATTTACAGTTTCATTTATACAAGTTCAGATGTTCAATATTTTTTTTTAATAATGTTATAAAATAGTATAAAATGAGCCTTAGTTTGAAATATTGAAACCTTATAATGTAAGCATAATTCTTACCTGACCTGACTAGACGGTACGTATGGATATTATCAACAGCTTTCAATCCTGTTTATTACTTTTTTGATAATTTATACGCGACTCTAAAAAATCCTCATTGAGTATTGCTGGATGGCACAAAGGGGCCACCACGGACAAAGTTTCGGTATGGTGGGCTGACAGTCTAGCCTGATGTAATGTGTAACTACATATATTAATCTTTTTCAAAAAAAAAAAAAAAAAAAAAAAACTCTAATAATTATTTTTCAACCTTTGCTTCTCTTTACACCTTTATTTATTTCATGTGTTTGTAAGAAGAAGAAACGCCTAATTACTTCAAGTTTATGGTTTTTGTTGATGATTGAGGCAAATAAAAATTAACAAGATTTACATTAAATCAAATATTACTAAGACTAAAATTCGTAAAATATATGAACGTATTATTGTTCATTCGGAAAGTAGTATTTAATTTTTTCTTGATATATATATACTATATATATATATATATCATATTATTAGAATAAAACTCTTCATCGAATTCATTTTGGCTGAACAGCTTTTTATATTGCGTATTAATATTTGTTAATACTTCATCAAATATAAAGTTGTCAAAGATTAAAAATATATTTCGTTATTAGAAAATCTTATTGTGCTATTTCTTTTTTCAACGCTTGAGCACATCTGTAATAAATTTAATTTTTATTTATTATATATGAAAGAAAATTGTTTTTCGGAAATATCTATTCAGTTACTTTTTTTATACTGTATAATTTTTTGTATATAAAACGGAAAAAAATATTGAAAATACTATTTCTATTAAACATTTCTGTTTGGATAAATTAATCAACATTTCGAACATACTTATATGCAAATCTCAGATGAAATTAAAGGTAAATACTTTTGATTGACTAAAAACATTGTAATTTGTGCTTGAAAAAATATTTATCTCAATTTTATATTTACAGTTTAATTTTACAGTCAAACAAATGTTTTAGTGCAAAAAATATACTATTACACTAGCTTTAATGTTAGTTATTCCTGAAAAGTGAAATTCTCCGTAAAAGTATTTATTTAAGCTAATCGATTTTTTATTGAAACAAATTTAAAATAAATAACGCTTATCATATTTTTTTATTTAACTCTTTCCCTTAAATTTGCCGGTCAATTCGTTTATGTGTTGAGGAAAAATTAAATATTTCTAAATTCTATAATTTAAAGCAATAATTCACATTATTCATAATTTCTTAACTGTTACGGATAGAATAGAATTTAATATGTAAAAAAATATTAATATCTTTATATTAAGATAAAAGTATAAAAAATCATTTTAAAATAATTCAATAGAATTGATTATCGTAGTGTGTAGAAAAAATGATTTTAACTAAGTCTCAGTTCGTCGAGTTTTAATTTAAGTATTTTTTATATAATTTTCATCTTCAATCGTTTTCTTATGACGCATATTTTTCAACTATAAATTATATTTTTTGTTAAGACAAATATATACGTTAGCTTTACAATAAAGCAGTCATGTACAAGTAATTTAAAATATTATTTAAAATATCTATAGCTTAGTTCCCAAGATATTCGAATATTATATTAGCCATAGGTACAGAAATAGTTCTTTGAGATTAATTGTTTTGAGTTTGATAATCTCTATTTCGATATATTTTTAAATAAGATTTTTTAATGAATAAACTTACATTATTTTTCTTCATTATTATATTTATATTTTATTAAAATTTCTCATTATGAATTGCTGAATATAAATGATCTTTTTATATCTAAAAATTACATGCTTAAAATAAAGAACAACTAAATAATAAAAGATTTTCGTAGAATATGCGTAAATGTGTTTGAATAAGTGAGAATAATATAGTAAATTAATTATTGATTAATTGCTGTACTGCGAAGCTTCGACATACATATTAAAAATAAGATGTTTATGTATTATAAAAAGAACATTTAAATAAATTGAATAGAACGCAGTCGCACAAAACTAATTAAGTTATTTATATAAATGGATTAAACATTTAAAATTTTTACTCTTTGTATAGTGCAATACAAATTTACATTACTTTAGATTTTTCTGTGATTGATTTTAGAAACTGTAAAAAACTAAATTACTTTTGTGCAATCACGGTCTACTTTATAAAATTAATATTGTTAAAATATTTTTTTTTATTTCACTTTCCATCCTATACATTACACTTAACACTAAAAATTTTATACTAGTATTTCTTTTGAAACTCTCTGTATCAAACAGGTTCTGTGTGCACAGAACCCACAATTGACTCGAAAGACTAGCAAATCTGTCCTTTCTTAAAAAAAATTTAATTTTTACGAAAATCAGTAAGTTTAATAAAAAATAAAAAGATAGTTACTTCTTTTGTACAATAAAAACTATATTTTTTCTGGTAAAATTAAAGTAATTTTGTTACTTTATTTTTAAGAAAAGTTTTAAAAATTTGAAAAATTAGTTGTTTGAATGGACAACATAATTTTTAAGTCTTTAAAATTTTTTTCGAAAACGAAGCGATAAAACTAATATATCTTAATCAGAGATAATATAACTCTTTATTGCACAAGATAAAGTCGTCTCTTGCATAAAATAAATTTTTTAATTAAAATAAAACAACACAGAGATTCAACAAATTCTTAACTGCTATGTTCCAAATCATTTGTTTTTCATTATAGTCGAAAAAAGTAAAATTATACAAATAGCTTATATGAGCATTAATGTTATACACACATAAATACATGTATCCACGATGATAAACTAGAATATTACTAATGATAAACTTGTTGATATTATAAAATATTATGTTGTTTTTAACGTAAATATTTCTAGCATTTAACCAAAAAGACAATGCAGACTAAATTTAGCAAGTTTCATAGGATCGTAAAAATTTATTTAAAAATATCAATAAAAGTATTAAGCTATAGTTTTTTTGACAACATTTAAAGTCAAATACGAATATTTAAAAATTTTACATGGGTTTTTATGGAAATATATAGCATTTATCTTTATGAAATAAACGATAAAATAAAAAAATATTTAAACAATTGACGAAAATTGGATATCAAGGAGCGAAAGTTGCAGGTACTATTTTATAGATTATAAAATGTAATTAAATTATTAATATTTTTTATAAAGTTATTTAATTATAAAAAATAAAAGTTATCTTCATTGCAAAGTTTTAACTAGTTACGGATGCATATGTACAAGTTTTCTGAAATAATTTATTTTATAAATTTTGAATATTTATATTGCTATTAAACTTTTTTTCAATACTCATTTTTCAGCAACGGTTACATAAAATAATAAGAATATGACATATCCTTTAAAAAAAAATTTGAAATTTATTCATATATATTATTAATTAAATTTAAGAAAAGAATTAATATAAATTGATGTCATAAATTCGTTTGCTCCAATAATATTTCAACATGTTTATTACTCCATTATAAATGTATAAATATATAAAAATAAATCTTTAACTAATATGCCAATTAATACTTAATAAATATCTAGATTCAATTATTCATATCTCAACTGCATATACCCTATATAGATATTCTACAAACGCGTATATATTCTCCGAGAAATAGATTCATAAACTTAAACCGCGTGATGTACACCATGTAATTTTACGCCTTTACGCTCTAATGATTTTCTGTCCATCGCCTCATTATCTAAAATGCGCGAATAAATAGACAAAAACATAAGAAGAAAGACGAATAAGGTGAGAGGGTTAAAGCCAAAGTTATCCCATGGTCAATATATATACCTACTTATATGAGTAAAAGTATCGTATATGCACGCAAGTATATAATGCAACAAACGAATAAAGCTCGCGTCCTATGATCGATGGTACATTACCTCCAAGGTTTGCTCCTGTAACGAAGACGTAATATATAATCCTATCTGTGTACACATGTTGTAAGAGAGAGAGAGAGAGAGAGAGAGAATCGACTATATACGTACGAGTGGGATATCTCCAATATTAACAACATTGTGTGTATGTGTATATATAATGTCTACGTGTATATAGTATATTAGATATATAAGCAACCAAATCAGTAAGGAGAGCTCGGGCTTGCGAGCGAGTCAGTTTTCTGGTATATATATGTATGTATCTGAGAGCACGTTAGCGAGCACATACATAATAGGTGTGTATCGGTAGGTGGGCGTATAGCGGATGCTTAACGTTATTACACATTGCTTACAGTTCATATATCATGCATTATGTATCGCACTACAAATTTACAACTAACGAGGTAGGCGCGAGCATAACGATTTAAAGCCCAAAGAAAGAAACACAAGGAGAAGAGAGCAAGAGAGAAATAGGCATTTTTATAAAGTATAAGAAACCTTAGCTACGATAATGGTACTTTTAAAGCTTGTAATAGACTTTTATTTATTGATTTGATGAGTGGCTACTTAAATTATGATTACACGTTCTTGTGTTTGCTTATAACTAGAAGACTTATACAAATATGCGTTTATTTACTTAATGAATATTAATGAACCTTTTAGAGAAAGTGAAAAATCTTGTGTCAAGAGTAAATTTATTTGAATTAATTCTGAGGTTAAATAATATCAGATTATTTTGATAAATGTATTTTCTATTAAATATTCAATTTAAGCTTGGATACGTAGTTAAATTTTTTTAATTTTAAACTAATAATTTTAATAATATGATTACGTAATAAAGCTCTTTCCTATGCATTAATGTTAACATGATCTATTTGTAAATAAATACTATTTATTAAATCTAAATATGTATTATTATTGAGGAATTAAGAAATAGTATCTTACTCAATGTAAATCAATATCTGGAACTAAATTGTTGTCTTGATATACAGTTCATGTATATATGTATGAAAGTTTTCTTTTTAATAATTTTTTACTTCACATAAACACGTAATGTATAACTTTGTAGATACTATAAGGTGTACAGATATACGTTATCCGCTTATCTTTTAATGGCGTTGATAACTGTTTTTTTTTTTTCATTTTCAGACACGTACGCAATTCATAAAAATCAACTTTGATTAGATATAGGCTTTATGAATACAATCTTTTGTTGCTAAAATCATGTCAAGGTAAAAATAAAATAATAATTTTTCTTATTCATGGCTTTAAAATTAGATTTTTAATTTTTTCATGTATTGAGCTTATATACTTTTTTCTATTTTTATTTATCTACATCGTATGATACGTACAAATTTATATAGTACAAAATTTTATACGAAATAAAAATAACAATTGAATATTTTTTTAATTTTCGATTTATGAATCTTAATTAAATTATGTATTTAATATTCTTCTTTAAAAAAGGAAATAATAACATTGTAATGAAACCCTAAAATAATTTGATTGGTCAAATCTATTTTTTGATGCGCGAATGTGATTGGCTAATCATTCGTGTATGTAAAATGAACCGCGAAAATTTTAAATACCAATTTAAGTATTATTTAAAATAATTAATCTTCACACGATGAAATTCTAAACTAAAACTTATAAACGGATAAGGTTAATTTATAATATTTTTTAGTTTATGATAAATTACTTTTATGCATAAATTCATGATGATTTTGCGATTTATTATATATTCCTTTATTTTAATAATAATTTTAATTTCAATGCTTTATATTAAAGTTCATGTATTATTTTGTAATACTTTTTTTTAAATTATTGAATTTAAAATATTACTGAAAAAATATGTCAAAGTATTAAAAACACTTTAATTACTAAAAATTTTTTTAATTTCGGAAATGTCAAAAGTATTCACAAATTTAAAGTTGGTAATATTTTGGATATTTGATACGTTTATAACTTTTAAACGAATTAAGCTTTAAATTTGTATATTAAAAAAATTAAATTCATTTTTATTGTTTTATACTGAATTATAAATTTTATTCAGATTTTTTGAGATGTCATAAAAAGTATATAGAATACTTTTGTTAATACTACTTCAGTCCATTTGATTTGCAATATCTGATTAATGTACATTTATTTAATCTTACAAAATCCTTTTTTACGGTCGCTTCACATCTCAGAAATGGATAGTATTTACTGATATTAATATAAATCCCGAAAAGATTACGAAAACAACATTATGAGGTATTGATCAGGGCGTTGCTCAAGCTCGTTCAAAATTTGTTGTTAGTTGTATTTAAAGATGTTTTTAGTTTTTAATTATACTTGAAAAATGTATGAAAAATTATGAAAATATTTTGGCTCGAGATAACGTGTTGCGTATTACTTAAGGTGATCTAATAATTTATATATTCATACATAATTACGGACATTGCAAGATTCTTTATCTTTTCTTAAATATCTCTATCTCATGGTTTTATTAATTGAAATATATTGAAATAAAATAAAGATATTTTAAAAACTTGTGGATCAAAAATGAAAAAATTAGAAAATTTTGGTATATTTAATCTTCTTAATAAATTATAATAAAATTTAACAATACGCATGTGATTATATAGTTATGAATATAAATTACTAAATGTTATGCTTCTGATCTGTCATGTAATTGTGCATAATCAGAATTAATATTCTTTGAGTTATGTGCTCCTTCGTTTAAAAAGCTTGTTCGATACAATAGATATGCATTTGATTCTGTACCATTGGAATATTTACTGCTTCTTGAAATATGTGTTTGTTCAAATACGAAACTTGTTTTATTTCATGGCATTGCATTTGGTACTATATTATTGGTTTCTTGAATAATGTTTAGTTCAGTAATATTCAAAATGATGAGATATATATAAAAAATTTATTTTTTATTCATTTGCATTTGAATATTTTTATAGCATCTTAAGTGTTTATTAAACTTTTTCCTGTAAAAGTAAAATAATTATTCGAATAATCAACACCGCATGGTATATATTATTATACTAATTAATAAATATCTTTTGAAATAGTTAAGTTTTGAATAATAGATTGAGCACAGTGCCCATTTGTTATTTTTTTGCAAGAATTTGCAGTTATTTAAGCAGTTCTTTTATCCTTCGATAGAACTTTCTTTAATTTGTCACTTGTTCCTTTTTCTTTCCTAAATATATGATAAATTTATTGACAGATATATTAGTTAATACATGATTCCGCTCAAGAAGTAAATTTTAAGTATTAAATTTATTTTGTGAAAGTATTTAAATTTATGGAATAACCAAAGTAAATAAAAGATATATAATTATATATATAAATGTAAAAAAATACAATACACAGGAAGTATATATGCACAAACATTTTATCCATTGCTAAATTTCTTAAAATTCTTAATATTATAACGTTTTTACTTCTTAACAAGTTGAAGATTATATTGAATATAAATATTATAAGTTTAGTGTCTTATCTTTCTATTATTATTATAATTTTATATTATCATACAACTTAATTTTTCTTATAAAGTTCTGGGTATATCCATTTTAATCACGTATTTAACGATAAACTTTTATTTTTTTAATTAACTATAGCTTTAACATTCAAATAATTTGATATTCAATTTTGAAATAATCTTAGCTTAATAGCTAAGTACAACGTGCACTGAATCAAAAACAAATTGGTTCTTAATATTAATTTGTGGTAAATTGTAAATAAAGCACCTAATGTTTATTCCTGGGGGTATAATTCCTCATCTGCTGGAATTTCTGTTGTCTCTTTGTTCTTATAACTATTTAACGTACCAGAATTAGATTGATTTGAATTATCAGATCGAAACTGAATAATTATTTTTATTAATAAGGAAAGGCTCAACATTTTAATAATTTGTTCTGCTCATTTCATTAAAAATCATTTTGTTAATAAAATTTTTGTGATAATTTTCTAGTCTGAAAACTATCGTAAAAGTTTTATCAAATTTATGTTTTAAATCACGTTTTATATTTTCCATTTTCGATTGCTCGTTATAAATTTATTTTGAGAACCCAACGTAAATTATGTCATATAACGGAGATATATCACACTTAATAATAGCCACAAATTGGCTCGTTAAAATAACTATCAACTAATAAATAGAAAGCGTTTGAAAATAAAATTACCAGGAGTAAAAAATGAATGTGTTTTTTTAATAAATCTATTTATACAAATGTATGAATTAATTTTTCAATTAACATTTCAAATTTTATTTTTAAAATCAATTTTTTTATATTCTTGGTATTGTGCTAAATGAAGTGCTAATATCTATCCGTCACTTGGTATTTTTAACCGACTTCATATTGCTAAATATAAACCTACACAGACAAATCGTATTAGGAAAATTTTTTAACTATAATATAATTAAAACTGAAGTTATCTTCTTTTTTCTATTATATATGGCCAATTATTGTAGATTTTTTAATTTTTTTACTTAATTAAATTTATCATTATGGTATTCAGTTGAATTCTTTCATCATTGTTGCGTATTTATATCTAATATTCTCTTGTTTTATTTGTTTATATTTGTATGTTTTGTCATTAAATTTAATAATTAGTATTTAGGTAACATTTAGTTCTTGTAGAATATTATTTCTAAGCTCAATTATTATTGTATGGTCAAAATATAGACCTCTAGTATCATAAAATGCGTGGGCTTGCACTGAGATTGTAAAAGTACATACGTTTTGGCCACCTTACAAGCGATCGAATAATAAAATATTTGGGACGTAGTTAATAAAAAAGGGACATGTTTGATATTTTCATATTGTATTTTTTACCTGCGTATATTCTGCATTTACGTTTATTTTTACCTAAATTTAAAGACAGTATGTATGTACTTGGATTTTACCTATCTACAGCCTCTTGGCCTAGTAAGTGCATTAAACATTTTTTTTGTACCTTTCGATCTAATTTTATTTGATGATGCGAATTTCCCGAGCGAACCAGATATTTACCTCAGGCCGAGAATCTGAAGGTTGCTACGACAGTTTCTAGCATCACCCGGCAATCGAAATTGTCTACAGTGTTTATTCTGTAGGCTCAAGCACCGAAAACATTTTTCTCTTACCTACTGCACACATTGTTGACAATGAAAAATCATTTAATTGATCTTCGAAGTTGCATAGGCATCAGCGGTCCACCCATCCAAGTAACGACAGCGCCCAGCGCTGCTTAACTTTATTGATTGACCGAGGTGCAGTTCCGGTTACCCCACCAATGTGCCGGTTTTTGAAAGACAGTAAAAGTTTGTAATTGATCAAGTGCACATGTTACCTCTACTCCCAACAAGCAAACGGTCTCAAAGAAAGAATTAAAAAAGAATTCTTTACGTATACTTTCGTTAACGAAAGTATCGATAAAGAGTTCTTAATGATTGCTTTGTTTATTCACGAATGTCCGATCACTTGTGTTTTTAAAGTATTCACAAAGTATTCACAAAGAATTCTTCTGATTAAATCAAATTCTCAAAATACTTTCTTCAATCGTCAAATTATAAATAATCCTTTTATTTTACATGATTATGAAAAATAAAATATGCTATAATTAATTAAAAATAAGCTATTAAATTTAAAAAAAAAAAAAAAAAATTATTTTTTCGTGATTTGAACCCCGGTCTCCGAGAATGTCAAAAAAAATAAAAAAAACTATCACCCATGACTTAGCCCACTCGGCTACTAACTCATCTGTTCATAAGTTCTCGAAACTTGTACATGTTTATCGGTATAAGCATAAAAAATGTTGATAAATTTGTTAGTTAGTTAATAATATTGGCCAAACTTCATTTTTATTTAAATAATTTAAGTAAAAATTTATTAAATATAAAAAAAATACTTTTAATACAAATAGCTATAGATAGATAGATAGATATTATTTTTATTGCATATCATTATACAAAGGGCGTGTAATACAATTTATAAATATAATAATAAATATTGCACATAAAACAATGTATAAATATAAAAATATTGCAGTTGATATCACAGTCAATTACTAAACCTAATAATACTGAATAAATTTTTTGTGAACTTATGGTTAATTTAATTTAAATTGAAGAATGTTTAAATATTTTTTTAATTCTAAAAATGATAATTAATTTTAAATACACTCAAAATATTCATATATTTTATTTTATAAAACTTATTGAAATTATTAAATGATGAATCAAATTAAATTCTCAAATATTATAAAATAATCAGGAATTTCAAGTTTTTTATTTAAAATTTCATAAAAATTAAAATTAAAAATGATTTCAAAATGATCTGAAAAGCAATAAAATATTCATTGCATCTTTATATTATTGAAAATGACTAAGTTAGTGGAAAATCAGAATTTCAAAAGTATACTTTTTGACTAATTTATGAATACTTTTGGATTATAATTGTTTTAAAAAAGAATTCTTTATGAATACTTTTTTAATCCTTTTGAAATATTTATAAAGATACGTTTAAGAGTTATTTTTTATACAAATTTTTGTAGAAGAATACTTTGTGAATATTTTATGAATACTTTTTTAATATTTTATATTAACTTCAGAGCGGACATTCGTGAATTCTTAAAGAATTCTTTTTTTCAGATGTGTGCTTATTGGGCTATCATCTCTAATATAAAATGCCTTAAAAATAAAACAAGTTTTACGTTTAATACAAAAAATTATCATATTCGTAATATCATCTTTGTACATTAATTTCTACAAGGATACGCTTAGATAATTTAAATAATTTAATGTTCATTTTAACGTTGATTAAAAATGAAAATTCATAAAATTTTATGTATATCTGATCTTATGAACACTATTAAATATATTAAATAATTTGGCACTTACATTACTACAAACTTTTAAGAAAAAGATATTTTTTGAGCATTTAAATATTTATAAATATTAGAGTAATACAATGATTATTAAAAACAAAAATTTCATGCGTGTGTAGCTTTGCACATAAATATAAGTGCAGTATCTTGTTAAAGTTTTATGGCCCTAAGAAGTAACATTGAAACATTTGCCGAACAAACAATTAGGCAAGTGTAATTACCGAGTTGAGAATAGCGATCTGTTGTTACGGATTTTAATAACAAAACTTAAATGTATAAATGTGTGCGTGCGTGCATGCGTGTATATACACAACTTTCCATTAGCCCTGGCAAGTCGCTTAGCGTCGTTTACGACAAGCTCCTTCATCCTCCTGCTATTTCGCCTATACCGTATTAAACGGCCGGGTAAGAAGTGCTAATGAGACTCTCTTAAAAGTAACTCTCGGCATCGCTAGTTCATTCTCATAAAGCTAAACGTGAAATAAATAAGCTGCTATGGGCTTCAATTTTTTTATTGTTCGTTTAATATGTTTTTTTTTTCAAAGCAAGTACGTTTTTATTGTTTTTATATGAAGTCGTTTTTTTTTAATTATTCCTGGTACGTTAATAAGACTTGAATAATTGCTATGCCACTTTTATTATGGTATTTATTGTGTATTTTTTATCGAACAGTTCTTTTTAAGTAATGGAAAATAATAAAATAACAACAATCACTATTTTCAATTTTACTATGAAAACTCTACAAAATGAAATGGCAACATTACAAATATAATCATGAAAAATAATCTATATAAGCAAAAAGATAATTTTACTTGAATACGCTCTTTTAAAAACAATATGAAATCTTCTTTTTGAAAATAAAAAATAGTATTTTGCAAAATTTATTCTAACCAAATACATTATCTTCTTTTAATTAGTGTTAATTTATTTCAATTAATTCCTAATTTATTTGAGGTTTGTGGATTCGAAGTAAAAATTTTATGTTTGATTAAAGCAAATCATTATTAATCGCTTCAAAAATAATTTCTGTTGAATAAAAATGGATTGGACTTGATTCAAAATCGGATTTCACTAAAAAGGAGAATGTTAGAATATTGGGACTCAAATTTTCTTCTAACTTTGGAATATTTACACAAAATTATAAAAAAGCCATTTCTGTTTGGTCTAGCACTTATAAGCGGTTTTGTTTGAATTTTTAAAAAATTGAAAAAACTTTAATAGGTTTTGATGTTAACTTTCTTGTCAGTCTAATAATAATCTTCATTATTTCTTACGAATATGTATGCGTTTAAAATTTATTGAAATAGCTAAACAAAATATTAAAATTCAAATCAAACCGTCTATAACTTATAATTTTAAATAAGGAAAAATATTCCAGAGGAAAAAAAATATTTAAATCTCGATACTCTAACACTCTTCTCACCAATATACTAAACTCAAAATTGATCAGAATATAAAATTTCTTTAGACATTGTTCATCTATTTTTTCTGAAATTTCATAACTTAGAATCTTTACCATTAATTTTCTCTGACTTTTATTATTAAAGCTTAAATTTATGTATAGTGAATATCTGTTATATTAAAATTTGAGCAAAGATTTTTATCAACTTAAACAATAAATAGACTCAAGTAAAAATAAAAATTTAAAAATTGCGATGGAATACTTGCTTAACTGAACATATATCATATTATATTTAATTAATGGTTGGCAAGCATATGCACTCAATGGCTTATTTTTAAAAAGTTTATTTATTTTAATTATCGTTGAAATGAATATATTAGTTTGTATACAATTTCAACGTGTTTATTCTATTTTTCAATTTTCATTACAACTGGATAAAAAAATAGTAAAGTGTTAAAAAAAAGGAAAGTAAATTAATTAATACTTTGAAATAGAAATTTTAATGATATTTCATTTCTGAAATCATAAATAGTCTGCTAATTTATTTATTCTTAGTTGGCAAATAATAATAAGAGTTATTTTAAAAATTTGAAAAATATATTATTCGCGATCCATTCTAGTTCTTTGCCTCAATGGTATTAATTACAAGTTTTATTTTTACCATTCGAATTCTTTGTATATAAGGTCAAACAGTCAGCAAATGGACATTTAAGACACATAAATGGGCAATTTTTAAAATCTTATTATATTAATGGTGTGGCTATAGATGCAGAAATTATTACAGTAATATTTTTCAATCTTCTTACTCTATATCTAGAGGATTGGTTGTATAAAAGAAAGTCGAATATTCAATAATTATTTTTAATTTTTTCCAGAGACTACAGCTGCTGTCCAAATACCAGCTAATCGATTCTACTTATAAACTATCAATATTGTATAATACATTTAAAAGATTTATATATCATTTGATCAATTAGCTTTCCTGCTACTTTTTTTAATTTTTTATTTGATTATCGTTCACTAATTTTTATGTAATATAACTTTAACATAGGCGTATGTTCCAGTCGAATAACGTACAAAATTTTTAATGAAAATTTTGATACAAGAATATATGAAACAAAATTAACCACAAACTTTATATTAATTTAGACATTTATTCGTAAAATACTGATTCCATTTTACCACAACATCCTATAATTTATACTTTCTTTTTCTCTTGTTAAAAAGCAAGAAACAATCTATAAAATAAATAATATTCGGTAACATGTCTGGGCTATTTGTAATATAGAGTAAATCAGGTACCACATCGGGTTTTGCGAGCGCACCGAAGGAGCATCTCTATGTTTAGTCTGTACAAACTCTATAGGTTTCTCTGTGCCTAGTTGCTCTCTCCTTATAACCATATACTCTTACTCTTCTTCTCGGCTGAGAGCGTCGAGGGAAATGAGGATTGGGGCGTTTTATTTAATTAAGCGCCAGTCTCTATACCATAGCAAAACCCTTTCTCTCTATATGTATATATATATATATAGTGTGCAGCTCTCCTTTACTCCTTTCTACTTCGTTTCTAGTCGTCGCATCGTTATACATATATACGTCGGCTGTGTTTATGTCCCTGGGGAATCCCCAGGGGGTTTATACCTTTGCTGTCTTGTGCGTGCTCTCCGGTACTCTATCTCTTTCTTTCTCTCTCGCTCACTCTTTCTCTCTCAAGTCTTATGCTTTAACACAGTACTAGCTAGTTTCCGCATACTCCTTATATATACGCAAAAGGAATTAGTGTTCGGTGCAATGTTAGTGTACTTGCCGTGTGCCTCGTTGCGCGCCGTGGCGAGCAAGAACGATAAAAGTTTTGCTCAAATGGTTAAAGGAGGATGAACTGCTTTTAATTCAAGTCTACGAAATATTTTCTATATCTTAAGAAGATAAAATTTCCAAGCTTTATTCATTTTTTTCATTTAATTAATTTTACACTCACTTTTAAAACATTTTCTTCTGCGTTTTGATGAATTTTTTTTAAATGGTAACATCGTTTATTCAATTTTTTATTATTTCAAACATAAGATAAATATTTTTTTCAGACGAAATTCTTAGTTTTTACAATGGTTTTAATTTAACTTACGGTTTTGGAATGAAGCATCAATATTGTGAAAAGTTAATAAAAATATTAAAAACATAGCATGAAAGATTTTTGTATAAGTGTATAGTCTAAGAATATTGTCTAATATAATTGTAAATCGTATTTTTTGTATTTCAACATTCGAAAGGAGACTAGAATTTATAGATTTCTGATTATCTGTACGGATTATTTTATATTCTTGCATTTACTTTCTAATCGCATTTTATTTTATGTCTATATATCTTCTTAAAATTTGTAAATGTTTTCTTTTAGTCCAAATTCTCTAGTGACAATCAACCTTTTGTTTAGAATACTTCAAACCTTTATAAAAACTTAAATACAATATAAAAATAGGGAAAGCGGCAATTTACAGCCTGTCAACATATTTTCCGTCTAGACGAAAGCCTCATAGACGCGACATGCAATAAAAAAGGGTAATGTAGACTCAATAGTTTCAGTTTCGCACGAAATCTAATGTTACTCTCTATATTCTTTCAAAGCTCATATTATTTTAGAGTTACTTACAATATTTTTTGTGTAAAAAGGGATTAATAAGGAAAACTTTATAGTTTTTAGCTAATTTAACGTCGTTTTTATGATTAGAAATTTATATAATTAAAGGATGTTCTTACAAGGAGTGTTTCACATTCAAGTCACCAATTTCGCTCAAATTTTGGGAATGTTTTCTGGATGCAGAAACATAAAGGAAGTCAAAATTTTAGAGGCCCAGGCTCAATATTTTCCTAGTTACAGGCCATTGAATAAAATCACTAAAAAAGTCACTAGATTTTCAAACGCTTATAGTATCTCATCATTGTTAGAAGCTTATACCTTTTTTTAAATGAAAACTGAGCTCAAATCCTTTCGAAATAGCACCTATAGCATCTCAAAATATTATTTTTTCTCAAAGTTAGAGCGTAATAAAGATTGGACCTGAATTTTTTGTTTAAAATGTTAATTAATAATAAAAGCTAAAATTGGGTTCAATCTTTATTATGCTATAACTTTGGGAAAAAATAATATTTCGATATGCTACAACTACTATTTCAAAAGGATTTTAGCTCAGCTTTGATTTAAAAAAAGGTTTAAGCTTCTAGCTAATAATGCTGAGGAACTATAAGCGTTTGAAAATCTAATAACTTTTTTAGTGATTTTCTTCAATAGTCTGTAAGTAGGGAAATATTGAGCGTTGGCCTCTAAAATTTTGTCTTTCTTCATATTTCTGCATCCAGAAAACATTCCCAAAATTTGAGCAAAAACGGTGACCCAAAGGTGAAACACTCTCCTTGTTAGTTTTGTCGATTTTTCATATAATTATGCTATAAAAAAGGGTGATTTTGATTTCATAATAAATTATTAGGTTTTCAAAAAGATTTTGTACAACAAGTTTAGAAATATTGAAATATATACTTTCCATCTTTTTCAAATAAAAGGAATTATATTTGTCAAGAAAATTAATAAAAAAGAAAATAAATTAGAAAAAATGTTTAAATGCAAAAAGAGCAAATCTTTCTGATGAGATACGATTTACATACATACATAAATTACATAGTCGTTAAATATGGACTCAAGACGCACATACACGTGCTAAGAGACAACGACGCGACACGTCGATCTTCGAGGTGTCAAGTGGCGCGCCAGTGGTGGCCGCCAGAGCATCATTGTTGTGTGTGCCAACTTAAGATCACTAGTCACGTTTGCAGTCTCTCTCACACTCGCGGAAACATGATGCGTGATTGTTTCAAATGTTTCCGGCTATATAGTTAAAGATTTACTCGTTCAATAGCACATGATAAATTTTCTTTAACAAGCATGAATTTTGTAATTTTTAAATGAATTTAGAACTTTCGAAATAATAACTGCTTCAAATGGATTGCTGCAATTTTCTTATAAGAAAAAATTAGTTTGATAAGGACATTTTAAGAGTTTCTTTGGTTATTTATTTAATAGACGGAGATCAATACCACAGCATCTAAGTATATTTCGTTGCTAATTTAAAAATGTTTACTTAATAATTTAAAATATTTCGAATTTAATAATCTAGTTATAGAAATAAAGTCTAAATAAAATAAAAGATTTTTAAACCGATTAACATAAATGAGGTGAATTTCGTACTTATTAAGCAAAAAGAAATATAATAATTATTTACAAATGTATAATTCATGAGCAACCATTATCAATTATCAAATTTAATGATTGAATCAACGTATTTATAGACAAAAATTTAGTCTACAAAGGAAGACTTGAGACAATTCATTCGCTTTATCGCGATCTAAATTGCGAGAAAGGGAAAACCCCGATAAAGGTCGGACAATCATCAACGACAGCCACTTGATGGATGTTAATGGATCATTACCGCTAATGTAATGATGATTGAAAGGATGTCGTCGAAAGCTCGATTGATAGCGGATATGCCGACGCGAAGGGAAGAAATACCGTTGAATCGTCGTTGCTGCCCTCAGTTCTAAAGCTTCGAGTTTCCACGTCAATTGTTGTGCGCTCTATGAGTATTTGAGCGCCAACTCATCGACAGAATTTTTTGCGTCTGCAAAACCAACAAGGAAGTATCTTATTCTTTGTAAAATAAATTGGAATTTATGTGATTGAATATTTAAGACGTAATCATAATAATTAATTTATAAAAGATTTAAAAATTATGTTCTTACTTCGTATAATTAAGAATTTTGATTTTACATACAGAACAGAATAGTCAAATGGTTTCAAGTTTTAACGCTCAAAATAATTGTTAAAATAATGTTTAATTATTTTAAGAATAGGTATAAATTCCATTTTATTGTGTAACTAAAGAAACCATTATTTACATTACCGATCGATGTATAATGTATAAAAGAAAGAAAAGTAGATCCATTCCATAAAATTCTATTAATGCTTTACGTAATCCAACCAAAAAAAATATTATAAGCCGCTTATAACTGATCTACTCTTTAGTGAATGTGTGGGCTCCGATGGTCAGGTCAGAGTATTACTAAAGCTTTGCTTTTCACATAATGTATTATACAAGGCATTATATATTGTATATAGAATTCACGTACAGGAAGATGAAAAATTAATATTTTAAAAAGCCACTTTTACGTTAAAAATGAAAAGAGCTGCCGTTACGAGTTCATAACAAATTATTTTGCTTTTAGGAACACTTTGTGTGATAAATTTTTCAATATTAAAACTTTATTTTAATCAATTATTTGTATACTTACAAAAAGTAATTTAGTTTAAAGTAATTACCTATCATTCTCTTGTACTTTACTCACTGTGATCATGAATATGTCATAATAGAACTATTAATATTGAGAAAATTAATTAATTAAATTATTTAAATCAAATATGAAACATGATTTCTTATAGAATTATTTGTCATTTGATAATTCTGAAATTTCAAACAGTGTAAAGCGACTATTTTAAGTGAAAAAAATAAATATGTTTTTTCTTTCGTGGATCTTTCTATGAGATTTAAAAAATAAGTTCATTAGTAAAATCCTATAAAAAAGTAAGTGAGCTATTTGAATTTTTTAAATAATGTAATAATGAAAAAGGTATGGATTATTTTATAATTTTGTTTAAAAATATAAGCATTAACATTTATTATTTGTAAAGTTATTATAAATAAAATAAAATAATTATTAGGGTAGAATAGAACAGGTAAACAAGCTTTTTAAATATAATTTATTTAAAAATTTAATAAAAAAATAGAAGTTTTTTACATTAAGTATTTAATACCAAAAAATATTCTTATTTTAAAAAAATTTGTATAAATCAACATTTTAAAATATTTATAATATTGTCACGTAAGTAAAATTATTTAATAAATTCATCATATTTCAGATAAAATTGCAAAACAATAAGTCATTTTAATTATTAGTGAGTACATTTTTTCTTAATGTATTTTAACTTATTAGGTCTTTCTTGCTCGTAATTTTTTCTTATAGAAAATCGAAATAGGTTAAATTATGGTTAGAATTAAAAAATTAAATTCCTAATATCTATAAACACATCAAAATCAATGACAAACCCCCGTCCTTTCACCCCAAATCTAATACTTTCTTTTGTGTTGTGTCGAATTTTGCGCAGCTTAATAAGAAAAATAGTATACAATACTCGTGCGCACGTAGATCATCTTGCACTCGCTGCGCTCATGCGGAAACGACCTACGTTGCGCACTCGTATCGTAATGTACTATTATTGAAATTCTGCCTGCAGTCATTTAGCTTATAAATTTATAAAATTTTATCAGGGAACATTATAGATAAAATATTTGAACTAACTGAAAATATGGCAAAAGAAAAAATTGAAGAGATTAATATCTTTAATACTAATATTTATATTGATAATTAATGTTGTCTTAATATATTACAAAAATAAAATATTTTAAATAGACAATAACAATTTTTAATGAAACATAATAGTGAACAAGATTTTATGTCTGGAGCTGCAGAATCAACATTTTAATTTCGAATTTTTTCTCAATTTCATACGGAGGTTCTTTAATTCAACTACCTTATAGTATTCTTCTTTCTATGAAAATATTTATAATAAGTACAAACTATAATAATGATGCTTATTTTATTATATACAGTAAATAATTGTGTCTTTTGTATAAATTCATGTAAAATACACAAATTGGGTGTAAATGAATTACAAGTATTCTACGTAATTAAAACACGCAGTTTATATATATTATAGTCTTGATTTACACACGTTTTATGTAAAATGTGTGTAATCAGATGTAAATCCATAGTGAACTAAAGTACATAAGATTTACACAAAACTTATGCAAAATTAGTACAGTGTGTTTTGTTAAACACAATTAATAGACAGAATTTGTGTACAATATTTAAAAAAAAATATTTGTGTATCTTATTTTTCTCGTTGAATTTTAAACACACAACGTATGTTTAAAATTCACCCGGTTTTCAACTGTGTACGTACAAAATAAATACTTTAGGTACGTTGCTTTCAGCTTCCTCCTCTAATTTAGTATCTTCTTCTTCTGGAAAAAATGACAAATTATTTAAAAAACTTGAAATGGACCATTGTGGTTCCTTTATTCCGTCAAGATGTCAAGATGGTCCCAATCATTTTCAATTTCTTCATCTCGTTCTAATTGCGAACACCTTTTTTTAGTTGCTGACTCGAAACTAACATCCTGATTTTCCAATCTAGCAACGTCTACTTGCGTCATCATTTGAATTTTTATTGATTCACCTTTAACGTGCGATTTTATAATTTAACATAATTATTTAAAAATTTGAATTCTATTAGTCTATCTATCTGTCTATCAATCAATAATATCGATCATCAATTTATCTTTCTATTCACCTATAAATTATTTAATAATTAAACGTACCAAAAAATATTGTTAATGTTGGCCGCTTCCTCAAAATTGCATTTATGGTTCTATGGTAAGACTCAATCGAGTTATTTGTACGGCATATTTTACGATGGACAGAAAATTTCTTCGTATCGGTAAGCCACTCATTTTTAAAATAATCAATGAATTTTGACGCATTTGGGTCGTGTTTGAATTTCACGTATATTTCCTCTTCGGTGATAGCAAATCCTTCCTCAATTTTTTATGGGGGCAATAAAGCTAGAACTGTTAATTTTTTAACAATCTTATGTTTCTTGGGATCATTTTTTTTTATTTCTTTTTTTAATGAACTTTTTCGTTCTAGCATTTTTTTGAATTGCTTAAAATAAATGTTGTAATGAAAATTATTAATGAAAAATATATTTTATTTTAAATAAGTAATTGATATCTTATTAAATTCATTGTTTAAACAAACATGATAATTTGTCTGCACTAAAGCTATGTTAATTCAATAATTTTTATTAAAATTAAAAATCATTTGGTTTTTCTTTTATAAACTTGGAATGGAAATTACATATCAAGCTAGACAATCCTAACCTCAAAATACTATTTATTGAAAATTTGTATATAATTTTTAATGTATAGTATTTTAGTGGATTTCATAAGTTGCCCGCACTCAAGTTTAATTGTACAAATTTTTTTATTTTAATGAAAAAACTTGATTGAACGCATCGTTTACTCATAAACTTGGAATAGAAATTATTATTAGAAGGGCGCAGCTTCATCATGCTCGGACATAATAACTGATACCCTAATTTTATAAAAATAATAAAAAGAAATAACCTGCGCATAATGAAAGTAGCACCCAATTAGTTCTGCATCAGGATAATTTTCTTTGAACGAAGCACTTTCAAAATCGGAGGTTATTGTAGTAGGTTACAGAATAGGAAATTCCTTTTTAATATGATCTAATAAAGTATCATAAGCCTCTTTTGTTTTTTATTTTCTATAATTGCCCAGGCTATAGGAATCATCTAAAGATATCGAATGCAATAATTTACGAATTATTTATTAAGAAAAGTAGTATGTAATAGGGGGACAAGGAATAAAAGCAACACTTCTTAAAAAAGTATTTCTATTTGTAAATGCACGTATTTTTTTAATAAATCGCCTATCGCACATATTCATGATTCACTTTAGTTATAATACAGTATAGGAATTTTTAAAAAATCATCAATAGTTTTTCTTGGAAGGAGATTCATTAAAAAGATTTCCGTGTTAATATTTGTTCCGCATTCGGGGTAAGTATTAACATCATATAAAAATGCAATATAATAATAAATACAAGTATTTAATTAATGTAAGTAAACAAATATTACATATTATTCATTGTATAACTAAATAACTAATGAATTATAAAAAAAAAACAAGGTTTCAACAAAATATGAAAAAATTATCTTTTTTTTTTTTAAGTAATAATAATTAATAAATCGTAACTAGAAACATTATATAATGTTATACAAAAATTTAAGTAAAATTCTTATTAAATTAATTTATCTATTACATTTCGTCAACGTTTTCAAATGTATTCTTATGTATTAACAGCTTTAATATTTGCCCCGATTATTTGTTAATACCTGTCCCAGCAAACACAATTTAAAAAAAAATCGTTAAAATATTGAAATATAAATCTCAAAATATTAGTATAATCATTTAAATTATTTTTAGAGTATATTAATATAAAATCATTTAAATTTTATTAATTACATCGAATAAAATCAAAAACAAGCATTTAAGTACGTGAAAATAATCTATAACCCGTGAAAAAATCGCTAGGTCGTACGTTGTTCTTTTGTAGCGTACTGTGAGGTACTAAATATGTTTACATAACTGAAACAATTATATTAATATATAAAGTCAACTACAAAATCTATAGGACTGCTTACGTCGCTATAAATTTACTGTTAATATTTATTCCTGTTACTTTTAACCCCTACTTCATTTTAATGAAAAGTTCATATAATAAGTCCATACCTTTCCTTTGAAATCGGCCATTATTGTCAATAATTGGGAAGATCGAGGCAAATGAATTTTTGGCCTCGCCTTGTGGGTGCCATCAAAACTCAGTGTATTATTAGAGAATTTATTTACAAATTTCTCGTTGTACCACAACGCTATATACATTATTCCATTTTCGGATGGGACGGATAATAATGACGTTCGTAAACGTTGGACCTCATCATTTTATCGGTATGTCAACGAATTTTGGTCTCCCAAAAGTCGTCCCTATTGAAAATATCCAGATGGATATAAACGTAGATAATCCACGTGGACGATCCACGCGGATATCCATGTGGATCATCCTCGTGGATTTCTCAGATAAAATAATTTAGATTTTGAGATAAGTGAATTTTTTGTTAATAATGAAAGATATTTTTTATTAAAAATATCTTTCTTTGTGAACAATAAATTCACCTATTTAAAATCTACGTTATTTCATCTAAATTCGTTGTTAATAATGAAAGATACCCCGTTAAAAAAATTCAATTGGATTTCCAATTTAATAAAAATATCTATTATGTTCATTAAATAAAATAGAACGTGAGAAAGCAGGCCGAATGATCGTCGTTTTAGACCAAATGAAACTGCCAGTTTATAAGCTCCAAACTCTTTTATTCTTTTCGTGCGCATTCACTTGCCATAAGAAAGTCAATAGACAGAAAGCGTGGTGTGGTAGCCCCCTGGCGGTTAATTATCAGTACTATTATATAAATGTGTACATTCATGTTCGATGATGAGCCACCAGGGGGCTACCACGCTTTCTGTCTATTGACTTTTTTATAGCAAGCGAATGCGCACAAAAAGAATAGAAGAGTTTGGAGCTTATAAACTAGCAGTTTCATTTGGTCTAAAACCTCTCTTCAGATCCCCTGGTTTATTCGAAATAATCAAATCTTAAAAGAAACCGGTATCGACTCAATTCCAGAAGCAGCGAACAAACACGCTGCGAATCTCCGTCTCTCTATCTCTAAACACAGCAATCCTAGCATAAAATTTCTTGTAAATTACCGTCGTAAATCCAACGATCGATTCAAAAGGCCATGCTCTCTGATTCGATCTCCATAACCCTTCTTCACTAACTGACTTTAAACAATCTATTTTCGTGTTTCGCAATTTGCGCGAGTGCTATACAGCCGCCCCCGCTGTATGAGCCACCGTTGTCTCTCAATTTTCTTCTTCTTAAGGTTCATAATCATTTTCGTTGGTAACCTACGGGGAGGCGGTTTTAGTCGGTAGGCACCTGCGGGTGAATCCGACACTACCCTTACGGGGGTGTCTTTTGAAGATTTCCCCTCATCGACCCTTCAAACAAAAAAAAAAAAAAATTGGTCTAAAACGACGATTATTCGGCCTGCTTTCTCACGTTCTATTTTATTTAATGAACATAATAGATATTTTTATAAGTCGCAATGAAAATCATAAAAAAATTTTATTTTAAAACAATATTTAGTCACTTATAAATATCTATAAATTTACGTTGGATTTCTACAATTCTAATTGGAATTCCATTATAAATATCCAATTGAAATTATTAACAACAAATTTAGATGAAATAACGTAGATTTTGAAATAGGTGAATTTGTTGTTCACAATGAAAGATATTTTTAATTAAAAATATCTTTCATTATTAACAACAAATTTACCTCCTTCAAAATCTACGTTATTTTATCTGGAAAATCCACGTGAATGATTCCCATGGATATCCGCGTGGATCATCCACGCAGAGTTCTATTTGAATCCATGTGGAATCCATGTTCATCCACATGGATATCCACGAGGATCATCCACGTAGATATCCATCTGGATTTTTTCAATAGGGGTTATCCGAACTCTACAACTTTTTAAACATTTTTTATATCTCCTAATCTTACATTTCGTTCCCGATTTTGTTGCTGCCACTTACAGGCATTTCGTGATACACGATCGTACGAAATGCCTGATGTATGTTTGCAGGATATCTAAAAAATAGAATTTAAAATTTGTGCCCATAAATTAAAATTACATTATCAAGGTAAAGTATGGTACAAAAGCATGAATTGTATTGGGAAATTATTAACCCTTAGCGGTATAGTAGTACGTTGAGTATACCAGCTTTTTGAAAAGACTTGTTTCGTAAATTGAGTAGATATATAGACATATTAATGTATATTTATGTTTTTATGGTCGTAAAATCGATTATATACACGGTTGGAAATATTAACAAACGAAGACTGTTAAAAACAGTTAACAGACAAAAATTTCTGTTACTTTGACAGACAAAAAGTCTTTAAAGGATTTAACAAACAAATGTCTCTTAAATTTTTACTTATAAATTACAGAAATTGTCTGTCAATGTACCAAAAATTTTTTGGTCTTGCTTTTTAAGTTTAATTAATCTTCTTTTTTCACTATTTTCTTTAAGATAAAAAGGAAAATGATATAACCTTTTAATATAAATGATTGTGAATCAGAAGAAATATCAACTTTTGTCCATTCTTTTTTTGTCATATATTTTAATATAAATTTTAAATCGCTTATATATTGACTGTCCATGATTATTCTAATAATTATATAAATTAATTAATAGAAAACTAATTCACTTGGTAAGGTAAATGTCCGTATTGTGAAACAATGTCTATATTATGAAACAAATTAAGAATAATATTAATTTATTATATAATAAAATTAAATACAAAATAATAATGCACATTTTAATAATTTTAAGCATTCGATACAACTAAATTTCGTGAAAATAATAAAATTGATTGTATTATTACTTATAAAAAAGCTTTTTAAAATATTGACGTTCCTATAAGCACAAAAAATACCTATCTTCTTAGGAAAAAACTCCAAAACGTTTTTTTTATTTAGTTCATTCTGGTTAATAATTTAACTAAATCTATAATAAAAAAATTATTTATATGAAAATACACTTCTCATAATTTTAATTTTTCGTGAAAAATAGTCAATTATATATAAATTAAAAATTTTATTTTTGGTGTTTATTATTACAGTCACTAGTTTGGTCATTGACCATATTTATGAAACAGTGACAACGCGTGCCTCATACTTGAAAGACGAATTATCTCTACTTGTCCGTTTTATGAAACGTTTCGATTAAATCGATTATTTATTCATGATTAATAAAATAAGTATTTATTTTTCTATTTTAATAAAATATTCGATCTTTTATAATAAAATACTGTGAAATTTCAGACTTCATTTTAGTGTGGTAAGTGTGTTAGTAATAAATTTTAAAGCTAACCTCAAAACGTAACCTATAAATTATAGGTATTTAAAAAAATTTTTTTTTCATATTATTTTATGTAAATATTGATTTATAGGTAATTAAATGAAAGATGAAAAATAAAAATAACATTGATATAAAGGGTAAGTGCGAAAATAATCAGAAAGTTGTAAAAAAACTCGCACATGTTTACAAAAATGAAGCCAAAGAAAAGTCACTAAAAAAAGTATTTCAAAGAAAAAAGAGAAAAAATAAAGAAAAGAAAAAGAAATATACAATTGAAGCAATGCAGGAAGCTTTGCAAACAGTTGACAAAGGTGATTCTTTAAGAAAAGCTGCAAGAAGGTACGGAGTTCCAGTAGCAACATTATGTAGAAAAACTAAGAATAAGGATCTAATGACTAAAAGTGGACCTTCAACTATTTTACACAAAGATGAAGAGAAGAAGATTGCAGATTGGATCGTTTATAAAGCTGAGACAGGCAATCCAGTTATGAAGACACAAGTGCTTGACAACGTTCAAAAGTATGTCACTAGTTTAAAAAGAGAGACACCATTTAGAGAAGGTAGGCCAGGACGTCATTGGTTCGAAGGATTCAGTAAACGCCATCCTAGCATTGTTACTAGAACCGCTCAGCACCTTTCTCTTGATCGTGCTTTAGTGACTAGAGAAGATCTAAGGGAATGGTTTGATGAAATAAGGTCTTACTTAGATAAAACAAACTTGCTACATATTCACCCTTCAAGAATTTTCAATTGCGATGAGACGAATATTCAGTTGTGTCCTAAATCAGAGAAAGTATCAGATGAAAAAGGAGCTCGTTCTGTATATAAGATTATCGATGCAAGTGAAAAAGAGAGTATAACAACATTCTTTATGTACAATTCTGAAGGTGTACGAGCACCTCCAATGGTGCTTTATCCTTATCAAGAAAAAATATCTAAAAAAATATTAACATCTTATCCTAAAGGATGGGAAATCGGTGTTTCTGAATCAGGTTGGATGACAATAGAAACTTTCTACGAGTACATCACCAATGTCTTTTATCCATGGCTTATAGAACAGAGAATTGAATTCCCAGTTGTAATATATATGGATGGCCATTCTTCACACGTAACAATTCCATTAGTACATTTTTGTAAAGAAAAAAAAATAGAATTGATTTCACTTTTTCCAAATGCAACAAATATAATGCAGCAGTTAGATATTGCATTTTTTCATCCCTTTAAAGACATTTGAAAGAAAACTGTACCAAAATGGAAAGTTTCAAATGACGTTTCTCGATTAAAAAGAGAAGACTTTGCTTCAGTATTGAAAATAACACTAGATTCTTTTACACAAGAAAAAAAAACAATTGTCAATGGCTTTCGAGCAGCTGGATTATATCCTTTTAATCCTGAGGCGATTGATTATGATGTTCTTCACAAAAGAAAGAAAAAGAAGCACCAATTAGAAAAACAAAATGAACAGCAGACTGAGAATGCCGTTATTGAAAGTAAAAAGCAACATTTGGAAAATTTAAAAAGCATGAAGCTAATGAATTATGGTCTGGTAATCTACAGCATGAAAGTTTGTTTCTCTATTGGCTTCAAACGAAGAAAGCAACACTTGGTATGTAAGTTTAACTTTAGATTTATAGTTACTTTTAATATTGAAAAAAATCATGAGTAATAAATTTTATAGATATTAGTCAACGTAACAATTAAATATTTACAATTTTTTAATATTTCTAATTATTTAAAATTTTCAATTATTTACAATTATTTACAATTTACAATTATTTACAATTTTCAATTATTTATTATAATTTAGAGTTATTTACAATTATTAATAAAAAAATTAATTATTAAAATTAATTACGTATAATTAATTTAATTACAAATTTTGTCACTTTTCAATTTAGTTAATCTTGATACTACTTAATGTTATTTTTATTACACAAATGAATTTTAGAACTATTTTATTTTATTCTTCAAATTTAGATTCTTGTTTAAGTTTTCCAATTAAGATTAATTTAGTTAATCATCAAAAATAATTAGATAACATAAATTCACAGAACTCTGAAGTTCTTTTATTAGCTGTTGAGCCAGTTCTAAATGGAGAAAATTTAATAGATGAACAAAATGTAAATATTATTGATAAAAAAGATTTGGAAATCATAGATTTAGTAGAGATCTCTAATTTAAACTCAGATTTGACTGCATTGTTACAACCTAGAGAAAATAACGATTCAAAAGAAAATATAGAAACAGGTTCGTAGAAGAAACTAAATATTTATTTTATTATTGTTAATAAAATTATAATTTTTCAATAAATTTACAGCAACTAATTCAATTAAACAAGTAGAAAGTACTGAAAACATGGAGCAAGACGATTCTCATCAGGTTTTACAAGAAAATTTGGCACCAGCTAACGTAATTAATGAAATTGCAACTGTTACCAATAAAGCATAAAAGGAGAACATTTCTCTAAATAAAGACAAATAAGCAAGACGATTCTCATCAGGTTTTACAAGAAAATTTGGCACCAGCTAACGTAATTAATGAAATTGCAACTGTTACCAATAAAGCAGAAAAGGAGAACATTTCTCTAAATAAAGACAATGGTAAGGAACTAATAATATTATTATGTAATATAAAAATTTAATATTATAATGATATATAATTTATTCATACAGATTTACAAAATAATTCAAACCAAAAATTAGCTGAAATTTTTACTTTACCATTAAATTATTTACCAAAAAAAAAAAATTGAAATTGGAGAGCAAAAAGCGAGTTAAGCTACCGGCTGTAGGCACATCAGACGCATGGATAGAAATACAAGAAGAAAAGAAAAAAAAAACAAAAAATAAAAGAAGAAAAAATGGCAAAAAAGAAAAAGTTACAAGAGGAAAAGAAAAAATTAGCACAAGAAAAGAAGCTTCTACAAGAAAAAATGAAAGAAATTCAGGCTAACATAAAAAAAGAAAAATTTTAGTTACCAAATAATTTTTAATAAAATTTTTTGGTGCTGAAAAATATTAATTAATGTTATTTAATTTTTAAAATTTACATTTTGTTCAGTCTTTATAATTTTACATTATATAGATGTAATTTAAAATTCTAATTAAATAAATTTTATTTTATTGAATATATATATACTTCAATTTATTGTATAATAAGTATAATTACATTAAAATAGAAAAATTATATAATTTTTTAATAATTTTTCCCTTTTAATTGAAAGAAATATTTTTTTAAATAAATTTTACTTGCTATTGAAAATATCGCTTGATAATATTACAATAATGAATGCATTTTTGTAATGTTTCATAATTAGGACATTGTATAATGAAACACCTGGACGCTAGGTGAAAACTGTGTTTAATAATGGGGACACATAAGCCATTTGAAAATTAATAAATTTAAAAAATATATTCAATCTTTAATATTCTAACTGTTTGTTTTTTATTAAATTAACTAAAATTCAGTTAATAGCACAAAAATTTTTATAATTTTTCATGTTTGTACATTTTTTTCATGATGAATGATATTTCTGATTACATATCGTCTCATAATATGGACATTTACCTTACAAAAAACCTAAACTTAAAATTCATCAATTTATGCTACCCTAATCTACTGACTATAAGAGAGCGCGGTGGCGTAATGGATAGAGCTCTTGCCTTCAACGCGGAGGGCATGGGTTCGAATCCTGGCCAGGTACCTCTAACTTTTTTTTCGAAAGAAAATAAGTGTATGTGCCATTTATATCGCGACTCTTTAAAAAATCCGACCTCATTGGGTATCGGTTGATTGTTGGTTACAAAAGTGGCTGACCATCCATCGGTAGTCAAAGTTTTCGGTATGGTGGGTCTGACAGTCCTAGCCTGATGTAATGTGTTAAACAGATGCCGGGCGGGGGACTTCCTCGACTTCATCATATATAAAAGGTTAATCATATAGAGGACAATATCCTTTATATATTAATCTTTTTTTTAAAAAAAAAAAAAAAAAAAAAAAAAAAAAAAAAAAAATCTACTGACTATATGCTTTTTTATCAAATAAAAAAATGTCATTAAATAATTTAGTTTTAAATAAATAATAATTTATACGTACCAAAAATATTATTATTTATTATTTTTTCAAGTACTGAGATGATTTTCATAAATATACGCCGGTTATCTACACTATACCGATTAAATAAAAATGCCGGTAGACGCTACAGGCTTACGAAGCGCGCGACTTTTGCTCGGCCGGTATGAGGTCTACAACGCACGCTTACATTGCTTCACGTAATAGATTGATCTACGTTTATTTAAAATAACACACAATGCAGTATCACATTTTAAAAAATATTTATAGAATGGTAAAATTTGTACTTTTTTTAGTGTAATCAATAAATCACGATTCTCTATTATGTAAAACAACAATTAACAGACAAATGTCTATTGTAATCGTTTGTTATAGACACTTTCAGAATCAACTGACATAAAGTCTGTTAAATCGACATATCCTTGTCTGTTGCTTCAACAGACAATTTAGTAACAGACAAAAAAAATTAACAGACTACACAATTGTTTTTAACCGTGTAATCGTACAAAATCAGAATTTAGAAGTTTAACATAGCGGATTCAATATGGTAGATCGAATATTACAGATAGTTCAGTGAAAAGCTATATTTAAAAAAGAAAATCGTGTAACAAATAATTAAATAATATTTATAATGAAAACCATCTTACGATATAACATGAAAGGTATAATTTTTTAATATTCTTATTTAAAATTCTGTAAAACATGACATTATTAAATAAATATTTTCAGTGGCTTAGTGGGTAGAACGATGAATTTGACGCTTGAGGACTCGAGTTCGAATTTCAGTCTTGACCGATTGATATAAATACCACTGTACGTTCTATGTGATTTGTTCACAATCAAGTTTAAAACGTTCTTCACTAATTAGCATCGCAATGATAGCATAAATAAAGCATCGTTAAATAACGTTTAAAAAAATATTTTTTTAAAATTAATAATTAAAAAGTATGTTAACTATCTGTTAATATTATTTTGTGAAAAATATACTATCTTCAAATCTTATCTGCGTAACTTAGGTTTTCGTAAGTATTCCGCTATTGACCAATGTTCCTTATATATATTACAAATTTTTTACTTTTTACATAATTCAATAAAGATGGAGCGTACATCTTTGACACCAGGTATCTTCAAAATACTATAATATTCTTTTTTAAGGTGGTTCGTGCGACTAACGTGTTTTTTCAAGATATTCTTGAAATTGTAGGTATAGTTCAATGAAGGCAATGTGAATATCACATTAAAATTTCAGAACATTTCATCGTTTCGTTTTTGATTAATCGATGTTCAAAGTTTTACAAATTACATTGGAAGTATATCTATATATATTGGAATTTTTACATTTCGTAGCTGTTAATCGCAATATCTCATAAACTACATTCAAATTGTAATTGAAAATTTAAACATATATAAAGGAATTAATAATAAACATTTTCCAACAAGATTCACGTAAATTCATCGTTTTATTAAAGAGATAAAGTGTTTTGAAAATGTAATTATTAGATAAACGATGCATATTTCGTTCACATTTACGTTGCTGCGCATGCGCAACTGGATCATGTGAGCGCTATCTCTTTCTCTCACAGCTAGCTTTCTCTCTCTTACCGCACGAACCACCTTAAATGCTTTTTGCTGTACTTTTATGGGATCCACGGAGCAAATTGTTGGATCACGTTGTTTGATCAACTTATGTATCGATATTTTTGTTTGTGGATCATAATGTTACTTTTAGTGATCCTGGGCATTTGAATCAGTGTATGCAAAAAGGGACCTAAGTCCAATTTTGGGTCAAATTTAGATAGCTCCATATTACGTAATAGAATTGCAATCTCCATCAAATGCAATGTTCAAATGCTATATAAAAGCATTTTTTAAATATTGAGTTCTGCAAAAAGGGACCTAAGTCCCGAACTTAGGTCCCTTTTTGCCGAATTTGATATTTTTGCATACATTGAAATCCCTTAATTTTGAGAACGTAGTACAAGGTATATGAATCGGTACATGCAAACAGGGCCTCATCCATTTATTGGAAAAAATGAGATACGATCAAAGTGCATGAAAAATGATGCTACATCATAATGTAAATAGTAAATAGTAAAAACCTTATTTTTAAAATTTTAGTTTCTGCAAAAAGTTGAAATTTAAAAAAAAATCGTTAAAGAAAAAATAGTAAAAAATAGTTAATAGTTTTAGTTAAAGTTTTTTGAGATGGTTACGTTTCTATAAAAAAATCAAAAATTGAAGATTTAAAAAAACTGATGAATTACATACCAAGTCAATATAAAAAAGTTTTCAACGTTCTTCTTGAATATCCTACTTGTGATTAATAATATTTATCTGTATTCGTTTATTTATTTACTTATTTATTTATTCATTTATTTATTTATTTGTTCATGTTAGTATTTAAAGAAATTTAATAGTTATTTGTTAATGAATCGTTGAAAATTATTTTTCTAAATAAATTATTAGTTTTATATGTATGAAATAATATAACAATATTGTGAAATGTATTATTGATGAATAAAAGTTCTGCAAAAAGGGACCTAAGTCCATTGGCTTTTTTATCAATTAAAAAAATTCATCGGCCAGTTTTAGCAATAGTAAATAGCTTACTTTTGACAATACCAACTACGTATGTAATGAATTTTAAGTTGATCCACCAAGCGTAAGAGAAGTAATACACTATTTTTCATTTTTCCAAAATTTGTTAGAATAGATTTGGGGCCCTTTTTGTATGCGCCGATTCATTTATGAATGTCATTATGACATGCATAATATCTGCGTAAATAAATTTACAATTATGAACTTAACAATTCTTATATGTGATCCCGTTGGATAAGCATTTTAACTAAGCTTTCTCAAATATCAATAATTAACTTTATTAATAAATTTCAATATATAATATAAAAATATAAAAATTCATCTATTTATAGTTCTTATATTTTTTAAAAATATTTTTATAAATTATTATTTTAAATTATTACAGTACATAAAAATATTAATATATTATTGATATTTGTATATATTATCATAAATAGGAAGGGTGCCTATTTTTTGAAAGCATTGAATGTTTTCGTAATTGTTTTCGAATTGTTTTCGTAAATTTTTAAACCATTCGTTTGTTAATAAACTTATGAAAATTAACTCCATATTTTTAATAAATAAGGTCAAAATATTAGTCAAATATTAAAAAATAAATATTATTTTTAAAAAATACTCTATTATTTGATGACATTATTTAGGAAACTATTACTGAGGAATCGATTCAGTAAGATGAATTCCTATAAGTTAATTTATAAATTTTTGGTATAAAACAGCTTTTACTCTTTGAATGATTATCATTTTATGGATATCAGAATGCAATTTATCATAAAATTCATGAATTTATACAGAATTTATACTACATTAATTAACTTTGCATTAGAAAAAAACCAAACAAAATATTTAATTCTATTATTTGTTCTAAATGTCTGATGAAATCTTGATTTTTACTTATTTTGGAAATTTAAACTGTTGGTTTTCTGATATTATCCACTAATTATTTTTTGATTTTATCTTCATATTTTTACTAAATGTAGACAATTATAACAGTTTTGAACATTTTCTAATTTGGTAAGTGTTCGTAGAAATCCTCCTTTTATCTAAAAAGTAATTTTGATTTTGATTTGCGGCTGTCTTATCGGAAAGAATATTTTAAATATTTTTTTCATGCTTTATCGGAAGTTGAGCACTCTTTACACAGAAAAAATTATTTTCACAGGGTTTAAATATTTCAAATAGTTGAAAAAATAATATAATTTTTAAAATATAAAACGTTTTATAATATTTTAATGTGGAAATGTTAAATTTTATTATATTTCTCAAAAAAACACTAGAGCACTCTGTGGGAAAAATTTATAACGCAAATCAAAGTTGCGATTTTAACGTTTAAGTTGGGAAAATTCTTATTCATAATAAATTAAGTTAAAAATAACTGATTCTAATAAAAATATTTATAATTTTTTTCAAGTCCCACATTGCCTAATTTCTACATAATATATAGTAGAAGCATAGCTTCTATCGGCCAATCCCACGACCGCTAAATTATTTTTTTTTCATTGAGCTTTTTCTCATCTGACTAGGAGAGGTCCCTATGTTTGGATCACAGATCTTGTGGTAACTTGCAGATATGTTTTGATACTTCAAATTATAAAAAAAGCCGCGAGCATTCAGTCTAATGCTCGATCATTCCAAAATTATGATCTATTTTTAATTTTTAAAGATTTCTTTGAAAAATTATTGTTTAGAATAACGAATGTTACTCTCCAATGAGAGCTTTTAAGTTCATTCTGTTACATACTAGTAAAAGTTGAGATTAAATCCTTTTGATTAAAAAAAAATGTGTTCACAAAGCTCAACCCTTTCCAAAGTTATGAAAAAATAAAAATTGTTATAAAAATTAGCATAAAATTAAACTTTAATTTTCATTGAATTATTGCTAATTTTTTTCATGTTTTTTATTCTGTTATAACTTTTGAACAGACCGAGCTTTTTAAACACGTTTTTTTTTTAAATCAAAAGGATTAAATCTCAACTTTTACAAGAATGTTACAGAATGAACTTAAAAGCTCTCATTGGAGAGTAACATTCGTTATTATAAACAATAATTTTTCAAAGAAATCTTTAAAAACTGAACAAAATAACTCATAATTTTGGAATAATCGAGCGTTAGACCGAATGCTCGCGACTTTTTTCGTAATTTTATGTATAAAAACATATCTGCAAGTTACAACAAGATCCGTGACCCAAACATAAGGACCTCTCCTAGTAATTGCTCTGTGGAGAAAAGCTTTCTTCCGATCCTATTATTAAAATCGCAACTACTTTGAGATATTTTGACACTCGTGAAAAAAATATCGTTTGTGACTAGTGCACAAAAGTTTTAATATCTCTAACTAATTACAGTATAAGCAGACTTATGGTTTTATAAATAAAACCTATTTACGTACGTTTCCAATATGAAAAATAATCAACTTTTGATCTGAAGCATTAAAAAATGTTAAACACCGTCGGGTTGGCAGAACAAGGATACATGTCGTTTTTCGATTGGAAAAGGCGACACATCGGTTTTCGGCGTGGAAAAGATACACGTCGTTTCTCGTTTGGAAAAGGCAACACGTCGAAGAAAAACTTCTTTCTCAACTGTTGGGTTAAAAAAAAGTCATTTAATTTATTGTATAACTATTATTTACATATAATATATGTCAATAATATTCACACTAATTATACTTTATTTACCCTCCCCCTCGCTTAACCGTTAAAAAGCTAAGAAAAAATACATTGAAAGTTCTTATTGTACAATTTTTCCATACACAATTTATTATTGCAAATAAAAATGGCGAATAGCAAGATTTGTTGCGCGCACGATAAAGCACTGTTCAGTCCACGCATTCTATTATTTAAGTAAAAACATTTGAGCACTTTGTGAAAAAAAAATTTTACTTAGCAAAAAATGCATGGATATCAATCTATACCATTAAAACAAATATTAATATTCTTTTTGATATTCAACACCTTTTGTATACAATATCTTTCAAGATGAAATGGAATATTCTATTCAATTGATCATAGAGTAAATTATTAGCACTATGGAAAAAAGTTTTTTCCAGATTTTATCCTTAAATTCTCTACTTCTTTGCGAATTTTTTACCTTCATGTAAAATGATAGAATTAATAATAGAATTCAAATTTATTGTAAGTAAACTTCTTGCTTCGTAAATTAAACCTTCCCACACACGTTGAATTATAAATGACTAGCATCCCCCGTCTCGGCTTCGCCCGCGCAATAGTTGGGCAGAAGTCGGTCGGTATAGAAATAGAATCTCAAAAACTATTATTTATTAAATCGTACTCTTACAAAACTTCGGAATACACAAAATTTTTTGTTTGTGAACCATGTGATAATAGAATGAATTTTCATTTAAAATAATTTTTTTTTGTAGAAAAAATAAGCATTGAATTTTTCGATATATGTTCAATTTAGTACCAATAAGTCAAAAAATATATTTAAATTGACGATGGAACATTTTTTTAGCAAATCAAAATCGTGAAAGAGATATTCATTAATAAATATGAATGTTCAACAATGATAGGGAATGAGTGCAATAAAAATTTATTGTGTTGAAGTCACGGAATATCATAGGTGTATAAGTATTTCTACCGTACCAGTTTAATAATTATTATAAGATTTTTATTTGGCAATTATTACAAGATATACAGCCATAACGCTTTAAGTCAATACATGAGTATATTACATTCGACGTATAAAATAAAATTGAGCGCGCAAATACAAAATAGTTAGTGAACGTATCACTATAGTCAATTCAATATATAGTAACTAGGGTGCCTCGGGGTCGTTGAGCCCGTCTTATAATAGTTATAAGCCCTGAGGTAACCAGTTTAATAAAGTGAAAGACAAAATCGGTCGCCATCCATTGGGCAACCAAGGAAAGTAGCAAGGATAGAGAATATTGACCGCAGAACGCCGAAAAAAAGTAGTCCCTATTCCCTACGCGTTAAGATCTAGGTCTATAATTATTTTATTGCAATTATTGATTAAAAAAGTAATTATTTATATAGCCTATGACACTCGTCACATTATAAAGAATTTAAATTTAAAATTTGAAAACGATCGGTTCAGTAGTTTTTGAGATAATTGAGAACATTCAATCAAACGCTGTCCTTTTATATAATAGTAAAATTCCTATATGTAAAAAATGCAAAACTTTTTATCTACAACATCGAAAAAGTTTTCAAAATATACTTTTTGATATCCAAAACGTTTTATAATTTTTCATTCTGCGTGAACATCTGCGTGAAGTCTTTCAAAGACTATGCCAGGCTAACCTGAAGCCTAACGCAGAGAAATGCTGTTTCGCCAGAAAATAGTTGAAATATCTGAGCCATATGATGAATGAGACCGGTTTGCATACGGACCCAGATAAAACTAAACCAATCTCCGACCTACCGCTGCCGGCAAATGTCAAAGAATTAAGAAGATTCTTAGGATTACTGTCCTGGTATAGACATTTTGTGAAAAACGGGTTACAAGTCTGCGCACCTCTTAACCACCTACCAAAAAAGAAAGTAGAGTGACTACAGGGACCCAAACAACAAGAGTCATTTGAAACTCTTAAAAAGCTTTGAACCGAAGTACCTGTCCTTGCGTGTCCAGATTGGACAAAATTATTCATGCTCATTCCCCATTAAAATAGAAGAAAAAAGTTTTCATGCATGCAGTATATTTACAAAACTAAAATACAATTTTCTAAAAAAAAAGAATACAAAAACAAAAAAAAACTTCTTTTTAACTAAATATATATAAAAAAAAACAAAATTAAAGCTTCTATCAAAAATCGTCGTTAGCGCGAATCTCCAGATAATCTTCATCGCTAACGAACGTGATGGCTTTGGAGGGCGCAATCGGGCCATAGATGTTTTCGGGAGGTGGTACTTTTTCCTTCCGAGGCTCAGGGTAGTTTATGGCCAGCCATTCAGCTACCCTTTGTTGGGCCTCTAATTTTTTCTCCCTCTCGTGCTCCCATCTAACGTAGTTCACCGGACCTTGGCATGTATATTGCCCGTGGAAGAGAGTCGCCCTATATTTCTCTTTTTTTACCTTTTTTAATGCCATCTCAAATTCGATGGCTTGAATTTTCTTTTTCATTCCTACGATTCGGCATTGGATGCGCCTAATTAGCCTGCGGCCCTCCCTCGATCTGTCCATGATATGGTTGTAGAGCTGAAGCATAAAAATTCCCCCTATTTAAGTTTTTGTTATTTGTCAGTTGATACGTAGCAGAAGACAACATATTACTAACTACATATACACATATCTCTTACCGAATTTAACAAGAATACGAGAGGAATTAGTATACATCTGGCATTGTACGAAACTACAACGCACTAGTTCTCCAGCCATGTCTGTAAATAGTGAGGTTGAAGCTCAGTTCAATGGCCGTTAACACCAGTACCATTGTCACTGTCTCATACGGATGGCAGTATTAATAAAACAGATAAATCTGCTTTAGCAAAATGGCTGGAAAAAACTGTTGAAAGTGTACAGCCAGCAGCGATTGATGTTAAAATTTATGATGGATTTTTATTGCTACATTTTTTTAACCCCATTTTTTTAAACTGCCAGTGACTTTTGGCAATATTGCTATGAAGTATTTAAATACAATTTGTTCAGAAAATGTTCCTAAAATTTTTGTAGTATTTGACGAATACAAGACATCATTGATAAAATTTATTGAGCGTGAGAGAAGGAGTCAATTTTCTGTTCAATACATCATTACAGGCCCTGAACAAACAAGGCCAAGCAATTTCCTTGCAGGATTAAGGAATGAAAAGTTCAAAACCTTCTTAATAAAATTTTTCATAGATAAGTGGACTACAGAAACTGCTGCAAAAATAATAAAAGACAAGACTGTATACCTGACTTTGGATAAGTGTTATAAGTGCATTGTTGAACTGGGATTGAAACAAAGTAAAAATAGACCTTTTCAAATATTGAAAAAATTTGAAAAATATCAGAAAGCATTCATCAATATTGAAAATCACGAGAAAATCTCTGAAGATTTGAAAAATTTTGTCTGCAGGTGAATTTTTTGACAAAATACTTCTCGAATTGTTCTTTTTATAATAACTCTAAAGTTAACATATATTTATTATTATTTTGCAGAATGTACACATCCAAAAATATAAATAACGTAGATGAAGGAAGGCTCGTCACCTTCTAGAAATGCTACAATTTTAAGAACATTAATGATTCATTTTTAAAATGCATTAAAAATTGTAATGCATCATCATTTCCACCATGCAAAACAGAATTGCTACAACAAACCTTACGAACAAAATATATTGCAAGTACTTGGTGTAACACTAACTTTCGTGTACCCATAGGATTGAATCCCATAGATCGTGGGTGGATTAGAAATGATGTAAAGTATGAATCCTGTAGGTTTGACGGAGAAATAATGCCACAGACAGCGGCCGATGTTATATTCGAGAACGGAGATCACTCCAATGTCAAAGGTATATAAAAAAGTTTAATTGAATTTAAAACTGTTAATAAAAAATATAATTTTTTTATTACATTACGATTGAATAAAAAATAATAGGGTAAGCGTATGAGTTATCGTGCCTTTAAGGTTAAGGCAGACACATTTCTGTCAATTAAACAAATCTCATTATTTTTTAAAAGTTTTATAAACTGTTTATTTAAAGTAAAGCACATTATCTACGAATAAAACAAATTCCCTAAATGAAAAATTAAAAACTATTAATTTGCTGATTGAATTTACAAAGTTTATGCGATGTGTCAGTTTATCGTGTGTCGTCTGCTTACCATATAAATGCATACTTTTATTATCGTGCTTTGATTATCGACATCGCATGCTTTAACATAGGGCACGATAACCGGGGAGGGCACATTAACTCCTACACTTACCCTATAATACATTTTTTTAGAAAATTCCGCCGATGAAGCAGATGAGAAAATAAATACGGGTGATGAGATCACTGATGAAAGTGATAGTGATAACGATATCAGCGATGATGATAAAAACCAAAATATTTTGAATTTATAAAAATATTTTTGTAATGATCAAATGATAAAATTTTTTAATTTTGTATAAAAAATAAATTTTTCTTTACACTTTCCTTAAAGTATGAAAATAGTATAGTGTAGCTGTACACACGTACAAACGAGTTCATATATACATATATGTATAAATTAAAATTCATCAAAAAACCCAATGCTAAAATAGAGTTTAAATACTTTAGGATCCAACATTACTTTACACAGAAAAATACACTTTGTCTTGATGCCCTGGTGGAAATTACACGGTTTCGCTTTTGTTTTTGATGACGAAAGTCAACCTTTTACTCATTGCTAAAGCTTTCGCTACGTATGTTTTTAGACAACTTCAGAGTTTTTTGGCATATTGTTTAACCTATTATTATCAACGAACTGTTTATATTGCTTCGAAAACTGATAAAAGATTAATAATGATTAATCAATTTTCCTCATCCGATGAATCAGAAGATGAAGATGAAGTCTGTAGAAAATTCGACGAAGAAGCCAATATCATAATTCAAACCGAAACGTTGCCAAAAAAATCAGGAGAGCGATACTTACTGGTCTATAATACATATAATGACTGGAGAATTAAAAATAAAAAGTCGCTTTCATGTTCAGAAGAATATAATTTAGTGGTGTATTTTACGGAATTAAAAGAAAAGTTGAAGCCACCAACTCTTTGGAGTATATGGTCCATGTTAAGAAAAACATTAAATACCAAAGAGAACCTTTATATAAGTAGATTTTTAAATTTAAAAACATTGCTAAAAAATAATATCAAAGGTTACAAACCCAAGCAATCGCTCGTTCTAAAATGGAGTGAAATTGAAAAATTTATTAATGAAGCACCTGATCATGTTTATTTGGCTAAAAAGGTAAAAATGTAAATTATTTACTTATTTATCAATTAAACAACAGTTCAACCTAAAAATATTTACAACAATATTTAAGCAATATTTACAATAATAATTTATAACAATATTTAGAATAATAATTTACAATATTTACTATAATAATTTACAATATATTTATAATAATAATTTACAATATATTTATAATAATAATTTACAACAATATTAAAAATAATTTTAGGTAATTTTTATATTTGGAATTTGTGGCGGACTTCGATGCGATGAACTAATCAACATTAAAATTAATGACGTGGAAGATGAAAGAAATCGATTTATTGTATCAATATTACGAAAAAAGACAAATCATCAGCAACAACTTGTCATAGGAGAACTTTACTATAATACGGTTAAGAAGTACATTTCACTGAGGCCGTCAAAAAAATTTACCGACCGATTGTTTATACAATATAAAGAAGGAAAGTGTGTTCGTCAAGTCATTGGTATTAATAAAATTGGAGAAACTCCTTTTACAATTGCTACATATTTAGAATTAAATGATGCTAAAAAGTATACTGGGCATTGTTTTCGGAGGACCGCAGCTACCCTCTTATCTGAATCTGGCGCAACAGTGCAAACAATTAAACAAATGGGAGGCTGGCGATCAGATGCTATAGCTCAACTTTATATTGAGAATTCTAAAAATAATCGTCAGAAGATTTTTGAAAGAATAACTCACGCAGCTAAGCTATCTACAACGCTTTCAAGACCATCCTCCAGTCGAGCCCATTTAGAAGATATTTCATGTCAAAAGGAGTCTACTAATTCGTACGAATTAAACTGGGAAGACTTTTCTGAGGATTTTAATGTGGAAGAGTCTAGACAAGTACCAAGTACACAAGAAACGCTTTATTTTATTATAAATAAATATTGTATTATTTTTTTGTATTACTTTTTGGTTGTTTATTTTTTCAGATGCAAACTGTTCAAAAGTAACTGAATTTGTTACGGCGCAGTGCCAGAACCAAAATCTTCTCTTACCACTCGTAACAAAATCTTTTTCTTTCCATCCTCCCGTGAAAATAGATTTTGTTCAACCCAATGAAACGCCTAACAGAAAAAGGAAAAATTTTGAAAAGAACGAGCCCCAACCAAATTTAGTTGCTAATGACTCTGGAGCACAATCTGATGTAGAATATGAAAACCGAATTTTTTAAAATTGTAAATTTAATAATTGTAAATTCGAAAATTGTACATTTAATAATTGTTCGTTTCTGTTTTGAACTCCATATCGTAATAATTAATAATAATTTTTAATATTTACTTTGCGTTCATTTATTGGAATTACTGTAATCTTATTTGTAGGACATATTTTTAATATTTTTAAAAAACTTAATGAAAAAAACCAATTTTTTCATATGATATTCTAAATATTTATCGTAGAGCATATTTACAATTTTTTTTGTCACTAAATGTGTCGTACAAATAATTTTACATTTTTTATGTATTTTGTTTATTTATGTGCGTGATGTTTTCGATGCCCGCCCCCGACCAGCGCAAATGTCGGGGCGGGCATCGAAAACATCACGAATTTTACATTACAGTTTTGTCATTTTCAGTGGTAAAATATAAATTGGACTATAAATATAATCGGAATTTCTACCGGGCATCAAGAAAAATAATATACTGCACACAAGACGAAAGTTGAAGGCCCGTCACTGCGTGATTTGCCGCTCTTGACTGCGCCTTGAGCGCAAACTTCACGCAGTGACGGAACTTCAACTTTCGTCTTTTGTACAGTAATATACTATTTTATTTTTTCGTATGTCATATGATTAAGCAGATATCAAAAAACTATAAAAGGCCTAATTTTTATATAATAGCCTATTTTTTTATAAAAACCGCGATATGTCCAGTGATTTTTGACCCAGAGATAAAAATAAAAATACCTTTAAAATAAAAGGTCGCATAATCCTGTATATTTCGTGAGATATAAGACTTTTAAGTTAGTACTTCATTTCTCGAAGGTGGCTGCGTTCTGTTGGCCGGCAACGTGAAATACCAAAAAATTTATGATCGAATTTTTTTTTTACATGACTCTGAACTTAAAACTACACTTAGAAAACCAATTCCCAATTGCTTCCCCTCAAGTTAGACAAAAAAAAAACTATATGCAAAATTTTAAGCAAATCCAGCAGTTTTCGAGATCTAATTGACTAAATGAATACACACACCAGAAATTTTCTAGTAACCACTTTTTTCGACTCCCTTCCAAATATGAACAAATTAGTAAAAAAAAAATAGGGAATTTAAAAAATAATCGCTTTGGCAATTTTGAAATTTTTTTCATTTTTGCATTTTTTTTCAATCAGCTGTAGTTTTTTAAATAATTGAGCTAGAAAAAATTTGAAAAAAGATTTGGAAAGGGCTCTAAAAATGCTATTTGCACCTATTTTTACAAAAATTTTTTAATTATTTTTTGTCAAGTTTTAAGCATATAAAGTTATCGATCTAATACTTTTGCAGTTGTAAAAAACACTTGAATAGCAAGTAGAAAATAATCGCTGGTGAAGTAGTGATTTAATTTTAGTAGGAAATTATAACTATTCATTATTAATCATAAAACATAATAAAGTATGAAACAACAAAAAGATTTATTTTGCAAAAATTATATCATAGAAATCAAAAGTTTTGCACCAGCGATTATTTTGCCCGGTACTGTACCTTAAACCTATATACGGGACTACACAAAAATAAATTAACAATAAATTCCATTTTTAAAATATTAATCGAGGTCGATCAAAAACCTCCTTACTGCGGTCTTAAACCTACTGAGAGATGGTAGATGTTTAATCTCAGCAGGTAGGGAATTTCAGAAATGCGCACCTTGAACTTGAAAGGAATTCCTTCCAGTCTCAGTGCACATATAAGGCACCGCTAAATCCTTAACCTTTAGAGGGCCGGAGTTTTGAAAAATTTGAAAATCGAATTTTTCTATAGGAATGTGGTCTAAGGTCCCTGAGTTAGAGCCAAACTAAGTTGCGATGTTGGTGAGTCAAACCCCTTACGCCTAGAGGCGTATTCCGGCCCTCTAAAGGTTAATCTCTCCTCTAGTAGCCGCCCTAGGTACACATCTAGTGAAGAGGCCCACTAGATGCTCCGGTGAATTCATGCGCACGATTTTGTACATAAGTACATCCAAAAAATACTGTCTCCTTGAATCAGTGCGCAGCCAATCTAGTGCAACTCTATAAGGAGAGACGTGATCGCTCATTCTCACACCCATCACGTATCTCACACATGCATTCTGCAGTCTTTGTATCCGTCTTCTCAACTCCTGAGAAGCATCGAGCAGAATCACTGAGCAGTAATCGAGATGTGGGAACAGTAGAGTGGTTGCGAGCTGTTTACGCATCACCTCCGTAGTGTACTGACGGAAAAACAGTAGAGCATACAGTACTCTATTAAACTTTTTAGTAATCATATCAACGTGTGGTTCCCAAAAAAGTTTAGAGTCAAGCACAACACGAAAGCTTATTACGGAGCCAGAGAAAAGTATGCCGATGCCTCCCCCAAGGTCGATCGTCTTGGTCTCTCCAGCATAAAAAGAGTTAACAAAACGACTACTACCGAAGACGATCGCCTTAGTTTTATTAGCATTTAAAGTGAGAGAAGCGCCCGCAGCCCACTGCGACACCGCTTTTGCCGCTCTCTGCAGGATAATAATACCCTCGTCCACATTCTCGCGGGGAACTTACGTATAAATTTGCAGATCATCTGCATACAGTAGATGCTCAACACTACCGGAGTCAAGAGCGTCACGTATGTCATTAATGTAAAGGCAAAACAACAGAGGTCCCAGCACCGAACCCTGTGGAACTTCTAAGTTGGTAGTTAACCTACTTGATTCCTCCTTTAATTGTGTAGAAACTATTTGTTTCCTCTCTGAAATGTAGTAGCTGATCCATCTGAGTGCGGCCTCGGAGAACCTCATCGATCTAAGCTTCGAAAGTAACCTCAAAGGTAAGATCGTGTTGAATGCCTTACTAAAGTCATTAAGCAGAAGCAATGTTACTAATTTCTTATCTAGACCCCTTCTTATATCGTCTGTTAGCTTAATTACAGCTGTCTGCGTCGAGTGATGTTTTCTGAAACCAGTCTGCATAGGATCAAGTATTTTATTTGTCATAATATACTCCTGCAATTGGTCATGGGCGATCTTCACAAGGACCTTTGAAAGAAAACACAAAATAGCTATAGGCCTAAAATCTTTAGGTGACTTAGGTGCAGAGCACTTCTTCAACGGCAAGATACGCGCCCGTTTCCAAAGGCAAGGAAAGATCCCCGCGCAAAAGAGGAATTGAACAGAGCCACAAGATGTTCACCAATAAATGGCAAGGCTTTAAGTATTATCCATGAGATAAATTTTGTAAAAATAATTTCATTCATTATCCGTTACATTTAAATGGTTAAAAAATATTTAAAAATAAAGCTTCAAATGTTAATGCGATTATATAATTCATCATTAGAGTAGATTAAAATAAAATAATTTTAATTTTATTTGATTCCGTCAAATTGAAAATTTGAGGATTACAAAAATACTAAATATGAAAACGAAAAAACTACAAACTGTTTTTTTTTTAATTAAAAATTTTTTTAATATTTACAAATTCCATTGCAGATTTACAAATTCTAAAAACTACATTATGATGATTCGAGGTTTAATTTCAAATTCTTCGTTATTGTTAATTGTTGCATCAGATATTTCTTGTTTTAAATTATCAATAATTTCATTCTGGCATCTTACTTCTAGAAGATAATTTAATAGCTCTTCAGCTATTATATAACGTGGCCTTCCAAAATATTCACCAGCAAATTCTTGCGTTTGCTCACTGCTTCTTGGTCTTTTATCTAAAAGATGTCTGTAAGAAAAAAATTTTATTATTTTTATAACTTATAATTCAAATACAACAGAAATGAATGAATATGTGTTAAATATATTTATATTTATTAAATATTAATAATTCTTAAATTTATTTGCAATAACCTTTACCAAATTCAAAATATTGAAATATCTGATAAAAATATTTATAACATTATGTACATAATTAATGAACTATAAATTAAAATATACATTAATTTGAAATGACAATAATCATAAAAAGAATATTCTAATATTTTAGGTTCATTTAAATTTTTAATTAGAAAAATTTTTTGCAGAGTATAATTACAAACATGACCTTAATACCATCGATATTAATCCTCGAATTTCTGGATGTTCATTTAAATATTTCTCATTGCCTTGTCTCCATGTTATTTTCTTTTCATCTAAAATTTCTTTTTGTTCAGGTTCTAAAGCTCCCCAATCATAATTTTTTGTACCATACGGTTGATCGAGTGGATGAAATGGTGTTTTCTTACATTCTTCGGAATATTCTTCATTCATTTTAATTTTAAATTTTAAATGTTAATGAGGTTATTTTATGAAATAGTGATTTTACAAAATTAAAAAACAATTGAACTATTGTCTTATCAAAAAAATTAACTAAAGAGACTTATAATAGAATTAATTTATTGAAGTAATGTTATTTTGAAAATGAATTTTTACACTTGATTTCGAAACATCTATCTTCAATCAACACATTTGTCCGTAATAAATGAATACAAAGTTCAATTAAAAATTTGATATGAATTTACAACATTTCATGTAGTATAATAGAGTATATTTTTTATACAAGGTTAAAAATTTTGTGTTCTGTGTAATTATTAGATATTTAAATATATAAATAATATGTAGAAAAAGAAATACAAGTACTGTATGAATTCAAAAATTAATATTTAATATTTTCACGTAATTTTTATGTAGTTGAAAAATCTCCATAGGAATTTGTATTATAAAATACTATATATAATTTTTAAACCATATATAAAATTATGTTCAATCGAAAAAGTGCACCTGATTTTTGTATTTTTGTAAAATAATTTTAATTACACACAAAATATTTTCGGGTTCCATTTTTAACAGTGAAATTTCAGTGTCTCACTCAATAGAGCGATGAATTCGTAATCTCGAGATCCCAAGTTTGATTCTCGGTCTGAGCCGATTTATACGAGCATTTCCGTACGTTATGTTCACAAACACACTGACGACCTCCATCGTTAATTAACATTACAATTATAGCACAAATACAGCGACGTTAAATAATAGAAAAAAAAATTTAGAACAGTTTACGTAGTTATCGACATTTTCCCGCAATTTCTCAAATTTTCAATTTTTATTAAAATTGTTTTCAAAATATCTCTATATTATGCTTTTTATTAATAAAAATGGAAAACTAAAATTGAAAAGATATTTTTTTTAACAGAATAACTTTTCTATAAATTATACATATCTCTTTACCAGATATAAAAACAAAAAATTAGAATTTCTTGCTAAAAAATAAATTAAAAAAAAATAACTATGAATTTTTTTCAGATGATACGTATAAATTTTTATCGCTATTTATTGACTTTAACATTATGCTATATCATGTTTTTGCTTATCAGAATCTATCTTAATGAGTTCCGAATTCAATTTTTATGAGATTTTGATCAAAATCTATGGATTTAAATTTGCTCAAACAATAATTTCTGACACAAAATGTACTTTGAACAGAAAAGTGCCTTTAATTCAAATACAATTTACATGCACTACATGAACAAGTAGACGTATTGTGTTAATTGTATCAAACGAAATTTCATTGCAAACTATAATCAATAAATCTCGAATGTTCACCATATATGTATGCAAGAATATGTGCCTGTATTTATAAATTTGCTTGTAACATGCGATAACACAACCGAAACGTGTTAACTTTATCTTAATGGGTGAAAACAAAATATAGTAATAAAAAAAGTTAGTCTAATTTCTACATTCTCGCGCATTTGACGAGTTCGCTATAATCGGAATGAAATACAGTTCTGGTGGAGACTCTATAAACCTCCTCTTTTATACATTGTTAAATTAAAAACCTTATCAAATCTCGACAGCTCGATAATATTTTATACTTTCAACAACACAAGACTTTATTTTTATAGATTTTTAATTTATTAAAAATGTACTGAAACAGATTTAATTATGTGTTAGATTTAATTATTGTCTTCTAAGTCGAATGAAATTCTTCTCTATAGCATCACAGCACACATCCTCACAATGAATAATATAATTCGAAATTCCACGACCTGTCTGGGAAGTTTTACCACATACTCTTTATTCATCTGATTTCGCAGTATCTAATTCAAATATTTTCTGATCACTTAATAACTATTTACATTACAATGAATTCAATTAAAGTAAGGGGCTCAACATTTAGTTAAAGTATTTATGCTTTTTTATATAAAAATCATTGTATAAAAAATATTTTTTCAAATTTATGTCACGTTTACAAACACAGAAAATTTATAAGAGCAGAATTTAAAAAAATGTTTGTACGTATGCGCTTATGTGTGCATATGTATGTGTGTATGCATGTCGTTAATTACTTACTATTCAAATCTACTTGATTCAAAAGTTCAAAATTTTATGCACAAATTCAGTTTAATTATTTATAGTGACTGTAGCAATTTAAAAGTTTTTACATTCTTTTTCTATTTTATTGTTTGTAAATATTAACATTTTATGTAAAATTTTTGTAAATTTTAATGGTATTTGAAATAAATTTTATTTGAAGCGTGCTTTTGTGATATTTCAAATATTTTGTATCTTAAACAATATATTTTATACGAATTTTTCTAACGAAACATTGTGTCAAAATAGTTGACAGCGTCTTCCTCATTTGTGAATAATAAACTTTAGGGAAAATATGTTTTAGTTTAATACCCTTTCGCATATATAGACCGTAAATAGAATTAATAATAAATAATCTGATCCATGCGATATTATAATTTTATTTCAACTAATTTAATGAAATATAAACCTGATTACGTAAAGATGTATAATATATGATACAATAAAATCAGAAATTTAGCAGGTAGAAATAAAAAAAAGAAAGACAAACTACACAGTCATTTAATCTGTACATGGCCGCATGGAAAATCCGCAAGCTCTGGGAAAAGTAGCATTAACAGTCCCTTTGGCTTTAAATAATATTTAAGCAGCTTATGAAAACTCTATTCTCGCGACAGTCTACTGTACGCTGCAAATCTTCTGAAAATGTAGTAAATCGATAAAAATCGAAATGTTTCGCAGATTAAGGCAAAATAGTGCTTATCAGTATATTTATATCATAGTCACATACCAATTATAAAAAAAAATATAAATATGTAATAAGTGAGTAAATGTTTGAAAAGCCGCTAGCAAAATGTCACGAATTTCAATAAAATTTATAAATCACGAACGGGGATTGAAATGAATTATACAATCAAAATTTTGTTTATTTTGTATATCTTTTTTTAAATTATTTTATTTTTAATTTTTTTTTACTAAGATTATTATTTTGTTTATTGGAAAATCAATATTAATTTCAAAATAATATAGGATTCCACGAACAATAACTAATAATAGTCATGGTAAAAATTGTAATGGAAAATGAATGGGAAGCAGATATATTTTAAAGCTTACTAAAATAATTGTTAAAATGTGAAGATATTAATTTTTTTTAATGTACATTATACATATAAAAAAACATCGAAATCTAAAAGGGTAATGATAAGATCTTCATTTTAAATTAATATTTATTAAACCATTTTTTAAAAGTATATACATTTCGATAAAAATTAATTATAGATGCATTTTGATATTTGTTAAAAAAACAATTTTATGTATTAAGTCATTTCCAAAACTATGTATTTCGCCCTTACCAAAATTTTTCTAATTAGAAATAAATGAATAACATCGCATGATAAATAATTTTTTATATTTTTTTCATTTGATTATGTATATATATATATATATAATATATATATATTTATATATATATATATATATATATATATATATAATATATATATATATAAAACGTTTTTACTTTCTTACCACTAACATGTTACACGCATTTTGAATATTAAAATAATTAAATCTCTATAATTATTTTTTCCATTTTTTTGTATTAATTAAACATATTTTATAATTTAAACTTTAAGGCGTAAAGTGAGAAGTTTAAGATACTAAATGAAAAGATATATTGAATTTGATTAAAATATTTTTAGTTACTTAAAATGTCCACTTTAATTTATTAGCCCATATTTACATGACAAAATATTACTATTAATAATGCCCATAAATTGTAATATACACTATTTTTATGTCCATATTTCTGCCATGGAATGTGTATTTTGTAACATCACATTTTTCAAAAATTTTCTAGTATCTTTTTCATTTACAATCTTAATGAATAAATCAAATTAATTATGTCGTTTTTTAATTAAATTATAAGATTCCGAGCAACAACCAAATGAATTGTCTTTAGTTCAATTTAGATGCTTTTAACTTTTTGTGAACTTTCTAATTTTTCGCGAAGTTGTTGCATTAAAATCAACTGGGAGTAAGATTTACTAATGAAAATTCCCAAAAGTTCAATTTTATTTTTTCATAAAAATTCGTAAAAATTAAAATTTGTTTTTATGATAAAATAATTAATAATTACATAGTTTATCTAAAAATTTATAATCAATAATTATATAATTAAAAAAAAAATTCTTGTCAAAATTCTTTTTAACGAAGCACAACCCAAAATGCGTTTTCGATAAAAAGTCTCAAAATTTTGAATACAACTTCATTTACGTAATTTTTATCACGCGTATTTTACATGCGTGGTAAAAAACAATCGTCTGTACTGAAAAAGAGAAATATCAGATCTTAAATTTGCTGTTTTTAACACGTAGTAAATAGGAGAAGACCGAAAAAATTGATATATCATAGAATTACAAAATAACTGTCCGATAAATTTTTCTCAAAAACAATAATTCTAGAGAATATGGTGTTACTATTAAAATGAATCAATAATATTCAAAATCTTCTGTTTCATTGATGAGTAATTGTAGTCGAAAATTTGCTATTTAATATTATAAGTGTTTTGAAAAGGGGAAGTGCTCACGTGGCAGATCTGTCAACATCACATCTGTTTGAAACATATTAGAACGTTTAATAGGAAAATATATAAGTGCAGAATATAGAACGGTATGATATCCTAACGAAATTTTTTCTGTGATTTCTTAATTATAATTTTATCTAAGTATACAGACACTCACCTATATAATTCATTGCATATGTGAGAAGTACACTGCAAATTCATGTGTGTTAATTCACACACTGATAGTGAGTACTTTTACACGTTTTAGTGTGTAAATTCTATTATGTGTGTAAAAAAACGCACTTATGTGCGTAAAAGTATTAGTACACACATTTTATGAGTAATTTTACACACATGATCTGTTTAGTGTGAAAATTTACACACATAAATGCGTAAATCTACACATCTATGTGTTTAAAATTTATATTTGTATATTAATATATTTACTGTGACTCATTTTTATTTTACATTAGTAAAGTAGATTAATTTTCAGGTAGTTACAGTACAACATAAATAATTTTTAATCAAAATTTTTCTAAAAATATATATTTTAATATTAAATTGTATTAGAACTACAATATTCAATATTTTAGATTTTATATAGTCTTTTCTTTTAATTGCCTTGAGTAATTGATGGTAATATTTTATTATTTAATAAGAAGTTCAATTAAAATTTTTTATATGAAAAAAATAATTTTATTGAATCGAATGCATCTATTAAATTAATTATATAAAATTCAGTAATCAATGTTAACCTTATCAAATAAATTATTTAATAATAAATTTTTCATATATGTTTATTTTTTGTAAAAAATAATTGTTTATTTGATGAAAAATTAAATTTTTAATAAATAAGAAATTAGATATTCTTTTGATAAAAAATTATTTTTTTTATACAAGAAAAATTATTCTACTGATCTTTATTTTTTTAATTAATATTAATTACTCATGATTATTCTTATTTATTTAATTCAAATTTAGAACTGTTTAAAAATAATGAAATTTTTATATTAATAAACCATAAATATAAGAAATTATCATGATTCATAACAAGCGTTCCGTAGCGTAATAGGTAGCGTCGATGCCTCGCATCCCGAAGGTCGTGAGTTCGCGCCCGAGTCAGGTCGAAAATTTTTTAAGCGTTTTTATAGGCGATATAATTTTAATAGGTTAATTCTTCGCATAATTGCACATTAAAATTATAAAATTCCAACAGAAAAGATTGAAATACCCTCTAAAATAATTTTTAATTTTTAATGTATTTCAATCTATTACACGTTTTATACGTTTGAATTTACACGTTTACGTGTGTTAAATTAAACATCTAAAACGAGTGATGGATTTAACACACAAAAAAGTGTGTAAAAATGGCGACAGCCGAATTACACACGTAAGTGTGTTAAAATAACACACTTAAATTTGCAGTGTAGAGGCGATCAGTAGAGGCTTGTTTTAGCTTTTCACAAATGCAAAGCTACAGGGGGCGTCATTATTAGCAATCGAGAACGACTGCGTGGGCCATATTACATTAAATAAAAGTTTAAATTTTGCCCTGAAATTTTTTAAACCATAAGAAAAATTTCATCTATGTGTCTTAAGATATTTTTTTTCATAAAAAATATTTCTAAATATCATAATTGTTTGGTTCATTGTTCGATTTTTTTCATGTTGATAAGCAGCTTTGAATCTCACTAGTTTTTAAAAAATTTAGCCATTAGTTTGAAATCATAAAGTTTTTAAATTACTTATTAGTATGAACATAAAAAAGTAAAAATTAAAACCTTATGATTAGAAAGAAAAATGTTCAAAAAATTCATTGTGTTCAAAGTAAAAAACTAATGAAAATTAAATCAAAATTTAGAGTAAAATTTAGCATTTGCAAATTAAGCATTATATTTTCTATGAAAACTTTATATTAAATTTTTTTATTACTTTTGTTTACTTCTAACTTTTGTGAAATCAAGTACTCCAGGAAAGATTTGAAATATTTTTAAGGGAATTTGGCCTATCTTTTTATTTTATTGCAAAAGTTGAGAAAAAGAAATGCTTTAGCTTGTAGTATCTACCATGAAAAGTATTCAGTTAAAGTTTCAAATAAATTTATTTATTAATTTTTTCAGAATTTTTGGTTTCAATATTATATATAAAATTTTTAGACTTTGTAAAACAAATCTGAAATTCTGAAAAACTAATGAATGAATTTATTTAAAAATTAAACTGAATTATCTTCATGGTACATACTACAAACTAATACATTTCTTTTCCTCAAGTTTTGCTATAAAATAAAAAGATAGTCAATATTTATGAGTACAGGTGTAGTATCCGTTTTACATCTCCTTAATAAAGATCTTTAACAATAATTAATTCAAACTTTACGGCCATAAAGCGGATGTAAATTTATTAAAAATTTCTTGATATTTTAATAAAACTGCTAATATCTTAAAAAAATCAAACTGTATAATGAATAGACACAGCTTTTTTCTATGATTTATGTAAAGAAAAATACTATAAAGTTAGAATAAAATTTAAGACCGAAAGATAAAATATTTTTTTTGTTAGTTTATTTTATCTATGTATGATTGTAAAGAAGAATTAATAATTACAATTTGAAATATATTTATAAAAATTGGTGTTTTTTTTTATAGATTAATTAATTTTTTTTCGTCAAATGAATATAAATATTTCGTAAATTTAAAATATAATTATTCTTATCAATTCTAAAGACTTGAACAAAAATTATAAAGCAGGAAAGCTTTTATATTTCAATTATTTGTAGCAATATTATTCTTAATAATTAAATATGTTTGCATTCGTTTATAAAAAAAGAGTTATTAAACTGAAATTTCAACTTAAATGTTTAAACAACCACGTATCTGCAGGACTTTCACAAAAAAGTCGACAATTAATGTCGGAGCAGCCAAGATTTTTTTCCTTATGTAAAAATACTGATAAAAAATCCAAATATTTTTTTCATAAAAATCAAATCTAGTCAATGAGTTGTGGTCTTACTTTTTGAATATTTTATGACAAATAATATTTTATTGTCATAAAAAAATATTTTTTAGATTACAACACTTATAAATACCATAGTAAAATTTAAAAATAAAATTAAAGAAAATAAGTAAATAAATCAAAGATATGAAAATTTATAATTAAAATATAAAACACTTATGTAGACCAAACGAACTGTTACTTCTACAATTTATGAGCATACAAATTTCACACAGCAAACATAATTCCGAGTTGTGTAGTCACTTTATACAACATAGACATGCGTAGAGGTATCTTATACTTTTAATGTTCTCTACTATGCAAAGATTAAAAAAATTTGAATAAACCAACATCCTTGCTTCCTCCAGCATCATTCATGATTACACGCTAAAATAAATCTTGGCTATGTAGCACAAATGCATAGAAATATATGTTGTACCTACAAAAAATGAAATTTCGCTTTACATGTACGAGTTAAACTATGCGAGAAAACACATAGCTTTACGTGCTGGAAGCGCTAAGGAAAGACAATTTCTCGAGCGTTGACAGATAAATCACATGAGTAATTAAAGATGTATTAAGATAACGTGATACTCACAAAGATCTGAGATCCTTGACGTATATCTTGTTAGATTATGCTTTATATGCGATGTATGAACTTTGATATTTATTATTCTACTTTTAAGAAATTTCAAGTTATGTGAAAAAATATAATAACAGAAATTTTAAAGTTCTTCTAATAAAAATCATTAATTATTATTTGATATTCTATTTTTTATTTTAAATGATTCGCGTAATATAAAAATTTCGTGCATACTTTAGACTACACAATAGATATGAAACTTTTTTTTCATTTATAAAATATTGTAAAAATAAAATCAATAATTTTAATAAAAAATTTAATAAGCATATAAATATAATCATGTCATTATTAATAATAATTTTATCTGTCAAATAATATTTGCACATAAAAATATGACATATATTCCTATGTACTTTCATCTACTGGACACATATCCGGTTTCAAAATTGTGGAATTACCTACTATTATTTTTAAGTGCAAAAATTATCCTAGAACTGCAGAAATTTGATCGTTTTATTCATTTCGAGAAGATGCGATCATAATTGCAATATCATACTCATCATTTTTTTAATGAACCCTTTTGTTTCAGAATGATTTATGAAATGGGCTTCTGATTGGATGTGAAGAGCATGACTAAGTTTTGAGAAACTTTTTCTGAAAACTTTTTAAAGGATAATAAAAATTTAGATTTTGGCTCATATGATAGAAGATTATGAAAGATTAGATTATCCGATAAATGTTAAACTTAACCTCTTACATTTTCATTTATAATTTTATAGGTAATTCTGACAAATGTAGCAAAGAGCAAGAGAAATTATTTTATCAAGATGAAAAAAAATAAAAAAAAATATATTATTCTAACTAATGCCAGAAAACATGGGTTCATTTTTTTCATCAAAAAATCATATTCTACAGTTAGGCCGCATCCCGAAGGTGCGGTATTCCTCTTGCAAGAATGTAAATGTAAATTAAGTGATTGTAAAAATTATGTAAATTATTATGTGTATTATAAGTATTTAATTATAATTTTTATTGCGAAATTTCAGAAAAAGAAATACATTAGTTTGTAGTAAATATCGTGATTATCATTAAAATCAATTTTGAAGTAAATTCATTCATCAGCTATTAAAAATTTTGGATTCCATTAACAATTATAATTTTCATACCCTTTAATATTAAACCCCGAAATTTACAATAATTAATCAATCGATTAAACTTAAAAGTTGAACTGAATAATTTCCATGATATATACTACAAGACTTTGCAATCGAACAAGAAGATGGTAAATATTCCTGATTATAGGTGTAGTGTCCGTTTTACATTACCTATAAATAAATTCTGGATGGTTAATGTTGTCAAATTTTTATATAAATTAATATTTCATTGTCGTCAGATTTAAATAAATTTATACACAATACAATTTTCATTCTATACTATGCATAACTAATTAAATTCAATTTTATAACAAAAAATCTTCTAGCGAGCCAAACACGAAATGATTAGACATTTTGGGTGACTGTATGGAGAGGCACCCCGACATAGCTATGGGTTCATCAGAATATTTGATGAAGTCATGGCAAGTGTTAGCGATTCTTTTAAATAGTCAAGGAAAACGGAAAGATTATTGAAATTATGGCAAAGAGTATATTATCAAATAAGAATGTATTGATATATTTATATATATTTTTTACTTTTATTATTTATCATTTGTTTTTCAAATATGGAATGACATGGTACTTTTTATTAGGGAAAAAGGCACCACCTGTTCTATCTCAGAATGAAAAGGTTGTTGATATAGTAGAATGCGAATCATAATTTGAAAATAATGATGGTGACGAGAATGAGGATAAGGACAATAATGACGATGTAAAAATACTGCCATCATTGCCAAAAAGATTTAAATCTTTTCCAAACGTACCACATTAAAAAACAAGTCTTTGACATTCTAATTCTTGTGTGCTAAATTTAAATGCGAAATAACATACAATGGAAGTATTCAATCTTTACCTAAAATGTATTATAAAGATTGTAAAAGTGAGTCATCGGTTAAGAAAGATGATTTATAATTTCAAATATTTTCTTATGATTATAAATAAAATTTATATCAATTTTTTTTATGATTCTATGTAGTCCAGTCGGGGATCTGTAAAAAAATGATCAAATTGGATACTAAGAGTCAGAGCCTAGATTTTTATTGAAATGTCTCCGGAATATTGTTACAAATGAGAATTTTGATATGCGCCAGCTCAAAAACGAGTGCTAAATTCAGGAGAAATATTTAAGTGAAAAATTACGTTTTTTTAGAGTTTTTTTTCTTTAAGCCTGAATATTTCGATACGTATCACATCTACTTTAAAAATGAATTGAAGTAAATTTATTTGCAATAAAATTTCTTAACGAAGTATGTTCATCCAATTAGTGAAAAAAAATACCGCGCCATAAAATGAAAATTCGTGAAAAAAATGACAAAAAATTACCTTTTGGAAAATGAAGAAAGCATTTCATGCTTTTGAAAATATGTCTAGAAAAACTTCTAGTTATCATGAAAAAAATTGCGTCAATTAGGACACGATATCTTTTATCGTTTTTGCAAAATAATTTTGCAATTAAAATCACTCCGGAAAATCTGAAATTTTTGAAAATCTTGCTGATTGCTAAATACAATGTATTAGTCGCAGATTGGTTTCAAAAATATGAGAGAGCATTCATATTTTGGAAACCATTTTGAAAAATTAAAATCGGTTAATTAGGAGAAGCTAGGGAATTTTTTTAAAGTGTTGGTAATTTTTTTCTTAATAAATAAATACAATATCTTCGCGAATTTGAAATCTACTGAATTGAAAATTTATATGCTAAAAGTACTGAATAAAAAAAAATAAAGTTTAAATTGGTTCATTTGTTTCCGAGATATAATTACTAAGTTGACGCGTGTTTGTTAATTAACAATTAATGCTACTAGACCCATTTTTAAACGACACCTGAAAGACATACCTGTCGTACGAAAAGTAAATGGAAAGTAGCAGATGGGATAAAAATTTTCACTCCTACTTGAAAACTGACCACGCACGAAAAAGCACCTAAGCGCTCAAAAATTGTCAATATTTCGGCTTCTAACTAACCAATTTAGACGTTTTTTTTTAAACTGAGACGCCGTTTGATGAAGAATTCAAATATAAAACTTGCAATAAAAAATCATAATAATTATTTGTATTAATAAATAAATAATTTGCAATGAGGTGTAAAAATTGCAATTTTTTCATTGATCGATTATTTTTTTATAACTGAAATCTTTGTAATATGATAAAATTATACAAAATAAGTCCATTGCAAATAACGAAAAATTATTTAAACAATTATTATTGTTAAAAAAATCGTAAAAAATCAAGATTTTTAATATTGAGCAATATTATTTATAACAAAATGATTTTTTTTTTTACATGTTTGGGAGGCTGTCGTGGTCCAACCCACCCATGATGCACAAGCTGATATTTACTGAGCTACAGGGTACAATTTTTTTAACCAATTCACAAGTTTTCAGTCGAGAGGAAATTGGTTACCGAAATCGGTTCCTGCAATGCACCTTTCACTGCATCAGCTGACTGTCTTTCCCCCGTCATACAACCAGCTGACGTTTTTATTTATTTGAAGTATCATGTAAATTATCACCTGATAAATTTTCAAGTGAGAGAAAATTACTGAAAATAAATTTTTTTTACATGCTCATGTGCCCAGCTGACGTATAATCCACCATGTTACACCCAGCTGACGTTTATTTTCTATCAAACTTCAGTTTTAACTATCATCTGACAAAATTTCAATCGGGAGGAAATGATAAAATGATTTTTTTTTACATGTTTGGGAGGTTGCCGTGGTCAAACCCACCCATGGTGCGCTAGCTGACGTTCACTAAGCTACAGCGTACAATTTTCTTAATCAGTTCACAAGTTTTCAGCCGAGAGGAAATCATCGACCTCAATCGGTCGCTGGCTCCCAGACTATAAGTATCGAATATGGTAAGGAATCGATACTTAAAAATCGATTTTTAAAAAGAATCGAAGTATCAATTCTGGAATTGAAAATATGGATTATTAAAAAAAAAAAAAAATACGTACAAATAATTTAGAAATAATTATACATAAAGTATGTGACTGATTCCATTCAGATTCATGCAGGCCGTCACTGATCGAATTTTTTTTTCTCTTAGAACGCTCGAAAATATGTTTTTTCCTCGCTACAGCGTAAGGTAAAGTAGGGTAATTTGGGACGGATTTTAGCATCCACCAAATATAACTCTATTTTTGTTATTTTTTTTTTAATTTTGATAAATCCGTAACTCAAGGCTTTTAGTAGGCTCTATCGACTTTATTTTCCGATAAGGATGGAGTCAATATCTTTATAAGTAAAAAAATTATAAGGTTTTAATTTTAGAGTATTAGGGAGTTAAAACTGGACAATGTAAAATAAAATGGAACCTAAAGCTGGACAGCATAGGGAGCTAATTGTGGACTGTGCTGAACAATGCACTAATTAGTATACTAAATACCACAAAATTTCTTCAACGCTTTCCAATATTCAAAAAGTCCTTTTTGACTGTCTTCACCTTTCCACAACTCTTCAAATTCATTGTGCTTGAAGGTTTGTAAAGTTTCAGCAAAAATAACATTCTGTTCGAATAAATTCAATAGATGCAATAATTTATTGTTCATCGTACTGCTTAGACTTTCTAACTGATCAGATGAAGATCTAGGATTCTTTTTCTTTTTTTTATTTAAAATATCATAATTAACTGCACTCAATTCAAATGGTTATAACCCACATGCCCTGAATCCATTTTAATTGTCTCGGTCGTATCAATAGAATCAAGAACCTTTTTTAAAATACCAGCGAACATTAATTTTTTTTACATCAACTATATTATTGTCAATCTTCCATGTTCTTAAAGTACTTTTGTATGCCTCTTTCAATGGATGGAATAGAGCCACATCCAAAGGCTGGATTATATGGGTGGCATTAGGATATAGTGCTGTTAGTTCTATTTGAAATTCTTTACAGAAATTTATTAAGGGCAAAGTGAGATGAGAGGCATGACCATCTACGTACAAAATTATTGGAAACTCCACTTCATTATCTATCAGCCACTTATAAAAGATATTTACTATGTAACTATAAAAGGTCTCCGATGTCATCCAACCTCTGTCACTACGTCCTATGCCCCAGCCTTTTGGTATGCTATTAACAAGGTTTTTCTTTGAAATAGTTTTCAAATCAAACAGTACCATAGGAGGAAGTATCTGTCCTGAAGCAGATGCAGTAACCAGTACTGTCATACAAGCTTTCTCATTGCCTCCAACAATTTGATATACAGATTTTGCACATTTTTGTGTTATAACTGTATTATCTTTTGGTACTAAATTGAATGAAGATTCATCCAAATTGAAAATTCTTTCCGGTTTAACATTTATTAAATCTTTTTTCTCTGAATAACTTTTTACAATTGAAAACCAATTTTTGAGGTCTCCTTCAGTAACAGAGGCTCTGCTCGAGGTGAGGTTTTGAGCTATTCCCAAACGTAAGTTGTCATGACGTTTCATGAATCCATTGTACCAGTGTTTACCTGGTCTGTTGTCATTTTTTCTCTTATCTGCAATTATAAAATTCTGTACGCAATCTAATAAATAACTTTTTGTGACAGGAAATCCTCTTTCTGCACAGTAAATAATCCATTCAACTATTTCTAATTCTTCTTTGGGACTTAAAATAGTTGGTGCACCTCTAGCACAGTCTATTGGTACACGACAACTGAATTTAGCATGTAGTGTTGACTTTGGTATTCCAAAAAGTGTAGCTGCCTGTCGCAGAGTCTGTCCATTCTCTATTCCTGTTAATGTTTTCATAAGTGTTTCTTTATCATATTTTTTTCCATTGCATTTATTTGATTTGAATTTTCTTGTTTTATCTTTATTAATACCAGTTAATTTTTTTACTTCATTACACTTTTCTTGAGATCTATTTGGTTTTGTTTTTGTAATTCTATTCTTATTTATTACTTTATTATTTTTTCTACCCATTATAAATCTGTAAATAATTTAATTATTTAAGATAATTAGTTAATTAAAAATTAAGTACATTATACATAAATGTAATAGTGAGTAGTACTTACATGAAGAGGTTAGGTTTGAACTTAAAATTTTTGCAAGTAAATGTTTTTAAACACTCGAATTATATATATACTAAACACCGCAGCCACGAATACAACAAAGTAAATATAATTAAGGATCAAACGAGCTTACCTGTAAGTGAAGTTCGATCCAAATTATATGAATTCCTCGTTCGAAGAGATTAACTGAGTAGTACTGCGACTTGTCGCCCGATGACGCCATCTTTCAGAGTAGATTAAACAATTTCCTTTTCCCTCCGCATCGCGCTCTCTCTTGCGTTCTCGTCATTATAGTTAAGAGTTACGATGGTATGGGATGGGATTATTTAAAGGGTGGGACATTAATCTCTTCGAACGAGGAATTCATATCATTTGGATCGAACTTCACTTACAGGTAAGCTCGTTTGATCCTTAATTATATTTCATTCCTCGTTCTTCGAGATTAACTGAGTAGATGTTTAGAGACAATTATAAATTGCTAGAAGTGAACATTTAGAAGTTCACTATTCTTTATTGTAATAACTTTATGAGAATACAGATTGCGCAAAATTTTCCTCATTGGTTTGTATCTGTCTATTGTAAAACCTTGCGAATACTTGGAATTCGTGGGACCAGCCTGCTGAATTTTTTATTGTATTTATGCTAATTCCGTCCTTGAAAGCTTTAGAAGTAGACGCATGTCTGGTACTGTGACCCGAAAACTCTTTGTCAATACCACATTCGATTAGAGTATTTTTTAAATACCTACTTAAAGTATTAGCGCAAGCCTTTTTATGCGGTTTTTTACAAGTAATAAATAACGTATTTACATCTTTACGCAAATTTTTTTTAATTTTAATATAGCACTTAAGTGTACTCGCGATACAAATCTTTGGTTTTTCTTTGAAAAACGGTAAAAAGGCAAACGGTTGTAAAGCACCTGGTCGCGAAGTCTTGATCAAATCCTTGACTTTGATTTCTACGCCTTTATCATTTATGCTAATATTTTCTAGTTTAATTAAAGCTAAAGACTGAACCCTGAAGGTCGTACCTAAGGCTATTAACATCACAAGTTTTTTGGTAACATTTTGTAAATTTAAACTATTAAGAGGGTACCAATTTTCTAATTTATCTAATACTAAATTGACATCTCAGGTTTTAGAATATTTAGGTATTGAGGGCTTTAATCTAAAAATACCCTTGAAAAAACGATTAATATTAGCGCTATTAGAAAAATCTTTTTCGGAGATCAATGAAATGGCTGCTCTCATTGAATTTAGAGAGCCATACGCAGCTCCTATCTTAAATTTATGTGCCAAGAATTTTAAGACAAACTTTTCTTCAGCTGTAAAAGGGTCTTGATCCTGTTCCTGACAATATTTCCACCAGGCTTTTAGTGCAACGTTATATTGTTTGTAGGTATTGTCTGCTAGTGAGGCCATTAAGATGTCTATAGTATCTTCTTCTAGATTCTTTCTTCTGTGCGCCTCCCGGATAACCTCCCGATAACCAGAGAAAGCTGAGAGGCTAGTGGATGGGTGATTAACCTGCAAGGTGATAAAAGTAAAGTATCAGATGGTTGGAATTCAATAGTTTTTGTGACTAGCAAATTTATAAACTCTGGCCACCAAGGTTGGCTGGTCCATAGAGGGACAACTAATATACCTGTTGCTTCATCTTCACGAATTTTTCTGATTACTCTGGGTATTAAAGAGAAAGGTGGGAAGGCATACCAATCTTTAAAACTCCAATTTACCGTGAAAGCATTTATTGCTAATGCTTCAGGATCTCTTTGCCAAGAGATATACCTCCTACATTTCTTATTGTTTCTTGTAGCAAAAAGATCGATTTGAGGTGAGCCAAAATTCTGTATTATTATCTTGAAAGCAAAATCTGCCAATTCCCATTCGGTATCGATGTTACTTATTCTACTTTCAGCATCAGCAATATTTTTATTTGATGCTGCATATTCTGCAAAAATCCATATATTTCTATTAATACACCATTCCCATAGTTTCCTCGTTATTTCATTGAGGCGGGGGTATTTTATACCTCCCATCTTGTTTATGTAGGCTATTGCAGTGTTATTATCAATTCTGAGAAGAATGTTACAATTTTTGACGTGTTGCGTAAAAGATTTAAGGCCAAGATATGCAGCTAAGATTTCAAGGTAGTTAATATGGTTATTTTTTTCTTCATTATTCCAAAAACCGTGTACCTTTTCTCCTTGACAAACTGCACCCCAGCCTGTCATTGACGCATCTGAAAAAATTTCCTTATTGAATTTGAAGGAACGAATATTGTTAGAAGCTTTCATAATTCTTTCTCTCCACCAGTCTAATTCATGGATAGAAGCAACAGGTAGATCAGTATAATATTCCAGGTTTCCTTTACATTTTTGTAAAGTCAAGTATTTAAATCTCTCTAGGTCTTCATATTTGACTGCTGGCCACGCCGCTACTAACATACCTATAGTCTCTGCTACATTTCTCAATTTGCAACATCTTTGTTTTAATAAGGCTCCAATGTTATTTAAAATTTTTATTTTTCTATTATCAGTCAAACTTAGACTCATTTCCTCTGAATTAATTACGAACCCTAGAAACGTGCATTCCCTGCTCGAATTTAAACAATTTTTCTCGTTATTTATTATAAAACCCAATTCTAGTAAAAGAGTTAAGGTAGCCTTTACGTTGTTTAGACAATCTGTTTTTGACGTGCCGAAAAGCAGTGTCATCTAAATATATGACTGATTTATAGCCTCTTTCTCTAAGAAAATTAACAACAGGTTTTAAAATTTTGGTGAAGATATAAGGACTTGTACATAGACCAAACGGCAACACTGTAAATTGGTAGATATTACCTTTATAGTCGAAACGAAAGAATTTTTTATGTGGTTCATAAACTGGCACTAAAAAATAAGCTTCTTTGAGATCTATCTTACATAAGTAATCTTGCAGATGCAGAATGTTTATTGCAGTCCTTATATCTTCAAGCTTGAAGTGTTCTGTTCTTACAAACTTATTGAAATTTTTTAAATTCAAAATAAAGCGAGATGAGCCGTCTGGTTTCGGAACGAGAAAAAAGGACGAAAGAAATTGATCTTGTGTAAATTTACATTTTTCTATTGCTCCAGAGGCTAATAATTTGTTAATCGCGTTATCTAGTTGATTGAATTAATTCTTTAGATTTAAAAGATATTTGACTTGGTAGATAAAATTGTGAAACTTTTTTAATTAAAGGTATTTTATAACCTAAGATACTTTCTAAGATAACGTTATCATTAGTTATATTTTGCCATTTTTTAAGATAAAATTTTAATCTTCCTGCAAATTTTACCTCAATCTCTAACGGTGTCGAGATCGGTTTCTGCTCCTCTGCAACGGCTCTGACTGCATATAGCGCCTGCTTGTCTGGGGCGTCTTGTTGTACTTTCTTGAGGAGGTCGAACTGTGTCCCTTTTTGAAGTTCATCGACGTCACCTCCCTTTTGCTCGATGAACTTTTCCAATTTAAAGCATTTTGCTGATTTTGTTGACGAAGAGGTTGTTTTGTAGGTGGAGGTTTGATTTGTTTTGCGGCCTTGATCGTTGCCTGAGTATTGGTAATTAAGTCCTGTAAGTTCTTTCCAAACAAAAATTCATCTGGTACGGTTTTTTCAAGGGCATTTCTTAAACTGTTTTCAAAACCAGGAGTTACAAAGGCTTTTCTAGAATTTGATATAGAAAGCATCAAATGTGCTAATAGCTTTGATGCATTTGCGAGGTTAGACAATATCATATCCCGATCCAGCGGTTCTTTTTATCCTTTAGAATAGCTTGTAATACTGATATTACTGCCGATAGCGCTGAACCTGCCACCTCTTGGTGATTGAAAAAAAACTTATCTCTCTTGACTGCTTGCTCCCCCATGGCTACCATAACCTCTTCATTCAAAATAGGACCTTCCAAAGAGATGTCGCCCTTTCTCGGAATCGAGTTCAGAAGCTCTGTTTTTTCCTCTTCTGACAAGCCTTTTGTAAGCCATGCATTTAACCTCTCTTTTAAACTGTCAGACAGTTTTAATTGTAGACCTTTGTCTATAGCTGGGTTTTTCCCCAAGAAATAATTTTCTTCCTTCTCATCTATATCTTCAGACTCAGATAATGCCTGATCTCCCTTGTCTCTCTCTTCTTCTTCTAGGCGTGCTTTCTTTGTTTTTTGCTGCGCCTTTGAGGGTGAAGCGTCTATACGAGAAAGAGAAAAAAAGAATGTTTTGTTAAAATCTAACCTCTCAGTGTTAGCTTAAACAAAAAAAACCATGTCTCAATTCTAATGTTTGAGCTCTAGAGATTTTTCTTTGTACCGTTTCAGCTCTAGTCTTAACTCGGTAAGAAAACTTCTCAAACAAAAAAGGTTACCTGAAGAATTATCCTCTTCACTTTCGGAAGACTCGCTAGGATCACTTTCGTATTCTAAATCCTGTATATCCCTTCGTAGAGCGTTAATTTCATCCTCCATTCATTTTATTTTTTCATCTCTGTTTGTGCGAGACCTTTTAGACATTTTGCACTTTTGTTAGCGATTTATAGAAACGAAAACTCTGATATCCGTTGTCATCGGCGCCAAGAAACATAATGACGAGAACGCAAGAGAGAGCGCGACGCGGAGGAAAAAGGAAATTGTTTAATCTACTCTGAAAGATGACGTCATCGGGCGACAAGTCGTAGTACTACTCAGTTAATCTCGAAGAACGAGGAATGAAATATAATTAGCATATTATTTCAGAAAATTTTTATAAAAAATTTTAATTTTTAACAATGTTTTCCCATATGTCTACAATTAGAGTAACGCTGCAGAACAGTAAGCAAATTCGGGACCTGCGCGAGACTTCTGTCCAGAATTATGGTTCCCTTTTAAAAAATAGGAGCGAAATTTAAACATGTTTTTTTATTAATAAAAAATGTATTTTGACTATGAATGTACTTCTAAAAAGTATCCTTCACTATCGTATTATTAATTAAAGTCATTATTTACATGTGATAAAAAAAATTCTTTTTTTTTCATCGTATGTATAAATAGCAGTTTTAGCAATGGATGGGCCCATATGTACGTCATTTTCCAACTCATTATACAGCCTCATTTCTTTTATTTATTTAAATTATTTTTAAATTTTTATTTAATTATATAAAGTAATTATTCGTATAAACAACAGTTTAGTTTACTATGAATAATTTTACTTTTTAATATTTGTCATATTATCATATTTAAAAATAGCAATCTTTATTGATGTCCAGAATTATGTCCCAAATTGAACGTTGTCCCAAATTACCTTACTTTACCTTATTTAGTGTTGGGTGTAAAAATGAAAATTTAAAAATTGAATATAAACCTCAATTTTCAAATTGCCATAGCTCCGTAAACTTTTTATCTTTTTGGGCGTTCTTTTAATGAAAGTGTGCGAAATTTAGTCTAGTTTTAAATGCCGTTTTGATTTTTGCGATACGAGTTGGTCTCTCTGAGTTATTCATGAAAAACAAAAAAAGCGATTTTTTTCAAACACAATTTTCTCAAAAACTATATTTTTTTTTTTTAATTTTTATATGTTTTTATACATAAAAAATACTAACTTTAAGGATGGGTGAGAATATGCGATTTTGCCTTATTTTTTTTAAACAGATTTTTAAACGTTTTTTTTTATATTTTCCATTTTAAAGCACTGATAGTATGGCGCATCATGCCATTTTTCCAACTATCACGTCTTTTTACAATTCGTTTATGCTTTTATTTATTAATTTATCAAAAATATTAACAAAAATCTTTAAAATAAACCCTCGATCAAATTTTTTTTTCAATTAAAACCGAAGTTATGATGATTTTAAGTTTATAAAAATAGAAATTTTTTTGTTGATAATTAAAATTTTTTATTCAGTTTGAATTTTGCGCCCATGATTTAAATTTACTTTGTAGGGAGTGACATATGCCACCGCTAGATGGTGACGATTCACTTTTTGTATTCTCATTAACGACTTGACGCATTCAAGCATATAAGAAAAGTAAGATCAAAAATAAAATTGTCTAATAAAGTTATTTCTTCATATAAATCTTCTTCTGTCAAAGAAATCACTTTTAAATCAATACTATCTGCTATTGGGCATTCTTTACATTCTCTTAGTACACATTTCATATCATCTTTTGAACAAAAAAGTGAAGAATATATTTTTAATTCCAAATCCCCAATGTCATGTTTATTCTCTTTTTTATATTTATTTAAAGCATCCAACATAAGTTTCAGGTTCTCGCAATAAACACAAAGACACGAATATTTGGTGGATGGGGTATAACCCACTTTCGTCTTAAGGCATAGAATATTGATTTACCGATTTTTGTTTTAATTTCAGGATTTTCTTCTATAAATAATTGATATATTTCTTTTATTCTTCGCGTAAGAAAGCGTTTAACTTTTTTAGTTTTTATACCATTTTCTATAACAGATATTGTGTCACTTTTATTTGCACTTTGACGAGAACAATTGAAATCATCGTTCAAATAATAATTTTTCATTTCGTTATAATTTCACTATTCAAAGAATGGCCACAATAGTTCTCAGGCTTTTTGTAAATATCTTTATTATTTACTAATGATCTTGCTTGATCAATCATATAAACAGTTAAATTTGATAAAACTGATAATAAATAATTTTTCGAAATGTTGCTTGGTATAAGACTTAATAACTGCACTTTCTCAAGAAAATTTGAATAAGTATCTAAAGCAATTTTTATATTTTCGAGCCATTTATCACATGTTTCACATTCGTTATTTTCATTTAATGTGGGCAAATCCGTTATATCGTAGACTTTCATAATTTTACTTGCTATTTGTGAATCAAATACATCGTTTATTTGTTTTCTTTTTCGAAGAGCATAGGATTTTCGCATTTTTATATTGATACTCTGAGGCATTTTGATTGGTGAAATTTTTAATTCCAAATTACTTGAAGTCTGATTGAACTGCTCTACCACAGCCTCACTATAAAAAACTTCTTCCGAAGATTGTTGACTGTTTGAGGTAGATGAAATAGGTGTATTTTCACTTTATCTAAAAATATTCTGTAACATGACTCCGTTAGATCACCTAATTCTCTAAACGGATTTTTAGAGCAATCATAAATAACTTTTTTGTGCCTTTCTTTCAAATCCTTGCACTTAGTCTTAACAACCAGTGATGCCATCATTATTAATTAGTTCTTCGACTGAGCAAAAAAAAAATTTTTTTTAGACAATTCTATTTTTGATCTTACTTGTCTTATATGCTTAAATGCGTCAAGTCGTTAATGAAAAAATCGCTTTTTTCGGTTTTTCATGAATAACTCAGAGAGATCAACTCGTATCGCAAAAATCAAAACGGCATTTAAAACTAGACTAAATATCGCACACTTTTATTAAAAGAACGCCCAAAAAGATAAAAAATTTACGAAGCTATGGCAATTTGAAAATTGAGGTTCATTTTCAATTTTTTAATTTTCATTTTTACACCCAACACTAAATACGCTGTAGCGAGGAAAAAACATATTTTCGAGCGTTCTATGAGGTAAATTTTATCTTCATATACATATTGGAAGGTATTGTTATCACTTAGAAGAAAAAAAAAATTCATCTGCATGAATCTGAATGGAATCAGTCATGTATAATAAAGCATGTAAATATAAAAAATAAAAAAATATCGTAATAAAAACCACTTTTATTATTTTATAATTTTATACTTACAATTTATGTCTTATCTAAATTTAAGATACACCATTTAACCATATTTTTAGGGATATTTTTGTTAGTACGATAAAATATAATAAATGTCTATTAAAAATGTTGTTATGAGTAAATCTGAAAAAATTAAAATAATTCATTAATATTTCCATTGCTTATTACTCAATTAACCACCACTTAAAAGAATTAATATTACTATTATAACTTAAATTATTAGTAATGATATAAGCATCATTAAGCATCATTTTCACTAATTCTTTTGCCATTTTGAGGGATCATAAAAAAGGAAGTATTGGATGATTAAGTTGAAAGAAAGATTAATAACATGGTTTTAATGGTGTTATTTTAACAAAGTATTAAATGTATTTAATTGATAACGATTGTTTAATCATTTATACATAAACCTCATTCATTATACATTCAATATGTTATTCACTCCGCTCCGTCCTATCCGCCTCCTCCAGTCTTACCCCGGCATCGTCGATGCGTCCGGCGAAGAAAGTGAAGACTTCTCCAACGTTTAATTTAATCCAGCGAAATAAATATAAACGTTACAATATCATCTTACTGCAACTATCTATCTTTTTTTTAGTAAAACTATTGAGTTTATGAAACTTGTATCTGAACTCTATCAGGTCGATGAATGGAGCTTCAGTTTTAGAATAAGATGTGTATATAACATTTTTTATTTTATTATATCTCATATAATTTTTTACACATTTTGCGAATCGTATTATTAATTTTTTTCACTTTTTAAATATTTTGAAACATGCTTTTGTTTTTTTTTCATTTATTAATACACATGAAAATGTGATCACGTCTTTATATATTTAATCGTCTATTACATATATGCTGAAGAAGTTCCAAGAAACTTGTTTACGTATATTTTAAATAATTGATTAATTGTATAACGATAGAAATTAGGTAATTTATTGACAACTGGGCGGCTCAATCTTTAGATGCTAACAAATATCTCAAGATATAGCTTACATTTTAATGGTCCTACACAATTATGTCCTTGATCAAACTTCTTTTAAGCATTCTTTGGCTATATTTATCACAAATTCCAATGTTTTTTCATGTTTTTCAACTATGCCCACTCAGATTATAACATATATCATCCTATCGCAACTATCTATCGTATAATTCACTATCTTTTCTTAAGATACTAATATTTAAAATGATCATATCCAGCTTATTTTGTAGGAAACATTTTTTGTATTCAGAAATACAGTACTTAGGGAGACTATCATTCTGACATTTTAAAAAATACTTCAAAAGTATTTTTTAAAATTTTCAATTTATTTTTCACAATCTGTTTGTAAACGAATATATTTTTGTACATTACATGTAACAGATTCTCGGAAATCTATTGTTGGAAATTCATCTTTTGATTTTCAGCCTACTTCTTGACATTTGCAAAAACTTATATCCCGTTGAAGAGTTGAATAATTACTTCAGCTACATTTAAACCGATATTTATTACAGAATACATAAAGGTTTTCTTCTATGTACACAAGACATTCTATGATATTCTATGTACACACAACTATTCTATGATATTCTATGTACACACAACTATTCTAAGATATTCTATGTACACAAGATCACCGGTTTATGAAATACAAGACATTCTTTTTCATCAGACAAACACTTTTTCAATGTTCTATTAAGTTTGGGAAAGTCACTTCGATGAATAAATCCCCAAACCTTTAGTTATCGGCTATCAAAAAATTAATGCTAGCAAAGTCACTGTCTTCTATATGTATCATGGTGAAGCTTTTGGAGCTCCTCACATACCACATTACAGTATTTACACCTTCAACAACGGGAATACCATTGTCAGAATGTATACACCAATGACATTTTCAAAAGCGTTTGTTTATCAGGACCAATCAAACAAACTCAGCCGTATAAACTCTGATATATATTTAAATCAGCTTCCTGAAATAGTTTTAAATATGCCGTAAGGCTAAACTCTTCAACAGTTTTCTGTTCAAGTGGTTCAATACAATTCTGGTGTGTATCAATAAGGAGATGTCGATTTTTTGCACAGTAACGCCCATCATTAACTATTTCAATTCCATCTTGAACTTTTTCTAAATCTTTTTCGTTGATTTTAATAGTTTTCATATGTAGTCTGCAATATTAACCACAAATTTCATCGTCTAAAAAATTTTTAAAAACGTTAACCCCAATGCGATTGGTTGTTAGTTATCTTTCGCTTATATACATTAGAGCCCTCAAGACTTCTTACCAACTGCGGTTTGTACTTATCCATTGCTCTTCTATTTTCAACAAACCTAAAATTAAATATTAAAATTTTATTTTTTCCACCCATATATAATTTGAAGAATAAAATTTTTTCTTATTTGTAAAAAAGAATTTTGATCCGGTGCTCAATCGATTTTTCAATTGATTCGAGATAGCACTGTCTTTTTTAAATCTATTTAGCTGTTTGTGTTTATAAAAATTAAATAAGAAAGTGTACAAATTAGAACAAAATTATATTCGAGACTATACTGTCTTAAAAAATTTTGCTTAGTAGAGAAATTTTTATTTTAATTTTCACATAGTTTCAAAAAAATTTTCTGTATTTTACATTATATAAGTGATATAAGTGCAGAAAATATTCAACTTTGATTGTAATCATTTCAAACATTGGTCATAATTATTATCTTTACACAAACCACAATAAAAACAATTGTTATATTTTCATAAATATACACATATGTTATCAATAAAGTTTGAATGAAGGCAACGAAAATGAAAAATGAGTTTATAAAATGCAAGCCTTCAAAGACCTTGCTATGTTATTAATAGTTTCATTACATGTGCTCCCAGTTCTCGAGATCAAAGAAAGTAATAGTGTGAAAAAGGAAAACAAACGTATGTGATGCGCATTGCAAAGAATAATGCGAAACGAATGTAAGAGAGACTATGTCCCTAAGGTCACCCGTCTTGATACCGGCAGTGATGTCTATGAGTTATGTTTACAACTTGCTTGAATAAAGCGTAAAATGCACAGCTTTTACTTTTAAAGAATGCCATGATGTTAAAATATAAGTATATACAAGTATTTTCTTTTCTCCTATGAAAGCTGTTCTCTGAGCACTATTTATCTACGCCAGACTATTATGTAAATATTGTATCTTAGGGAAAATAAATCATTTTGAGACTATTTGACATGTTTTGACTACCATACAAACAAATTAATAAGCTTTTTTAAAACTTTAGCATTTGCTATTAAAAGAATATCAATTTACTTATTACTTATAAAAACATCACAACCTAAATAATGATAATAATTATCTATTGAGTTTAAAAAAATCTATCACTATGATTCGTCATTAATATTACAATGTAAAAAGTTATTATAATCAAATTGATTATTTTCAAAAAATAATAAAACTATATGTAAAACAACCCTCCTGCACATAATACCAACTCGCAAAGTGACTTCTTTTTATTTCCGAACTTTAAAAAATATCTCAGCGGCCAATGGTCCATGGTAAGATATTAAATTTCAGTACTTTAATTATCCTTTAACGAGACGATAAAAGAAATCAATGCATGAATATTCTTTGATATTTTAAAGTAGTCATTTTTAATAGCTTGAAAATTCTCTAAGTTTTTCGAGTTAAAAAAAATTTTCACACAATTTATATAGATAGATAGATAAATATATTTTATTTTTGTATTATATGTACAAAAAAAGAGAGCGTGTAATACACAATTAAATACACAATTTATTTAAACTAAGCTAAAATACATAAATAATATTGCACGGTAAAAATAGAATTACGCAGTATGATAATACAGACTTAGGAGATAACAGAAATGAACTATATATTTTTAAATATTCGTTAGTTCCAAAGGTTTTATTTTTATTTTGATCAACTTTTTTCGAACTTCATGTTTTTGATTCATGAGATTTAGAACTATAAATTACCTAGCCCTTTCTTTAATACGTATCTGTAGACCAACAATATCACTAAAAATAAATAAATGTATAAAAATAATTTAAAAAACGCTGCCAAGTGCTTTGGCGCATTACTTTCTCATAGAGCACATTTTTTTTAGTTTGAGTAATTTTAATTTATTTTTTTAAATGTGATTTTAATATAAATGACAGACATAGACGAAGAACTTCTTCTTCAGCCGGTAGTATCTAACTTGCATACAAATTTTGGAGCAAATCTTCTGAATGGTTTTTGTAAAATAGAAAAAAAATAAAAATTCTTTTCAAAATTTTCAAAATGCTCTAAAATTAAAAAAGCTCTAAGAAAATCAGTTTTCAAAAATTTTCCTTGTTTTGGCAGTTGCAAATAATTACCATGCAAATTTTAGAGCAAATCCATCGACTACTTTACGTAAAATATAAAAAAAAATAAAAAATCAAAATTTTAAAAAAATTTTTAAAATGACTTCAATTAAAACTACCCTAAGAAAACCAATTCTTAATAGCTCCCCCCCAAGTTAAATTGTATTCAAAATTTGAAACAAATCCATCGAGTAGTTTTAGAGATCCAATTGGCTAAATGGACACGCACACACACACGCACACGCACATACATACATATATTTTCTGGAAACCACTTTTTTCGACTCCCTTAGTCCAAATGTGCACAAATTAATGAAAAAATAGAAAACTAGTATATTATGCACCTACCCTATTGAAAAAATAACACGTGTATGTAACGTGTTAAATTTACATGTTTCTTCACGTGTTTTTTTTCATGTGCTTTATCATGTGTTTTATCACGTATTTTTTCTCATATTTTTGCTGACGTAAATTTTTGAGGAAAATTCTTTCCTACTGAAAAAAACCCGTGTTTTATGTACGTATAAAAACACGTATTTTTTATAGGTTTTTTTAGATGTAAAATTTCCGTATTTTTTACGTGTTTTTGAAGCTATGCTTCTTACGCGACGTTACGGCAGGGGCACTAAATGTATAAAAATCGACAGTCCCAAATGTCACCCAGCGTGAATGAACGAATACGGCACAGGATGCCATTATTGCTATCAACATACAAACATTCTTTTTTCTCTTTCTTTCTTTCCCTCTCTCCCATTCCGCTTAAGAATATGCATGTATATACACAAGTGGATGTGTATAAGAAAGATAAAGAAAAAGAGACTGCTTGTTGTAACCGGCAAAGAAGGCTAGACATAGCCCCCTCCATTCGCGGCTACCTTTATTGTACATATAAGAGAAAGAAAGAGAGAGGGAGAGAGTCAATTCTTAAAGCCGGCGGACAGAGAAGGATAGACGCAACCCTCTCTATTCTTTATGAAAGAGAGAGAGAGAGAGAGAGAGTCAATTCTTAAAGCCGGCGGACAGAGAAGGATAGACGTAGAATACGATGATTAAATAAATAAATTATGTAAATAATATTTATTTAATTTAAATTTTAAAATTAGTATACGTATGAAAATATGCGTTTGTATTTATAATATTATAATCTTAATATATTTTTTTGGCAAGAAATTTTTTATTTTCTCTCATTATCTTCCTCCGTTTATTAATAAATGTATATTTATATAGTTGTTATTAATTACTACATTAATAACAAAAAACGCTGCCAAGTGCTTTGGCGGAATGCTTTCTCATAGAGCTCTTTGAGTTTCATTAATTATTTTATATTTATTCAAATGTGATTTTAATATATAACTAGTGGGCATATATTTGCACTTGACTTATGTAATTCTTATCTAATTCTGGGGTAAAGTGCTGCTGCAAGGTTCTTACGGAAGACTGCTTCAATTCTGCTGCAAGTTTGTGTGTTTATTCTCGTCATATAATTGCGCTCAACTTATGTCATTTTTAAGAGTAAATCAGAAATCAAAAGAAGTGATCAAAAAGCTACGCTAATAAAATTATTTTTTTAAACTTGGTTTATAAAGACAGTAGCAAATAACTCGTATACAAATTTTAGAGCAATTCTATCGAGTACTTTACGTAAAATGGAAAAAAACTGAAATATGAAAATTTTTTATGAAAATTTTTTTAATTTTCTGAAATGAAAACTACGCTAAAAAGATCGGTTTATAAAATTTATCCTTCTTTTGGCAGATGCAAATTATTCCCATGGAAATCTCAAAGCAAACTCATCAATTAACTTACGTAAAATACAAAAAAAAAAATTAAAAATCAAAAATTTTTTCAAATTCTTAAAATGGCTCTATAATAAAAAAAATACACTATGAATACAAATTTTCTATAGCTTCCCGCCTAGTTATACAAAAACATAGATGGTATACAAAATTTGAAGCAAATCCATCGAGTAATTTTCGAGATCTAACTGGTTAAATAAATAACATTTTCTTTTCAAAATTTCTTTTTAAAAATTTTAAAAATGCTCTAAAATTAAAACTACGCTATGAAAATCAATTTTTGAAAATTTCCCTTCTTTTGGCAGTCGCAAATAATTTCCCTGTAATTTTTAGAACAAATCTATCGAGTACTTTACGTAGAATAAAAAAAAATAAAAAAAGAAGAATCAAAATTTTTTTTTAAATCTTTAAAATTCTCTAAAATTGTAACCACACTAAGAAAATTAGTTTCCAAAAGCTTATTTTTTTCAGACAATAGCGAATTAATTGTATGAAAATTTTGGAGAAAATTTATAGTATGGTTAACGCAAAAAAGAAAATAAATGAAAAATAAAAATTTTTTAGAAAATTTTCAAAGTGCTCTAAAATTAAAACTGCGCTGAGAAAATTAGTATTCCAAAGCTTGTTTTCTTCAGATAGTAGCGAATTAATTGCATACAAATTTTGGAGCAAATCAATCGAATGGTTTTCGTAAAATAGAAAAAAATTAAAAATAAAAATTTTTTAAAAAATTTTAAAAATGCTCTAAAATTAAAAGTGCGCTAAGAAAATTAGTTTACAAAATTTTTAATAATTTTGGCAGTCGAAATAAAGTTTCATACAAATTTTCGAACAAATTCTTCGAGTAGTTTACGTAAAATACAAAAAAAATGAAAAATTGAAATTTTTTAAAAATTCTTAAAATGATTCTAAAAAAAAAACTGCGCTAAGAAAACCAATTCCCAATAGCTTCCGCACCAGTTCATCAAAAAATTGAATTGTATGGAAAATTTGAAGTAAATCCATCGAGTAGTTTTTAAGATTTTATTGGCTTAATAAATAGAAACATTTTTTTCAAAAATTTCAAAATGCTCTAAAATTAAAACTGAGCTAAGAAAATCAGTTTTTAAAAATTTATTTTATCCGGGCAATCAGAAATAAATTCCATGCAAATTTTGAAGCAAATTCATCGAGTAGTAAACAAAAAAAAACCAAAAAACGAAAAATCGAATTTTTTTTTTTTTTTTTAAAAAAACTTTATAATGAAAACTACGCTGGAAGAACCAAATTATCAATAGCTTCCCAGCAAGTTAATCACAAAACTAAATTCCATGCAAAATTAGAAGCAAATCCATCAAGTAGTTCTCGAGATACAGTTTACTAACTGAATTCATACATCCACACACACACACACACACACACACATACATACAGACATTTTCTGGAAACCACTTTTTTCGACTCACCGAGTTCAAATATGTACAAATTAATGAAAAAATAGAAAAAAATTTTTTTTACCGATACAATGCTTTCTTTATGAGAAAGCAAAATGAAAATTTAATAAAATTTAATAAAATTTTTGTATTTTTCTATTTACAATGCACATGACGAAAATTACGTTTACCTAAATATATGTTTTTTTAATAATTGATATTAATAAAAAACTACATTATTAATATATTTTTAAATACATAATACATCGAATGAAAAATAACGTTTTCACTAAAAAATTAATTATAATTTTGCAAATGTCACACTTCCTAATTTCTATGTATATATACTGGAAGCATAGCTTCTGTCGGCCAGTCCCCACGACTGCCACTCCTGTTTTTTGTATATTTTTTCATAAATGAACTTTTTATTTTTATTACAATAAAAATGTCTTACAAAGAGTATTTAATAGTATATTACGCAACAAGTGCGTAAAATATGTGATTATCGCACAAGTCGGATTTGTAAAACCTGACTCGTGCGATAATCACATATTTTACGCACTCCCCTGGTAGAAATTTTCATTGTAAACTGATCACATTTTAATCAATTTTTTCAAAAATGGTAAATAATTGACCAATAATCACTAGAAAATGATCAGTTTATCTGCTAACTGCCGACGGTTAGTAGTAAAAAACTAGCAAAATAATGTCAATGGCCAAATAATAATTTTACTAAATATATACTTTATTTAATTTAAAAAAATCAAATTAAATAAAAGTAATTACTTTAAATCAAATTAAGAGTGCATTTCTCACCGAATCAGAATAATATATTTCTTTCGTGATCAGATATATTTTTACATTGTAAAGTATATCTTTATATTGTATCATAATATTAGCTAAATACTAGATGCACTTTCTCGTAAATAATTTTTCCTTGATCTGAAAGTCATCCTGGCCACCTGGACATCATCTCCTGGAAGTGACTAAAATTTCTATATTTTCAATTATAATACTAGATGCACTTCTCCGTAGTTAATGTCTTGTTGACCTGGAGGTTGGTCTCGTCATCTAAACATTAGTCCAGAAAGAAAATGATGTTTGCGAATTTTCGATTATAATACTAGATGTGCATAATACTAGGTGATCTAGTATTATAATTGAATATTCAGAAATATCAGTCCCTTCCTGCAGATGATGACCAGGTATCAAAGATGATCTAGGTTGACGTAACATCATCTACGAAGAAGTACAGCTAATAATGAAATTTAATGTTCAGAAATATTAGTCACTCCCTGTATACGATGTCTAGGTAACTAAAGTGACCTCCAGGTCGGCATAACATCATCTACAGGTGAGTGCAGCTAGTATTATAATTGGAAATTAAGAAATATCAGTCACTTCCTGTAGATGATGTCTAGGTTTAAGGTGATCTCTAGGTTGACGTAACATCACCTACGAGGAAGTCCAGTTAGTATCGTAATTAAAAATTTAGAAAATTTAGTCATTTTAAGTAGGTGACGTCCTGAGGCTAAAGTGGCCTTCAGATTAACAAAACATTATTTATGAGAAAATGCAACTGATATTCAACTAGTATCAAAAAAATTAGCCGCTGTGACACGTAAAATAAACGCAATTATTTAAAGAAATAATATTGATACTAGTTGAAATTCAAGTAGTGTCATTATAAAAATTGATTCTAGTCGTTCAGGCATTTAAAAAAATAACACTAATAATAATACCCCAAATATTGGTACTATCATCAATTATAATAGTAATGAAATGATTTTTTTCGTTTTTATAAAATTTTAAAATTAGTTTTTATGATAAAAACTTTTTTGTGTTTTAGAGTTAGGAAAGACGCGCAGTCACATGTTCGCAAACGTCTCTCTTTCTTTCTGTGTATTTAAGCGTAAATGACCTCAATATAATAAAATAATATTACGTGGATAAATCAATCTAAATTTTAAAAGTTTAAACCATTTATTTATTATATATTAATTTTAATTATCAACACACTAGTATATGTACACGGATATATGTCAATATACGAAAATATATATCTATTATTTCACTATCTTTCGATCAGTCTTTGATTATTTTTATTGACCAAAAAAAATGGTTAATAAATGATGAATGACCATTTTTAAATGGTCTATTTTCTACCCGGGTCGTTGCGTAATGTACTATATTCCCACTACTTGAACTTCTCGAAGATCGAAGAGCTTCTACGACCCAAAGTGCCTGGCTTCATATATCTAATGTATCTTCGAAATTTGTGTAAGAGATGACAAAACTTAGAAAAACGCCACCTAGTGATTTAAAATCGCTATTGATCGATTATATCGGTCTGACTTTAAGTCACTAGGTGGCGTCTATTCAAGTTTTTTCATCTCTTATATAAATTTCGAAGACACATTAGGTATATGAAACCAGACACTCTGGGTTGTAGAAGCTCTTCGATCTTCGAAGAATTATTAAAAATACGTGTAGAAAAAACGTATTTTTTTCAATATAGTGGAAATAAAATATTATAAATACTCCTTATAAGACATTTTTATTGTAATCAAAATAAAAAGTATACAAAAAACATGTGTGAAAAACACGTGAAAAAATACGTGAAAAAACACGAAAATTTTACATGTAAAAAACTCGTGAAAAAATACATGTTTTTTTCAGTAGGGAAGAATTTTTCACAAAATTTCACATCAACAAAAAAATGTGAAAAATACGTGATAAAAACACATGAAAAAAACGTAAAAAAACGACTTGAAAAAATATACAAATTTAACATGTTAAATACACGTGTTATTTTTACGTGTTTTTTTTCAATAAGGTAGGGAGGTAAAATAAAGGACAGGCCATAGCACAAGTGAATTGACATCCGAGGCGAAGCCAAGGGTGGCAATCTCGTGCTATGGGTTGGCCGTTTTACCTCACGTGGTGAGTATACAATTTTTTTCAACAGTGAGGCTAAAATTAGCACTTTTCGTTTTCCGTACCGGGAGCTAAAGTGGTATTTTTAGCCCGCTATTGAAAAAAAAATTTTGTCCCATACCCCAGCCAAAAATACGTCGTTATTCGTCGAAATTATGCAGTAAAAACATAATGTTCTCCCCTGGCAAATATGCTCATTCGAGTTGCGCAGTAAGGTTGACTCCGGCACAGACCCGTATACTGCTGTGTTTTCAAGTCTCTTTTGCGTATTAAGAGCAGGGTTGGTTTAGCGTTAATGTACGATCACAGTTCATGACTGTAACAGCGAGTAACAGCGCTACCGCGACTTGATTTTTAACTAACACACGAGTTCGAAATTTAAATCCAAATCATTTTAACGTTATATTAATGAAAAATAAATTTTTTTCAACAAATAAAGATATGTATTAGGAAAAATCAAAGAAATATTTTATTTTGCAATATTAAATTACAGTAAAAGTATCCGAATTTTAATTTCGAACTCGTGTGTTAGTTAAAAAACAAGTCGCGGTGGCGCTGTTACAGTCATGAACTGTGATCGTACATTAACGCTAAACCAACCCTGATTAAGAGTAGAAGAGATATACGTTTATCTTTTTATATTCACCGGTTATAAGCATGAACTCTCTCTTATGCATACTATAGTTTATTCTTTTTTGTTTACCAGTCAAATGCATGAACTCTCTCTATCTGATATGTGTTACAAACTAGTGTACAAACAATATTTATTTGTTGTAAAGTATTGAAATATAAAATAAACATTTGATTGCGCTGTTTAATTAGTTTCATTTTTATGAATTATAATCTGTAGTGTATTATAATAAAAGTGATAAATTTATGGATTATTTAAATGAATTGTTATCAGTGGCAGTGGGGCAGACAGAGAGTGGGGCAGACAGAGACATGCTTGATGGAGAGTATTAGATGATTCTTCGCGATACTTTTTTATTTATTGATTTTTCATCGATAAATGAATTATCACGGACTTTAAGTTGTACGTGTTTTTAACCGGGCATGGGAAAAAATCGTATATGTCACTTGGGATAAGAATGCGACACTTTAGGCCGGTATTTTAGCTCTCGAGCTAAATCTATGCCAGCCTAGAATGCCACATTTTTACCCCACGTAGCATAATATATTATTTTTTCCTATTACAATAATTAATAGATTCTATTGATGAGATTTCTAAAAAAATGCATGAAAAATGATAATATTGTGAAACGATTATTATCCGTCAAGGGAAGGCAGGTTAAAGACTGACATCAACTTTCTTCAAAATTTTGTTGGTTAATAGAGTATAAAATAATTTTAGACATGCGTTTGCTGCACAGTATGTGATTACATAAATTTGAAAACTACTGCCAATTAATTGTATATTATGCATCGTAAACTGGACACTGTGAGTGGGCGGAAATAGTTAAGAGATTAATAATTTATTAAATTTATTGATCAAAATTATACGGGATATTTAATTGAATGAACTCCATTTTTTAAACCTTATAAAAATAAATAATTATCATAAACGACATTAATTAGATTTCATATTGATTAAAATCTTAGGATGCTTGAAAATACTTTAATTCTAAGAATTGAAAATTCTATTTGAAAAATTATTTTAAAAAATTTAATGTTATATCTTCAATTATTTAATCTTTTAGATTACATGTGGAAATAGGATCACGAAGGGAGCGAAAAATATTGTTCACGCGATATTAGGTAATAACATACTCCAACGTATTCTAAGAATAGAGGTGGAAACAGATGGTTGAAAATATGGGTAGAGTAAACTTCACCTATGTGTCAATGTCTAAATGTGTTGAGATTGCAGTTTGTTTTTTTTTCTAAAAAAAAGTTTAATAAAATTTTTAAAAGTTCAATAGATATTGCTTTTATTACTTTAATTTATTTGTAGATTTCGTGCACAAATAAAATTTAATTTTTAAATTATTATTTGTCTGTTTCCTCTTTATTTAAAAATGTGTAATAAATTATAAGTAAAAAATTTGTTTAGATATTATTTTTAAGGGAATGTAAAATACCGATGTTACAGTTTTTCAAATTTTTGAATCTTAATCAATAAGTTTTAAAAATATATCTATATTACAGCCTACGATTTTTACTTATAAAAAGCTTAATATAGAGATATTTTGGAAAATTTTTCAATAAAGATTTCAAATTTGGAAAACTGCAATGTCTGTAACTATGTATAAATCATATACCCTGTTACATCTTCTTAATTAAAATTTACAGTTATAAATAGTTGTACAGCTATAAATAGTTAATGATTTATTAAAAAAATAAATTATATTATTTCCTCAAAAATATAGATAAGAAAACCTTGTTTTCAAATTTAAACTTAAAAATAAGTTTTTTGATATTACAGATTTATCATAATATCATATATCATTGCAATGCTATTATATTAGCGACGGAGATCGCCAGCATGTTTGTGAAAGCACATGTATCTTTTACAGTGATACTTGTATCAATCGACCAAAAGCAGGATTCCAACTCGGGACTTCGAGATTATGAATCCATCGTTCTACCGAATGTAAGGTAAAGTAGCCTATCATGAAACGATTTTCGACAATTTTTTTTCAACCCCAAATATAATTAAATAAATTACATGAAATATAATACTATCATAGCTCATTGGATACGTCTTTACCTGTAGAATAAGTACTTTTTTAAAATTTTTAATAATGCTACATTTAATAATTTATTTAAAAAATAGTATAGAGGTTTCTGGAGCCTATCATAAAAGACAATTTTCTTGCTGGCACTCATGTTTCATTCCCTGTTATGAAACACACTTTATTTTATAATTTACAGATTATTATTAATATTTAAATAAAAAATCGTTTAAAATTCATTTTGAAACGGTTTCTATGTCAGATTAAATGTATTTTGGTTATTGTTGTAATTTTAGATAATTCTAAAAAGTATTAATAATTTTAGGTTAGAATTTAGATTATGATTCCACATTTTAAAATATATAGGATTTCCTATGGTCCATAAAAAGGAGATGATTAAAAGTTTGAATCCTATCAAGAAACATACGTTTATTTTAAGATTATTGTTTTCAAAACAAATGAATGACGATATCAATTGATTCTATGGCGTTTTACATACAAAACAAATAACTGTTCAGGTCAAATTATGATAAAATAGCAATAAAATTAATAAAATAGTTATGAGCTCTATTCGTACACTGGCGCTCAAAAATTTAATTCACCTAAGAAAAAAAATTAAAATTTTTAAAGTTTTATATTTCAGGAACTATATGTCATAAAAGACTTTTTTCACACTCAGGGCGTGAAATTCAATTTTTGATGTCTATTCTTAGAGGCTAAAATAGCTCTTTTTTACCCAAGGGCAAAAAAGCAGTTTTCTAATAAGCGAGATTGATTTTTACCCTATTTCCAATAAGAAATTTACTTTTCGTGTCTTAGAGCTACACTGAATGGTGGATAAGTCGATGTATAAATTGAGTAATGGGTTCGTGGTTCAATGAATTCATGGGACGATGAAATGACGGTTCAATGGTTCGATGGACAGATCGATAAATATGACGATGGGACGATAAATGAATATGTCAATGGGTTGATGAATCGATGGGTTGATGGGCCGATGGGTGGATAGATGAATTTGTCGATGGGTTTATGGACCGATGAGCGGATAGATGAATTTATTGATGGGTTGGTGAGCCAATCGGCGGATAGATGAATTTGTCGATGGGTTGATGGGCGGATAGATGAATTTGTCGATGGGTTTATGGGTCGATGGGCGGATAGATGAATTTGTTGATGGGTTGATGGGTCGATGATCGGATAGATGAATATGTCGATGGGTTGATGGGCCGTTAGGTGGATGGATGAATTTGTTGATAGGTGTATAGATTACTCTGTCGATGGGTTGATGGAGCGATGGGTCGATAGGTTTATGGATCAATGGGTTCATGGGTAAATGGGTTAGTTAGTCAATGAATCAATGGGTCGATAGGTTCATGTTTCAATAAGTTGATAGTTGCATGGGTAGATGGATCAAAGGGTACGTGGATCGGCAGGATGATGGGTCAATAGATTCATGGGTCGATGGATCATCGGGTTTGATGAGTTTATCTGTCGATGGGCTGATGGGTTCATGGGCAATTTCTTTAATTTTAGATTTTTTTTAGTTATTTAATTCGACAGTCTTATTTTCACATTTTCATTTTGATTTTATCATCTATTAATGCCGTTACTTTATGTATTATTAATGAATTTAAATTCAATGCGGCTGAATTAGACGCCCTTCGTGTATGAAAAAGTAATATGTTATCCACGGAAGTAAAGGTGTTTTTGCCCTCGTCTTTATTGTCGCCCTCGCTTTGCTCAGGCGTCAAACTCGACTCGGGCAAAAATCACCAATTTTACTCCGTTGGTTAACAATGTACTATTATACACCTCGTTTGAAAGCTCTTGTGGTGCACTTTCAAAGTGTTATGCACACATTTTTCTTACGATACGTAAACTCTCTTCTGAGCATATTTAAAATCTTTAAATTTAAAAAATTTTTTAAGACTACTTTGACTGCTTGTACAAGATCTGTAAATTAACGTATCTGCAAAAACCCAAAGCGATTTGAAAGAAAATTGCAAAAACCTTAAAACGAGACCTCAAACGTTATCTAAAAATGATTTTTCACTACGTTATAGCTGTTTTTACGAAAAAATGCCATTTTTGGAAAATGTATTATGCTTTGAATATTATGCATTCTACGAAAAAATGACAAAGATAAAAAAGTTGCCTTTTTGAATAGAGAATCAAGTTAGAATTTTTATAGTTTATATATGGCTTTAATTTTAATTGTATCAAAAAGAGAAGATCTTGACGAAAACGCTTATATTTCATTGTGGCTTTAAAAACATTCAAATTTAATACAAAATTACATATTACACGCGTGTTTCATAATCGGAGCCACTTTTCTTACTGTTTCATAATAGACTACTTTTTTTCTATTGTTGGTTATATCTTCTAAGATATGTGCCCATTACTATTCCTCATTGGATTATTGCAACTAAGAAGTCAATTGACCAATTTAAACCCGCAAGGGGATATCACAATGTCCTGTAGGAGGAACCATCCATTCCATCTACATCATCTTGAACATCATTCCGGTCGTATCGAATTTCTCCCCACGCAGTCTACTAATCATCCATCCAAAAACTGCGGCACAATGACACCACTGTGAACATCAGATGATCAATCAATACAATCAAAAAAATGTCTGTTTGCGTAAGCATGAGTCAGCAAGGCTTAGTAGCAGGGCAAAGGCCTCACAACAGAAAACAGAGCATCGATCATCCAATCTGAAGCCAATCTCCTTTCTGGGAAATGGAAAAAAACGCCATCATCACAGGCGCCACCACCATCCTTGGCTCCATCAGTGAACACTAACTGGGCTCCATTGAATTTCTGAATAATAAAATTGCTAAAAAGGAAGGATAAAAAAGGAAACTTCTCACAAAATCTAGACATGTTGGGACAATGATCATAAAATTGATGTATACAAGAGAGTTTATGAATGAGCGTAGAACTCGTGGTTCTGGAGACTCTAATGATCATCCTCTATCCCAATAGTTCCCTTCTAATATGAAGATTGGGAGCTCCAGCCAAGTGGTGTAAAACATTGATAGGGGTCGTCCTCATACAACCCAAGCACTTTCTCAAGGCGGCGTTCTGGACCACGTCCAATCTCCTCAGCAGACGACAATCAGCCTTAGCAAATAGAATGGATCCCCAATCTAGACGGGGAGCCACAATGGTCTTATAAAACTGAAGCATTGTTTGAGGGTAAAGTTCCCAATTAAAACCTCTGATAGAGGAGAGCATGGCTATGCCCAATCTTGTGGATGGATGAAGATTTCCTATGTGTTTCTCCCAGGACAAATTTGTGTCCCAAGTAACTCCCAGGTATTTGAAGGAATCCTAATTAAGAAGTGAAAAATTGCCTAGCTCTAAAGATAAGCTACGCGGGGGCGGAGCCTTGTTATTATCAAAGATCAAAAAATTAAATTTAAGAACAGATACTTTCAGTTTAAGAGACCGCAGAAAGTTTTCCAGGGGGCGAAATTCTCTCGAAGAATCTCCATCGTTGTCCCAAGACATGGACGGTTACTGAATTTCAAGATGTCATCCGCAAAACCAAGAAGTTTAACCTTTTCGTTCAGTACTTTAGTAATGCCAGCTATATATATGTTAAATAAGATAAAACTGAGAATGCAACCTTAGGTTAAACCCTTATTCGTGCTGCCTCTGGCAAACTCCCTGCCTTCGAAGAAACCAACAATAACTCGATCATTAATGAGGTTAATTACAAAATTGACCATCTTTTTAGGAATGCGAAGGGATACCATGATTTCGATGAGTTTAACTAAACCCACCGAATCAGAAGCACTCTCGAGGTCGATACCCAAGATGCCCAATTTTCCACCTCTATCATTCACAGTCCATCGTTCAAAATTCTTTCCAAGGTTTTCAGTAAAGAAGAGGCCAAAAAAATCGGTCTGAATCCAGAATTGCCCTTTTTGGGGATAAAACAATCTTTGAACTCCTTCCAAGCCTCCGGAAATAAGTTGCGCTCGAACAATCTATTCAACAGTCTGGAGAGCCAACGGACCGCTCGGTCGGGAAGACGCTTGATGGTCTCATATGAGATGCCATCCGACCCAGGAGCAGATGTAACTTTAGCCCTTTCTATCGCATAGCATAGCTCCAAAACCGATATTGGATCATTTAGAATCTTGTCTTCATACTGTATGTAATCATATTCCATGACCGAATCGTAATGGTAACAGTGAGATATTTTTGAAAGGCAGCCAATAACAAAGGAGTGTTTGCAGCATCATTGGTGTCACGAGAATTACCGGCATCAGAATAGAACCTATTCTTATATCTCTTGATGAAGCGGAAATTCTGTAAAAGTGGTCGAGAATGATCCAAAGAGAACAAAAATCTATAGAAAGATTCCTTTTTAGACTTCCTAATTACACCAGAGGTCTTTTTTTCGCCTCAGAGTATTCCAACAAAGTGATCTGAGAGGGGTTTGCCAAAAAACTTTTCATTTTAGCTTTTCTATCTTTCATCGCCTTGCTACATTCATCGTTCCACCAAGGAGAGACAGGGGGTGTACGATTGCGATTCGAGTCGGGATTAAAAACAGGACTCGCATTTGAGGCAGAGAAAGCCTCATATATAATATCTATGAGGCGGGCATATTCTCGTAACGGGTCATCATCCGTGCTTTCAAGAGCTTTCTGAGAGCACCAGACAGGTTTATTCCCATTTGATTGTCGAAACCACTACCCCAAGACGAATGCTGTGCGTTAATGTCACCTATTAGTATCAATCTACGGAAGAAAAAAGAAAGAGATGGAATGTTATAAAAGGATTCGATAGAGAGATAGTTATCCAGGGATTGTAGAGAAATAAAAAATGGTAAAATATACCTTTAAGAGATACCTTTAAAAAGATATATTCTGGGTAGTAATAATTTTTTTTTTCTAATGATATAATTAATGAAACTTCTTTTCACCTTAAATATATATTAAATACAAGTCTTTGACCCAAGAATAATTTTAAAAAATCTCATCCGATGCTTAAAATTTTTTTGATTATTCGAAGAATGAATTTTTTTAATTTTGGTACTTGCTGTACTTTCTTAACCAATTTTGAACTAATTAACCTCAAAATTTCCAGAGATGTTCAGTTTATATATCTTCACAAAATAACAGTTCTAGAATTTTGATAAGATAAGTTTAAGTGTATGTTGAATTGAAGTACTTATATGAAATTCACAAAAATATGTATTTTTATCAAATTTTTTTTAAATTAAACTTTTAAATACTTTTTTCCCATACCCATGCCAAAAACACGTCGTTATTCGTGGAACGCATGCAGTAAAAACATAGCGTTCTCCGCCGGCGAATATGTTCACTTAACTGGCGCAGTAAGCTCGGCGCCGGCGCAGACCCGTATACTGCTGTGTTTTCAAGTCTCGTTTGTGCGTGTGAGAGTAGAGCAGATATACGTTTATCTTTTTCTATTCACCCGTTATAAGTTATAAGCCTGAACTCTCTCTCTCTCTCTCTCTCTCTCTCTCTCTCTCTCTCTCTCTCTCTCTCTCTCTCTCTCTCTTTCATATGCATACTATTGTGGTAGCTACCCAGGATGAGGAGCACAAGAGAGAGGTGTCTAGAAATAATACAAGACAAGTGTGGTTAATATTAGTTATATACCCAACTTGGGCGTACGAAGGATTTATATGAGCGAGACTAATGTTTTTGGCTTGAGCAGTAGTCGGTCGAGGGCTTTAGCCCGGGACTGACTGCTGTTCAAGCTATAAAACATTAGTCGAGCTCATATGTATCCTTCGTTAGCCCAAGTTGGGTAGATGATTTTATGTTATCGTAGGTCGTATGAGGGGCTAGAAAAAGATTAAATACAAATAAAAAACATTATGATAAAATATAAATTTTCAGGCTATTTATTTAAAGAATTCTTATGCGAGCAAAGAACTGAGCGGTGCCGCTATACTTCTGCCTATATGCGACAGAGAGAGTCGACGACGAATTACGGAAACGACCGAACGACGCCGACATAGAACTATAGCTTACTTTTAACTGCGCTCTTCTTTATCTGTCTTTGTCTTACTTGTAGCAGCGCGCTGACTCTACTACCCTTCTAAAAACATATTTTAGTATTTTGCTCCGAACAATCTTCAACAAGACTGTAGAATATTTGCCAATACACTTCAATATAGTGTGGCGTATGCAATAATATTCCATATTATAGAGTATTTTAAAGTTGCATACGCCATTGTATAGTGTATTGTTAACTGAATATGAGCAGGGCGGTATGACACCCCAATACCCATTTAGCTAGCTCCACGGGTATTCTACCGAATACGACATACTATAACATAAATTATATATATTGTAAGACGGTCAGTGTGACTGAGCACAAGGACCGTTGGAGCTAGACTGAATACAAGTAAGTAACTTGCTCGCTGCTTGTCGTCGGTCTGACTTGACGCCTGCGCAGAGGCGTACTCATGTATACATTATGTGTGTGTCCCCACATCACTCCCCCCTAACAAAAAAATTTTTTTGTGTGGGTAATTTTTATTCTTTATTACAAAAAGTGTGTTATATTGCACTCATACGTTATGATATAAAATTTGTTTATCACACTAGAGGTTAACATTCCTCTGATCACAGCCAATGCTAAAAAATTTACAATTTGTATTCACAAAATTATAAAAAACAATTCATTCTGCATACGATAAATTCATCTCAATCATTCATCGCGATCATTCATACATTAACGCAGGGTTAGTATTCGCTTGTTACAATATTTTTTAGACAATACTTGTTAATCGCAGAAAAATTGCTGATTTTTTTGTTTAATATATATTTTTTAACAATAATTGTTCTATCACCCTAAGACTTTTTATTTATTTACAATAATGACTATTTATTCTATCACATTACAGTTTTTAAGATCTTGCAGTTTACAAGGACTCTATTTTACATATTATGTTGCATTACGCATTTTATATGATATAAGTTTTAGTGAGAGCATTTTTAATATGTCTCATCGTCTGTTATTGGTGCACTGAAAGTGCTGAGAATGCAATTTAATTACAGTATAGTTATCAGTATATACACTGATTTGTACGCAGATACATTGTACATATTTTGATATACGTAAATATTGTTTTACCACTAAATATTACATGATTGCGAGATTCACGCATTAGCTGATGCAGTATATTATTTACAACTATTTGTGCATTGGCTAAAAAAATAAAAAAAGGTGCACTAAAATGCATTTAGCAATTTGTTGCTAAAAAGAATCACACTTTCTTCCAACGTGGGTCGAAATTGTCACATACGGATGGTATGTTACTTAAAACATAGTTAAAGAAAAAGAATTAGTTAATGAAGGTTGGAGAAAAGCAAAAAATTATAAGAAATGAGATAAAATGGTTTTTTAGCCATTGCACAATTACAAAATATTATCTAAGCGATCTAATTTTCTCCACTTCCTTATTGGAGTTCCGCTCGCATTTATTACATAGTACAGATGTTGAGTGCGAGTTTTTAAGTACACACCTAATTAGCGTTCGATCGCTAAACCTAACCTTTTATCTACACCGAGAAACTTTTTGGGGCGAGAGGCCTCTGTAGTGTAGGGCCGGGCGCCTCGATAAAGTAAGTAAGTCGTCTCGTCTTGAGCATAAAGGTCTGAGACCTTTGTCACCGAGGCCATGCGTCTATTACGTTCGGATGATGTATACACAAATTTAGTTTTTTCCTGCTTTATGCCTTCAGTCTTCAAGATTAAGGTCTCAGGCCTTTATACTCAAGGCATGATACCTCATCGAATCGCTCTATTAATAAGGGTCTTACACCTCAAGATTTACCAAGGTCTATCGCCCCAAAAAGTCTCTCCGTGTAACTAGGAGAAGGAATAGGTGGGGTATTTATTTGTACCGGTTATTTACGACCGGGTTGTCATTTTAATTCAGTGACTCTACGCAGGTCATCTGAGCACTGTGAACGCTATCGGCGAGATTCTCTCCCCCCCGGCGAATGCTCATCCGCGTAGTTGCCGAAACCTGAATTTTAATTTGAGATGGCTCCGGGCCATGTGTTACGTATGCACAAGGTGCAGAGTCATTATACTGAGAGAGTGGGGGTCGCAAGAGCTCGTTCTCTGTGTTATCATCACAGTCTTCCATTACCGACTGCTGAGTCAAAAGATTACTTGAATCTTGCTTATCATTCTGAATATTAACTTTTCTACCCCAGAGGGCGAGCTTCACGACACCTGGCTCTCCGCGTTATCGAACAATTCGCGGACCGTAAAATTAGTTGTTAATTATATAAATGCTTTTCATGTTCCTCGGGTGAGGCAAGCGCCACGAGTATATCGTCGATATACACAAGGACGAGGTATAAATCCTCCAGCGCTAAATTGACACACTTTTGGAGTATCCACGACGCGATTTTAAGACCGAAGGTCATGCCGAAAGTTTCGTGTAGACCGAGCGGTGTAATGACTGCAATTTTGGGGACATCTTCCGAAGGATGAGTGTCTATCCGTACGCACCCTCCAAAACAAGAGGCGAAAAAAAATGGTTTTACCATGTAAATTACCGAAAGGATCATACAAGCCAGGTATCTGGTATCTAGCTGGTACCGCAACCTCGCTTGGCCCCCGATAAACTTCGCATATCCTCTATTCCCCGTTTCTTTTGCACCCTATGTGTGGGCATCTCCTAAGGGCTTTTAAAAGGCCTACATTTGCCTAACATTGCAGACGTTGCGATTTTTATGCGCTGAGTGGACCTGTGAGTTTTGATGTGATAATCCATTCTCCTATTTCCTGGGACTTTCGGTTTTCCTACGCCTATCACCGTTGGATGAGTGTTAATCCGCATATCCTTGTCCACGTTAGATTAATATCAATCTTTTTAATTACTTTCTAAATGTTTTGGTTTTTCAGAAGAACGCGTTTGCTAATTACCGCGTCAACTTTGTCATGACGGAGTCAAATAATTTTTCCACGTATTTGATTTCATGTAGCGTGTTATGGCTCCCGTACAGATCCAAATGTATCTGATCCACGTGTTCGATCATGTCCGCTTCGTTCTCCGGCGTAACATCTTTCCATACGAACGGGCGTATATTGGAAGGTAAATTCGCCTTCCATGCTTTTAAAATCAAACCACGTGGCATTTCTTCTCCCGCTAAGCTAATTAAGGATGTTCTATGATTATATCAAAATGTACAGAAATGCATGAAACTTCAAAATATGATAATTTAACATATAAAGAACAAGCTAGAATTTTTTCAGTATTTTTCATCGCGAGTTTTTTATTAAAAATCTAGTTTAAAAATAGTCCCAAATAACATTGCTCTTATGGGAGACTGAAGCAATTTTTGCTTATGTCTTGAATTTTTCATATACGCAATGTACAGAATTAAAAAAAAAACTGATATTATGAAAGAATATGTTTTAAGGAATAATTTGATATTTTGTTTTTTATACCTCATCGGAAATTTCGCAAAGATGAATGTACTTAAAGTTTATATTTTCATTCATTATCGGAACACTATCACAAAAAAATGAAAAAGTTGGCAGCGCCGTACAAATATATATAGATATACTTATCTGGTAGTCTTTATAACAGCTGACTTACGAACGTAAGTTTTGAGGTTATAATACGAAGGAAGACTGTGATGCGTCAATAATTTATATAAAAAGTAAATGAATAATTTATATAAAAACTGAAAAAGTTAATATCCAATGATATTTTATGGTTTTACATTTATTTTTTATGTAATTTATTTAGACTGATTTTTTTTCTAAGATTGGTAGCTCTACATCTTTCAATGCTTTTAACCCATGTCTCCCCTATCCCCGCTACCCTCCCTTTGGCATCATAGAACATCCTTAATTCATTCAGATATTCCGACGGCCTGCGCGTGCCCATTTGACAGCCTCCAAATAGTTTTTGCGTTCTTCTTACCGAGTATATTTTTTTATTAAAATATTTTTTAACCCTTCATACCGATTATTACCTCTAAGTGTTTTAATACTATCCGCTATATCTGTTAGAATACTATTATTTAAGTTCGGCATTACGTTAATAAACTTTGTATTGTCATCAATTATATTTTGCAAAAACAATTGATATTCATACATTTCGAACCACGTGACGGGATCGTGTTGCCAAAATGGTAACTTTATCGGTTTAAAATTAACGTTTGCCGAGACTGACGGTTGAATGTTGTGATTGCGCGTGTTTATGTTGTGTATATCTGTTGTAAGGTTATTGGAGTTTTAAGATATTTGTTCGTTTGTTTGTGTTTGCGGATTAGAGGTGTTAGGGTTCGAGTTTAATTGTATTGTTGGAAAATAAAATACTGTTTGTTTATGAGTAGAGGTCGAGGCCGATGAAAAACTGTTTTGAGGTTGATTACTGATTGAAATTTCAGAGAATTTGGAATTTAAGCTTTGTTTTGCTTTTGACGCATTGATATTACTTGTAAAATTTGAATTGAACGACTTTGAAAAATTATTTTGATATGTTTCTATAGAATTTACGTTACTTAAATTATTTGAATGCTGACTTTGTAATATTAGTGATCTCAAAGATTCTATTTCATTATTTAACGACTGTAATTGCTCACTGTGAGCTTGATGCAAATTTTTTATTTTATTAAAACAAGCTTTCTCCAGATTTTCATAGGCCTCTCTAGATACCATTTTTTCATGGAACGCGCCAGCCGTTTTGGTCATTAAGAATCTATTTTGATCGAAAATTGACGCGTCTCTAGATTTAAATGCAAGAATTTCATGCGCGTCGTCCCGTGCGTTAGATCTGAATTTACCAACCATGTTTAATGGCGACGTTTCCGGTGAATTTTGTGTGCTTGTTCGTGCGATTGCACCGCTCTCAACTCCCGTCGCGCCCGCCCCACCCGGGTTCACGATTTGCGAAGAAATATTACTATTTTGCGTTTGCAACGCTTCCGTTGCCGGGTCTTTCGACTTTTGTGGAATTATTTCTTTTAACGGTGTGTGAAACACGTTGGCAGGCATTTTGGCGAATGAACTGTCGCAAGGGAGAAGGGAGAATTCCTACTGTTTTATATGACGAAGAAAGATTCTCTCTCTCTCTAAAGTGTAGAGATATAGGTGATGCTTTACTTTTTTTTTTCTTTCTTATAGAAAATATGTCTCGTACAGTCGAGTTAACCTTCACGTGTCCGGCGCAAAAGACTGCATGCAGTCGACGACCGAGATACTAGAATGCCTCCCGATGCACAAGCATGAACAACCCAAAAAAAACCGTATTCGACGCTATCAGGATGATTCCCCGGTGTTAGCGTAAAAGACTGCTTGCAGTCAACGACTAAACACCAAAAGATTTCCTTCGGCGTGCGAATTATTAAATAAAAAAAGACAAAAGTAGAGAGAATCCCCCTTATGTAAATATGTAAAATTTAAATAAATAAATAGATAAGACACGACACGAGACAAGCAATAAATTAATAACAGAATAAATGTATATATATAAATAAGAGCAAATAAATAAACGATGAAATATATACTTTACACACAAATTGCAAATGAATTACAACGCACTAAAAGAATGACTAGAATAATTTACTAATATCTACTTCTAAGTTAAATTTCTCAGAAGTTTCTAGATCGATGCGTTGTTAAAATTGAGAAGTTAACTGTCTATATATGTTATATACTAAGCTATTAGAATCTAAAATCGGCCTTTCTGACACTCAAGAAGTATTACAATTTTCCAAAATTTATTTTTAGGTTAAAATGATGTATCATGCATAAAAAAAAATGTTAGATATCAAAAAAAAATTTTGTGTCCGAAAGCCCTATTCCTCGCACTCCGCAACGTTAAATTTACTTTTTCTTAAATCTGCTAATCCCGAGGAGTAAATCTTCACGAAGGTTTTACTTGCAAATAGTTGTCACGCGAAACTAGCCGTTTCTTTCTGTGACTTGCAAGCTTTTAACGTTTTGTGAAAAGTGATTTTCATGCTTCCAGTGTTCTTTATTCACACCTGGAGCGTAGAATCACTATGCAATACACAAATTACTTTTAATACGTTTATACAGATAGACAATTAATGAGTACTACCTTTATAAGTAGAACGCGTTCTTTACTTTTCTAAGCGCCACAAGGTCCAGGAGGAATTTTACCTCCGTCAACGCACAATAGCGTGAATATATATAAAAACGGACTTGCGCTTTATGTGTATATAAAAAAATGGAGAGATTTATGTAGAATACTCTCAATACCTCAAGGACGAAGAGATGTCTCGTTCGACGACGCTGAAGCGAGATGCCGCAAGAAAAGCGTCCTACGCCGGAAACAACTCACAGCATATGTTGCAGGGCGAAGCTCCAAAAAAATCCTCTTCTGCTTCCTAACCTCCTGGTGCAGACCAGATGTTTAAAAAAATGGCTCAGACGGCGGAAAAGGCAGCAGCCAGTTGCTCGTGATCAGCAAGCGAAGCGCGCGTCAAGATGGCGGTTGACAAAGGCGTCCCTTGTGCGTTGGCGTCGTTGCGAAGGCCAAGCCGTTGAGCAAAAGAAAAAGGCGTGAATCCTTAGCCAAGATCACGTCGGGGTCACCAGTTGTGGTAGCTACCCAGGATGAGGAGTACAAGAGAGAGGTGTCTAGAAATAATACAAGACAAGTGTGGTTAATATATTATATATATTGTAAGACGGTCAATGTGACTGAGCACAAGGACCGTTGGAGCTAGACTGTATACAAGTAAGTAACTTGCTCGCTGCTTGTCGTCGGTCTGACTTGACGCCTGCGCAGAGGCGTACTCATGTATAAGCTGACTAGTGTAAGTGCGCTGGTAGCGCCATACTCATACATACATTATGTGTGTGTCCCCACACTATAGTCAAAGAAGATAGACGCCATCTATATTCGTTGCTATAATTTATCCTTTTTTGTTTACCAGTCACATGCATCGATTCTCTCTGTCTGATATGTGTTACAAAATAGTGTACAAACAATATTTATTTGTTCTAACCCTCTCAGTCATGCAATTCAATTCACTTTTTTCGTATGTATTTGTTTATAATAATAATTAATAGTTATAAATTTTAAAAAATCATCAGCATTAAGGCTATGTGTATCTGAAAATACAAAAAATCCAAGAATCAAGCATGATATTGCAAAAATATTGAGGTAAAAAAAAAGAAAATTAGGTAGCCGATATATCGGCTCCTGTGACTGTAAGGGTTAAAGTATTAAAATATAAAATAAACGGTTGATTGTGTTGTTTAATTAGTTTTATTTTTATGAATTATTATAATTTGTAGTGTATTATAATAAGAGTAATATATTTATGGATTATTTTAATGAATTATCATCAGTGACAGTAGGACAGACAGAGAGTGCACACGCTCGGTGGAGAGTATTAGATGATTCTTCGCGATACTTTTTTATTTATTGATTTTTCATCGATAAATGAACTATCACGAACTTTAAGTTGTACGTGTTTTTAGCTCGGTATGGGAAAAAATTGTATATGCCACTTGGGATAAAAATGCGACACTTTAAAAAAACTAAAACTGTCATTTTGTGAAGATGTATAAACTGAAGATCTCTGGAAATTTTGAGGTCAATTGATTGAAAATTGGCTAAAAAAGTCTGCAGCAAGTACTAAAATTTAAAAAATCCATTCTTCGACTAATCCAAAGAATTTCAAGCTTTCGATGAGGTTTTCAAAAATTATTCTTGGGTCTAAGTCTTGTATTTAATATATATTTTAGGTAAAAAAAAGTTTCATCAATTAATATTATTAGAAAAAAAAATTATGACTACATTTAAATTTGATTTTTCTTTAGACTTAAACTCAGGCTTGATACCTTAAAACGTCTAGTGTTATCATATTTCATATTTCATTAATGATTTTATAGCACTGCAGGACCTAAATCCGCATTTAGGTAACGCTCCTCCGTTACCTAGGTGGCACTTTTTTACACAGTATAATAATGAATTTACTTATAGGTAACGTAACTATAATAAAAAATAATTTGATATGTAGATTATTTTTTAAAGTATTTTCATAAATAACAATGAGCTGTAGTATATTAAAATTCTGTTCTATTAAAATTTTTCAAATTAAATAACAATTATGAGTAAGTACGGGTAAAACTAAAGTTAATAATAGCGTAACATGTAAAGTATCAAAACTTGAATTCGAAGCAAAAATCAAAATTTTTGAAACAAGAACCACCACAACGAGTTCAAAATTCCGAAAATTTCGGGATTTTGAACCCGTTATGGACCAAAATTCCGAAAATTTCGGGATTTTGGTCTCGTTGCAGTTTATAGATGATTCAACAAACAATATCACATAATATCAATGATATTGATAACAATTAATTTTTCCACATTTTAAGTATATTTTTGAAATTATAGTTTTTTCTTCTTTTTCGATTTATCATTCATGAAGTGTTTAGTTTTAGTTCATTTATAGTTTTAGTTTTTATTTTTGATTTCTTATTCACAGGATGTCTAGTATTTGGTTTTTATAGTTTTCGCTTTTATTTTTCGAATCATCATTTGTGCAGTACATAGTTTTTTCATTACTGATTTTGAACAGTACAGATTTAATTTGGCGGATTTATGTCCCACGTGCTACAAAATAGTATCCGATACTCGTGACCTAAGTGGAACTTTATTACACGACACGATATCACCCTCGCTTTGCTCGGGCGATAACTCGTGCCATGTAATAAAGAGCCACTTAGGTCACATGTATCGTAATGTACTATTAAATAAAAGTTTAAGTGTTATTTGTACAGATATATTTGAAAGTGGATCGTACAATTGACTAATTTAATATGTATACTCAATTTAGTATTACGTTTTTAAATAAATAAATGTTATTATAATTAATGATAGAATTATTAACAATGCGTACACTAAGAATTTAAATAAAGTGCTTGTAAATAACTGTTCATATTATAATTTTACTGTTATTATAATTTTGAATTATAATAACAGTATAATTTATAATATAATAAAGTATATATTAAACTAATTTGGGAGCAAAAACAACGTTTGGCAAATATTTTTCTACCATTAATTAGTATGAGTAAACGTACTCATTTAATATAAAATGATTTATTATTAAAAATCTACCCCCGACTTGAACAACTTTAGCGAATGTTAATAATTTTCAATTTCACTTAAAAGAATAAAATTTATATTTTCAACAAATTTTAATTACTAAATATTTTGAAATTCGGTTTCGTATTTTATCTTGTGATCTCTCATTTTTAAATTTCTTTCAATAAAAATACATGCATACGATGAATGAGCCGGTACCTGGACACCACCCAGTAACTGGACAAAATTAAAGATATAAGTTTTGAACATTCGGTTTCCTTATATATAACCAATCTTCTGCATGTAGAGTAATTGCATTACGGAATCATAGTGCAATAAATTTTGTAGTTATTGCAATATTATTAATTTGACAAGACTTTAAGAAGTGTCAATTTATAGGTATTAAGGTTGTATGGGCTATACAGTCTGTGTCAAAAGTTAGTTTTATAGAAAATCGTCTATATTTTTCGGTAGAAAGTAATTATCTAATTTTTAGCTTAGTAACTTATTAGATAATATTAAAACAATCATTTTAAACTTTGTTTCATTTAAATATAATGAATTATTAAAGAGTTCTAACATTTTAAAGTTTATAAATTTTACACAAATCTAATGCAATCATAAATAATAATGCCAAACTTGCAAAAATGATTTTATTTGACTGCAACAAAGTTTATTTTATTCAGTTTAAAATTTAGAATCTATTGACGAGGATGGAATTTTGATTTTTATTTTTTATTAAAATTTATTGCTAATTTTCTGCGAAAAAATGTATATGTCTCAGACGGTACTTACTGTTTTATCATAGAAAATTAGCAATAAATTTTAATAAAAAATAAAAATCAAAATTCCATTCTCGTCAATAGATTCTAAATTTTAAATTGAACAAAATAAACTTTGTTGCAGTCAAATAAAATCATTTTTGCGAGTTTGGCATTATTATTTATGATTGCATTAGATTTGTGTAAAATTTATAAACTTTAAAATGTTATAACTCTTTAATAATTCATTATATTTAAATGAAACAAAGTTTAAAATGATTGTTTTAATATTATCTAATAAGTTATACTAAGCTAAAAATTAGATAATTACTTTCTACCAAAAAATATAGACAATTTTCTATAAAACTAACTTTGACACAGACTGTATAGCCCATACAACCTTAAGCGTCCATTTACCGGCTCTTTGAGCCTATGTATTGAACGTTTCATGTCCACTCAGTCTACCAAAAAATAAATATTGTTGAAACTCTGAGAATATATTTTATTTGATGTCCATCCCACAAAAGTTTTTTTAAAGGTCAAGATCGAAGCAATAAAAAATTATACGTATTTAGATATATATTTATTTCATTAGATACATATTTATTTGAACCAGTGTAAAATTACATTTATATTAATAAAATACATTAGTGATTCCCAAAAATGAATAATGATATCTGTTTATAGGAAACTCATATCTTAATATATTAAACTAGAATTATTTACAACTAAAGAAAATATAATTTTTTCATAGACTATAAAGATAAAATATAAAATCCCAAAAACAAAAAAAACAAACAATATTAAAATTTCTAATTTTATAGTAATTTTTTTTCTAAATTAGAAGATTTATGGATTTTTCTCTTAGACCATTAATTTTAAATAAAAATACTTTGATGTTTAAAATGAAGTGTGGAAGATACATAAAGTTTTGCAATCATAATTTCAAAATCTTTTGACTAATTTTATTATAACGACAAAATAAGAATATAAAAACTTGACAATAATTCAGACATCCGCAAGTTACATCAGGTGTACGCTTGCGTACACATACATACATGCACGCCTGAACATTTCTTTTTTATTGTTACAAAGCTTTTTCTATGAAACAGAAAGTTTCTCAGAAAAGACTCATTAATGTTTATTAATGTTAGTAAATACTTATATTTATATCATTATTTAATCAAAAGAATTATTTTAAATTTTTTAAATAATATATAATAATATACTATTTAATGTATCTATAGATATATTTTTTAAACGAAGTAATTACGAGTTTGGTTCAAAGGTATTTAGATAATGTAAAAATAAATAAATAATTTAATTCGAAATCATAGCTTAATAATGAATTTGATGGAAAGTAAATCCCTAAAATTAACATTAATGATGATGACAACCAATTATTTATGTAATTACTGAATCTAATGAATGAGGATGTAATGATATTTGAATAAAAGACCTTGTTTAATGTTGTCCAGTAATAATCGAATTAAATTTCTAATTATATTTTTGAATATAGGGAATATTTCTATCAAAATGAAATTTTTAATATTTATAATAAAGTATGATATAAAATTTGAAGTCTTATTTAATTGAAAGTTTCTTTATGTCACATGCCCTTTAAATAATACTTTCTTTTTTTTAATACTTTCTTCTGTATTTTGTTTAAAAATAATAGCAAACTGCGTTCTTTACAATATCGTAAGACTGTATTATTCATTTTTAATGGTACCTAAAAATTTTTCTAAAATTTTAATTAATAATTTTATTAGTTTTAAAGTTTTATAAGAAGAGTTTTAATGTTACTTTTCTGAAAATTAAAATAAATCAACACAAAAAAATATTAAAGTTTCAACTGTAGGATATAAAAATAGAAATTTTTATGTTCGTTAATATGAATTTTTAAAGATAATATCGGTACATTAAAAATTAATACAAATTCTGGAAATAAAATATGGTCCAACTTATTCGTTGACATGACATGAAAATTTTGAATTTCTATCACTTACAATCCTAAACTTATCAGATACAAATTTATTAATTTTTCAATTTGTTTTTTGACTAGCTTCAATGTTAATAATATACATTTGCCAAGAAAATAAGCGGTCAATCATATACTGACAGTTAACTCATGGATACTGTTTGCAGATGATAGTTTCATAGAATAGCTATAAAAGTAAGGCACGTGTTTTTTGACGCCTTGACTTTCTTAGTGTACTGAGAAAGCGAGTAACTAAACGTAAAAGGAGAGAAGAAGAAAAAAAAGGGAAGATATGCGAAAGAAGTACACGCGAAATATGCGCGTACGTTATTTACATGGACGATCACGCCCACTTTCAAACCATCAACCGATGGCAATGTAGACACATCTGCCATACACTTGTTAATAATAGGCAACTCGTGCAAAAAGTTCTCTTTATACAGCGTAGAACTAGAAAGAGTTAGAAATACGCATATATACAGCAATTGCAAATGTAATAAGAAAATCTATTTTCTCGATGGATTAAGTGCTGGTTTGATACTCGAAACGTAATTTCATACTACTGCCGATATAGAGTTTCGCGACTGATGTTCCCCTGATTGGCCTTAGGGTTCTTTAAACTACGATATACTGGATTATATGGAGAATTTTAAACCATCTGCTTGTCGCGCAATAGAAAAAGGATTTAAAACAATCAAAGCCATTGAGGGGGAGCTTTACACAGAAAATTTGTTTTATTACTTCTTATAAATTTGCACGAGGTGATGATTTGTGGTGGAAGATTTTTTATTGCATTATCTGTTTGACTTTATTTTATTTTATTTCTTAATAAAATCATTACTTAAATATTTTTAGTAGGTTACATATTCGTCAAATATCAATATATAATATTTCTTTAAATAATTTAGAACTTTTTTATCAAAATTTATTAAATACTAAAAAATTGATATAGCATACAAAATCTAAAAAAATAATTCTTTCTTATCCAGTACTAAAATAACTCAACCATTTTTTAAACATGCCGCATTGTAACATAACTTATACGTGTATGTACAACACAAAAACTCCTCAGATTTCAAGTAGGCCTTTGATATAAAGAGAATAGTTAAAATCCGTTAAAATGAAAAATAAATATATTAAATGAAAAAGAATATTTCTTTATAAAGAAAAAAGAACTTGTGCTTATATTGCCTAGAATTTATGAGAAACAGTTTGAACGAAAACCTTTATTTTTTTGTATACTCTTGGTTGCTTACGCAGTACGATCGAATGTAGAGCTCATTGTGCCATCTAATTTACGACGCGTGCTCAAGACCGTAACCTGTGCGCTAGCACAAACTTTTATGACTGTTTTATAAGGCTTTAGGGTACTATACTCTCTTGTATATAATACGACGTTCTTGTCTAGGAAAAAAAAACGCGAGTCACATCATGAGAAAGTTATACATTTGAGAGACTTTATACGACTATTATCCGTTCACGTCAAACCTTCTCTCTCGAGTGACCATCCCTTGTATTTATATCGACATCGTATGTCCGGCATCGTTTTGAATCAACGTCTTTCCGTCGTTTAATGACCAACCATACGTCACACCATAAAATTTTTTTTCTTTTACTTTTTTCTATCTATGGGTATTTCAATATCCTGGCAAGTGTTGTGATAGGATTTTTTATCGATGAATCCTATTTCTTTACGCACAATAATTTCAAAGTACACTCCATTTTTTATTCGTGTTTATATATTGTATTAATTATTTAATCTATTTTTATTTTGGAGTTATTCTGTTTAAATGATGATTAATTATTTAATAATATAATCATAGTAAGAAAATAATATTTATTTTATAAGAGGTATAAATAATCAAATATACTTATTTATACAAGCACTTTAATTTTCAACAAAATTTGTGTACATGAAATTTAATGTGTTTTAACATTAATGTGGAATTAAAGTATAATGGTCATGAAAATTAATATTTATTAACATAAATTTAATTCTGATTCGCATGAGAAGCAATACATTAAATTTCATGTACACATATAGTAAGCAAATTTAACGTCATTTTTGCATTAAATTTTGTGATTCAACGACAAAATCACACTGAAATTATATTAATTAAATAATAAAATTTCAATAAAATAATATTAATTGTAATGCAAACCAGAATTAAATTAATGTTGATAAACATTAATTTTCACGTGCATTATAATTTAATGGCACTTTAATGTTTTAATATAATAAATGTCATGGGCAATATTCGCTGAAAATTACAGTACACTCATTCGATTTCAGATCTTTTTTAACAGTGCATTAATTAATACCATTTAATAATAAATTTTTTGCCATTCTAATCTCAAAATCGCAAATTCGTTATATAAAATAAAATAAAATAAAAAACAAAATACAGTTAGCAACTGGTATAAAAAGGCTTTTCTACGAAACTCGTTACTTCTAAATAAAGCCTTTTCATACCCGTTACGAAATGTACTTTAAAATTTAATTTTAAATAATCGATACTTCTTCTTTTGTATATATATTTTATATCTAATACAAACTCCATAGAAGAATCCTACTTATCGATTAATATGTAATTGCATGATTTATTACATTAAAACAACAATTTCAATAAACAAAATACATTAGCTTATAATATAATCCTTAAACATTATTTAGTTAAATTTTCAAGCTAATTCATTCATTAGTCTTGGAGAATTTTGGATTCCTGATTAAGGTAACATTTTTCAATTCCCAATAAGTTAATGTTTTCGAAATGTTATTATTCAAATGTGAAAATCCAAAATTCTCTGAGACTAATGAATGAATTCGCCTGAAAATTTGACTGCATAATGTTTATAGGTCATATTACAGGCTAATGCTTATAATCGATAACATAGAATTTTTCTATGATTTTACATCCCATTAAAAAATGGTATAGATAGTAAATAGTTGTATTATGTATTATATGGTAATAGACGTATTATTCGAATAATTAAATGATACAACTATAATGTATCATGACTCAGAAAAAACAAAATTAAAATTATTATCAAAAATTCATTTATCACAGTTTTATCATCTGTAAATTTAATTAATTTAAAAAATAAATACAAAAATAATTTGAAATTTAATAAGAAATTATAAAATGCTTATTTGAGTGAAAAATTTAGTATGAGAATTTATTTACATTAACAATGTTAATAAATAATTCTAAACGAGCTTATTGAAAAACTTAAATAATGAAAATAACATCCTAAGAATTTCTTAAATTCAGTTTGAAATAAAAAATGGAAACACAAAAGTACAGGAACAGCCTGTAACGTCATGCGCGTTAAGCGCGAAGCCAATAAAAAAAACCCTCAAATTATTGCAAGGGTCCAGTGTACAAACGCTCGTAGTAACCCAATTACAAGATTGTTTGCACAAGGCTTCTATATATTCGTTTCGTAATTAGGAAGTCGGCGCGTCCTAAATCAACCTTATATAGTCTTATATTGTGTGCAATGCTGAAAGAGCGCAATACATGATCACTATATAGTGCTGCACTACTATCTTTTTCTTTTCCTTTTCTATTTTTTTTTCATCATCTTTATTCGATCAGAAAAAAAGAAAATATTTTTCTAGGCGTGCTAGCACAAGCGTCTTATTGCACAGTGAATTAAAGGAACCAATGTGATAAATTCGTTAGCAGCTGTTTGCGTTCTTTAAGGGGGAGCTTTTTTCTATTTCTTCAAAGCCAACACGCGCGACATATTTTCCTCTGATATGTAACAATGTTGTACATATAAAACGTTCCGAATTTTACGAGCGGCCAACAGTTCCGTTTTCTCAGCAGCAAGGAAAAAACAGCTTGCCGTTTAATATTACTACCAAAACCACAAATTTTACTTTTTTTTCTTATTGACTGCAATATTAACTTCAGAAATTATAATCTTCTCCTGAACCAAGAGTTTTCGAATAGAAATACATCGGCGTATTAATGTTACATGTTTTATTCTTTTCTCAAAAATGAAATTAATCAATTTTTTTTTTATTAGCATGATAAATGTATTTATTCGTAAATTAATTTTTTATAAAAATTTTTTTGAGCAAACGGTTAGACTTTTCATAAGGATTGTGCTCAGCTTTCGTAATGAGCTGAAAGGATATTACAAACACAATTTTGTCAAATAGAGACTTATATTCACACACAAACTATTTTTCAAAAACTATTATTTTTATATTTAAAAAATAACGCATAAAAAGTAACGATTTTTTGAAATATTGATTCTCTTAGAAAACAATATTTACAATAAATTAAAATCATATAAAATCATTGCATTAAAATACTTTTCTAAGGTTGATATTTTGTCAACACTTGTTAACAAAGAATAAAGGAAAGGCAAAACTTTCCAATTGGAGAGTAAAATACATAGAAGGATGTTGCGCTCTTCAAAGCATCAGGATTATCGTTGTTTCATAATGGAAAAAGAAGAAGCGCATTGCACGCGTATATGTGCACAGTGGCTCATTTTGCAAGCAGACCATCTGAGGCGTTACTATTTAATCAGTATCTTACGAGCCATATTTCTCTCACCTACTTTATGTACACTAATTAGAAATATTTTAGTTTAACGTTGTTATCATTTAGATTATAAATTTTTCGAATTTCCGAAATTAATTCATTAACTCTCTTTTAATTAATTTGATATAGCTATAAAGAATTCAAACTCTTTTTGATTGAAAATTCATTGACTGAGCACTCGTTAGACATTTATACTATCTACTATATAGACAGTTATACTATCGTAAATCATTTCAATTAGTTTTAAATTTATAAGGCAAAGACGAAAAATCAATTAGAGTTAAATAAAACAATAGTAAGATAAAAGTAATTAAATATTTTCCAGCACTGCACTGGCTTTTACATGTGAATGAAGATAAGGTAAAATATATTTAATGAAAATTTGGCTTACAATCGTTGAAAATGCATAATTGAGGATCTTTGCATTAGCCGCGTTTTGGTGCGATAGCATGCGTTCGCCGTTTTGAAACTTGATCAGCAAAATCGCGAATGCCAGGCCTACGTTAGCAGCATGCAAGACTACTATACCGTGAGCACGGACGAGCGGTCACGTTAATAAGCTATTAAATCAAAGTTGGACGGGAGAATGCGCACATCAGATGCACGCAGCTGCGTTTCCTCATATTATGTATGCGCTTGTGTGTGTATACGCTTATTTTCCTCTTGGTGCACAGCGGTAAGCTTATAAAGCCCCCCGTATAATTCCTGATATGTCTGCTCAAAATCGTACCTGCTCACGATGTATCTGCATCGCCAGAATCGCGTATAACCTGTTAATTAACGCTTGGCGTTTTGCGGATTATGCGTGTAAAGCTCACGTAAGCTACTCTGTTCTATATAGCGTTACTGTTGATGACCAAAGCATCAAGCTACGTTGGTTGTTCTGATCGCGTGTGCTTTCAGCGATAAGGCTATGACAAATCCATGCGAAGACGCTTGTTCAATCAGTCTAAGAAAATTGAACTCATGAAATTCTTACATGTTAAAATAAAGATTGCGAAAAAAATTAATTTGCATCATAAAAATTATTTTTTAACTTTCTAAGATAATTTTATTCTTTTATTTTTCTCATTTTCGACGATTTATTTTTTCAAATTGTTTATCAGTGTGTGTTGAAAATAATTTTTTTTTACTAAATTAAGGTGACTTAGACACTTTTTAAAGATTATTAAAAATTTAATAAAGAAAATATTTTATAAGTAGAAATCATAAGCTTTTCAGCAATATCTTGATTAGATAGGGTTGATAACTAACAAGCAGAGAGCAAAGAATTTGAGTCTCACACTGAAAAAAATAAAATCTAGAAGTAAGAAAAAAAATCTATTTAATTTTTGAATATACTTAATAACAGTTTTAATTAAAATTAAATTGGTTTAATAAATTAAATGACAAGCTATTTTTATTAAGAAAAATAAATTAAGATTTGATATTAACTAATTAAAACCATCATAACTCTTTATTGACAGCTCTGTCTACCTGGATCGAAAGTTTGTCGTAATTAGAGTGATTTCAATTACCATGTAATTTATATGATAACCAATCAGGAAACTGCAAAATTGAAGTTTGTAAAAATTTATATACATTGTGTTTTTATAAATTTTTCTCTAAATCATTAAAATTTTGAGTAAAAAAATCATAAATTTGGAGCTTTATTAAAAAATTTGAAAAATTCTAAAATTTTTAAGATCTATAATTCTGATTCCTAAACATTTTTTTGTGTATTTTGGATAACAAATAGAACATGTTCCCAGAGTTTAAGTGATTTTTATTTATTTGCCCTTGCAGTTCACATGAAACGTCCCATATATAAATAATTATGCTATATTGAATTTACGTATTTAATTGTAACGTTTTTTTTAAATATTATTAATCACAAATTTTTGTAAAGCGTAAAAAATGTGGTTAAAAAAAATTAAAAAAAAAGAAATAAATCTTAAAAATATTTTTTTAAATTTAATTTAACGTAACTGTATTTACGCTATCATTTTGATGCTAATTAGCGACGGAGGTCGGTTCATTGTGTTTATGAACAAAGCACATGTAATGTACAGTTGTGCTTATATCAATCAGCCCAGGCCGAGATTCGAACTCGGGAGCTCGAGATTACGAATCCATCGCTGTGCTGACTGAGCCATTAACGACATCATCTTATAAATATACTTTTATTCTGAGAAACCATATGATTAATTCCTGCATATTTCTTTGGTTTATTCCTAATTAAATTTTGATTGATCGATATTTTATTTATTAATTGTTTGTTCATTACATTTTTGTACTAGTGTAAATCATTGCTGGTGAGTTATCAGAGATACTAATATCTGCAAATACAGCAGCTGTTCTATCAATTCAATCCTTTTTTTATTTCATAATAAACTTATTTATAAAGCTAATAAATTCAATGAACTATACAGAAAAACAAAGTTAATTAACTACGCACTGATAAGTAAACCAGTAAACATGTAATTAATATGATCAAAGAGCCGGTGAGTGGCTCAGTCGGTAGAGCGTTGGTTTCGCAATTTTTGGATCCTGAGTTCGAATCCCGCTTTCGACATCTGATTGATAGAAGCACCACTGTACGTTACATGTGCTGTGTTCACAAGCACACTTACGAGCTTCGTCACTGATTAGCATTAAAAATAGCATAAATATAGCGACGTTAAAGAAGAAAAAAAATATGATCAAAAGTTTATATTCATGTTTTTTGTATTGATACAGATGTCTTAGCTGTCCTCAAGGATGTTATAATCAACATTAAAAAGCCAGTCAGAGAATATGAGGATGATTATGTACTATTATACTGCAAAAATTTTTAATTGATTGATTAATCTTATAATTATTAAAATGGATTGAAAAATTCCAAAATCATTTTTTTTAATAAAATTATTTAAAATTTTTTAAAAAATTGTTTATAAAATTTAGCAGTTATTTTCAACTATTTTTTCACTCAAATTGGAAGCTAACAAATTAATTTTTCCGAGAAAATGATGTCAATGTTTTTTTATTTTTTATTTAACGTCGCTGTATTTATGCTATAATTGTGATGCTAATCAGCGACGGAAGTCATCAGTACGTTTGTGAGACCAGGATTCGAACACAGGACTTCGAGATTACAAATCCATCGCTCTACCAAATGAACTTTTGAGATCTATTTGATTGATTTGTTTTAAAATGATATAATAGGATATATAATTTATACATAATTACCGACTCTGCAGTTTCCCGAATTTTTAATTTTTATTGAAAAATGTTCCGAAATATCTCTATATTATACTTTTTATTAGTTAAAATAGAAAGCTGTAATAGAGATATTTTAAAAACTTTTGGATTTGAAAAACTGTAATGTCGGTATTTTATGGTTTGTATTCTAATATATATCACCCGAAATTTACGATTATGTCGGTAAGATAGATATTTTCACATATCCTTAAATTAGAAAAAATGTTCTAAAAGCTTATAGTTGCTAAATTAGATAAAGATAATGGAAATAAGGAAATATAAAAATATTTTTAGCTTAAATATCATTCAAATTTAGAATATTTTGTATTTTATTTTTAATAGGTGGTATAATGCTGTTCTGTTGATAATTATATCTTCGTTTTTAATGCAGTTGCATGCATTTTTGTAATATTTTAAAAAATTATTTTTATTACAAAATTTTTTAATTTTATTACTTTACACAATTTATTTATATTTATTTTCATTTTTCCTTTTTGGATTTTCCAATCAAGAACCTTATTGACATGAATTTTCATAGTAAGTATAAAAAATTAATAATTATATAAAATAAAATATCAAAACAGGGAGAAGGCGACACCCCACCTCTGAAATAATAAGTGAACAATCATTCAAACATTAAAATTTATACATTTCATGTACTGTGAAAAATTGGTTTATAGCACGAATTTGGTGCGACTCTATATAAAATGTGAGAAACGCAAAGTTAATATCATAAATTTCTAAGATTTTATAAAGTTAACTAAAAAATTTTGCATGTTAGCATGTTTGCTGTTCCCGAAAAATACTAAACCCAAGTTAGATATAAGTATATAAAAGAATTTCTAAGACAAATATTCATACTTTGTTGATTAATTATAATATTATATTTATTTAAACTATATTTTAAGTAACATAACTACAAAAATGTTAATATAGATCAATGAGTATTTACGTGTGTATTTTCCATACGCACTTCATCAATACCTATATAAAGCTACTTAAAAATTAGTAATTAATTAGTTATTATTATGCATGTAAAAAGGGGTGTGCACAAGTGAATCATATTATATAAGCAAATGAGGCACAGCCGAAACAATGAATGAATGGTGCATTATCGTCATATCATTTACATACACAATACAAAAGTTGTATCCTTGACGTCAGATACGAGACCCGTCCAACATTATGTCGCGATGTTATATATTCGCGTAAACAATAATGCCAGGCGTAAAAATATCCAAGTCCCAAATGGTGATTTATGGCGGGCCATAGCTTTTTTTGCGGACGATTAATTATGCTGAATAGTCTTTTCGGAGGGAAAAAGAAGATCAGTTCCAATTGATAGGTATAAAGAGCACTCAAACGCTTCCAGCATCGTGTCGTAGTCTTACTACATTTACCATTAATGATTGTTCAAGCGCATAAAATGAATAATGCAACTCTTTGATTTGTATAGATCGGATATCCTGTGGCCACGGCTAAAAAGCTTGTAAAATGAAGCACGATATCTGAGGTAAGCGAGATTGCTCGTGCAAAAAGATTTTTAGGGTTCCTTTCATATATAATCGTATAATATAAAAAATATCGAACTCAAGATAGTTATCGCAGGATTCCAGTTAAAATTTTATTTTTGATACTTTTTTAGTTCTGTATACTAACATTGTTTTCTATTATAAAAGTAATTAATTTCGTAGAATCAAAAGTTATTGGTTTTGAGAAATTAATTTTTGTTCTGTATATTTCATTTTTTTTTTCAGGAGTAGCTTATGATAATCATCAAATGTATTAAAAACTTTTGCAAGATGGAAAAGTCATTATCCACAATATTAATAGTGTTAACATAAAAAAGTGGTTGCCTTTGAAAATTTTCATTGATATTTTTTTATAATTTCATATAAGAACAGGTTTATCAAAATCAAAAAAATGTTTGAAATGCAATAAACTCTCCTTGCAAGTCTATTAATCACAATTAAAGAAGACCAAGACAAAAAGTAACAGAGATAAGTATTAAGATTAAATTTATAGCGACATAAACAGACCTACAGGTTCCATAATTAATTGTATATTCAGTACTTCGTAAGACATCGTAGGAGAAAGAGATGAGAATACTTTCTTTTGATTTCATTAACGTAGAGATATTTTTAAAACTTAAAAATTAAAAATTAAAAATTTGGAAAACTGTAATATCGGTATTTTACGTTTCCTTTTTAATAATGAATAATAATACCGAAAAAATTATAAAGCCTTTACACACTTATCAATTTCCCGTTTACTATTTAATTGATTCATGAATATTTCTAATTTGTTATTGTTAATATTTAAACTTCTTTCATATAAAATAAATTATATTTTTCAGTTCTTTTTTATCACAGGAATCACTTTACATAAATTTATTTCTCATATTATTTTCAAAATCATTCATTCAGTTTAAATACTTGAATAAATTTATTTATTTCTATTTACATTTACATCATCTTTAATACTTGTCATGATAACAATTAATAGCATTGTTATTAAAAAATATTATTTGTCATTTTTATTTGAAATATTTCTTCATTCAAAAATGAAATATTTTCTGACTTTAACTGGATTTTCTAAGCCTAATTAATAGAAAGGGTAGTACTTAAATTTGTTTTTTAACTTATTAAAATTTCTTACATATATATAAAAATTTAATCACGTTCTTTAAACCAAAACTCAACCACATGTTTTGATTTCAAAAATTTTGTGTTCATCATCAACATCGATCGTCTTATTTTTTCTTTTTTTTCCAAGTTCTACCTACACGAGTAAGCATAGAAGCACTCGAAAAAATAACGTTTTATTTATCCCAAAAGAAGCGCACGCTAGTTGTTTGGACAGGATTAGCATTTTGTAGAAAGAGAGAGCGAAAGCGAAAGAGTAAGGGTGAAGCTATATAGGATTCAACATAGAAACATTGCAAGGATTGCCTCTCTGAAAAATTGCACGTCCGGCTACGTTATATACATTTTGCATCCAAGTACTTCTATTTCTTCTTGTCTCTGCTCTTGTGTACACAGGAGCTTCAAGAGAAAGATAAAAAGAACGATTCCACTACTCCAGGGGTTGCGTGCGCACGGTAACAGTGGAAAGCATCTACGACAAAATACCACTGAGTAGTAGTATGAAACTCTGCTTGCGCTCGTCAACGCAATACGATGGATCTTTCACTTCTTTATTTTTTCAGTTTTTTTTTTTGCATATTCTGATCTTCCCGTACAACCTCTTTACTCTGTGTCTTCTCATCTTTCATGTATAACATCGTCACGCGTTTTCTGACTTTTGTCTTTTCCGCTTGCTTTTGCACAACGTTGCGCTGTGTTTGCTGAGACAAAACACAGTAAATCCTACTTCCAGCGGATTTTGCATAAATATGTTTAACAGTCGGCATTTCTTAAGGGTACTTGTAACATCGTAAATATTTTGCCGTTTGTCATTGTCAACTATTGTTCGTTTAATCTAAGGATTATATGAACGTTATTATATTTTTTTATTCATTTACAAACCTTAATAACCTCTATACATAAAATAAATTTTTATGTCACTAATGAGACTTTTGGAATATTTTAATTTTATAAAATAAAAGAAAAATAATATTTAAAAAATAATAAACATTGCTAAAATAAATAAAATTAAAATAATTCGTCAAATTTGTATTTAGTTATAAAGAGATAAAAAAACGAATAAGATGTTGTAATTTATTTAAAATTCAATATCTTATAATTAGAATATTTTTAATATACGTAATAAGCTTCGAGTGGTTACAGCTCTCCTTTCGCTACGTTCAATCTTCAAGTTTACTCATTTATTTTTACTTAATATACTTACAAAGAAGTATTTAAAAAGTATTTAAAAAATTATTCCTACAAGTGAAAAGTATATAATCTCATATGATCATAATTTTTAAAAAGTTTAATTTTTAGTATGAGTAAATATTTATTTTCATAAACATTTTTAAAGAATCAAATATTTTGTTCATTCCTATATAAATTGTGCTACGAATCTTATTTTATTAAGCAACAAATATAATTAATTTATAAAAAAGGCGATAAAAGGTCTGCAGCGTGGATCGAACCCTATAGGTCTCTTGCACAACAGACAAGCGCTCAAACGTTGAGCCATTCCCACAGATGAATTCTATTTCTTTTGTCTCTGCATATTCAATAACTTGTATTCTTGCATTTTTCTATTAATTACTTCTAAACAACACTCATGACATAGCATATGCATGCGGTTTTATACATCGATGGTCGCGCGGAAGAAGGCGTCATTTCATTTTTGATTGAAGAGAAGTGCCACTTCAATTTTTGTTGAAGAGAGATGCCATTTCATTTAGAGTTGGAGTAAGGTGTGTGATATGGTGAAAAGGTTTTGGGATAAAGGGAAACTTTCGCGTTTCAATTAATATATTTAATTTATATATTTAATTTATTATTTTTGTAATTAATTAATTTCTTTCGGAGTCTACTACATAATTAAAAAAAAAATTTCTTTCGACATAGCATTTTTTTTTAAATTAAAACCCGTGGAAAAATTTTTTGTACCACCAAGATATTGGTGAAACAATATCCAATATTTTGCATTTGTTTAAAAATCTGTTAGCAAAATTTTTCCAATATTTGGCCAAAATTTATTATTTATAAATCCTTAGGTTTAAATGTCACATTATTTCCACATTTGGAAATAGAATTGCCCACATATTGTAAATACATTCCCGCGTAGAAATCAATAGTACTGAAAATATATTGCTAATATATTAAATATTGCAATGTCAATATGTAGTCAAAATATTGCTGCTATTTCGAAAATATATCGGCAAATAATATTATTTAATATCATTATAATATCATGTTAATAGTTACTAAAATTAAATGACTTAAAAAAATTGTGAAGGGCACATTAAATCTCGCAGAATATTACTGCATAGGCTTGTGCTTGCCGCTAAGATATTGTTATATTGATAGTTCAATTTAATAATTATTTAAGTACCTTGGACGCGTTTTGCGCAATTATGGTTTGTGGACGTTTTTATCGTGGAATAGTAGAAGGCCAAGACGCGTGAGCACAGCGAGCGGTCGTGGATTTATTATCCCATGATGTAAAGATTGTCCAAAAACCGTCATCGCGCGAGATCCGCCCAATATTTTTAAAAACTTTTCAAAAAAATTAATTGAACTATGGCTTGACTCTAAATTTAACAAAAAAAATTTTCCATCGTGCAATTAGCTGATGTTATTGAGAGCAGATTAAAAGCGCTTCAACCATCAGAATTCATATTCAAAAACGTCCGTGATCAATCACTGTAAACTTACTTCTTAAATCTATGCATATCTGTGTGGCTATCTCGTGCGGGCAGATCTATATAGCGCCTATACTGCGCATCATTGACTTGTCCGCACGAGATAGCCACCCTGATGCATATTTGTATAAAGTAAAAAAAATTAATACATTACAAATCGGTATTACGAAAAAAAATTTTAGATAAGTAATTGGGGAAAAGTAGAAAAAATTGATGCTATTAATGCTGTTAATATTGAATTGTACATTGTGATGCCAGTTACATTGCAGGACCTCTAAATACGACATAAATGAATAAAAAGGTTTTTATGAAATAAGGAAAAATTTTAATTTATTTGAATTTTTTATTTATATATTATATTATATACATAATGAATTATATAAAATTTTATTTGAAAGATTTTGAAAATATTTTTGAAACGTTTCTCAATTTATTCCATGATAGATTTAAAAAATAATTTAAATATTATTTTACGATATATTCTTTAAATATTTCTTAATTTATTTCGTGAAAAATTTTAAAAATGTATCAAGTATTTTTTTAGAAAACATTTCCTCCATATTTCAAAAATATTTCTTCAAAGATATATAATTATTATTTATGTATCTTTTAAGATCTATACATCTCATCTAAAAATCTTATGGAATATTTTATCGAACTACTTTCAACATAAATTACATAAAGTAATAGATTTAATCACTCAAATCTATGCATATTTGTGTAATGTATAAAAAATTAATACATTACAAATAGGTATTACAAAAAAAATTTCAGATAAGTATTTGGGGAAAAGTACTAATACGTTTAAGAATATTAATTTAAATAAATTATTGCTCGGAAGATATTTGTAATTATTTGAATTTTTTATTCTTGTAACTTATAATTTTTTCACTAAATACATGTTTCATAAAAATATGTTAAATTACAATATAACAAGATTTTTATTTCTTAAAGTACAAAATATATGAATTATAACAATATATCAAAATCAAATATTACAAGCTATGTTACATATTATTAATAATATCATTGTGTAACGATTTACATTTTCATATTTTGATTATTAAGTGGACAATATAGAAGTGTTTGTCGATCATTATATTCCATATTAACGTTAACACCATAATTTATTAAAAGTTGAATCATACCATGATATCTTTGCTTGGCAATATGACGTAAACACATAGAAATCTTCTCTGTACTAGCACCGCACTTGAGTAAGAGCTCAACCACGAACAAGTGATGATTATAAATAGCTAATTCCAAAGGTTTTCGATCACGGTTATCTTTGGCTTCAATGTTACAATTATTAGATAACAGTAATTTGACAATTTGTATATAACCATTTTGTGCAGCTATATGTAACGATGTTAACTCATTGTCGTCTTTAGCATTCACGTTCGCCCCTTTTTGTATGAGCAAATGTACAAATTTTACTTTATTTTTTGTGCTCGCTAAATGTAATATGGTTTTGTTTCCTTTAAACTTTATTACATTTATGTTAGCCCACGATTTTATTAACTCGGCAAATGCAGGATAATTGCACGATTTTAAGGCTATGCTAAGTGGAGTGTTTCCATATTGATCTTTCACATCGGTCGGAGCTCCATTCTCAAGTAGTAACTTCATCATACTTAATGAACCTGTGTGTACTGTAATGTGTAGAGGAGTTGTTTCAAATCTTTTTCCACAGCAACTGCACCTAACAGTGTAAATAAATTTACTGTTAGCACTGTATAATGGGTCTATTTCACCAAAAGAACCAAACTTTAAACGAACACACAATCTGTATTCACGCTCACTATTATAAATAATACTATTTGAAATATTCAATAGCTTTTTATCTGATAGATTGTCAGTGGAAGAAAAATCACTGCTGACGCTACAAGAGTCTTCTGATGAACCATAGCTATACCTGTGGCAATTTCTACTTTGGTAATTTTTATATAAATTGTCATATACTCCGTTATAATGTGAATATGCTGACTCTTCATAATTCGAAGATGGTAAAACCAATGTTGTAGTATTCATTGTATCGTTATTATTCATTTTTGGAAATAAAATAATTTAGAATTTAAGACTGAAGAAAGCTGATGATATAAAGGTACTATTGAGAATCGTTTGTTAAATATTTTAGATGAATCCAAATTTCAGAACGTTTTGTATACTATATTGATCTATTAGATTTAATATAAATATTAAGCTAACACGATAGTTTAATTATTTATAAAAGTTTTTTGCATCTGAGACTCATATAAACTCATAAGTTCTCGGAAGTAAACTGAAGATGTTTCTCTTTTAGTTCTCCTTATATACCTTTTGTTACCCTTATGCGTTTTGTTCTTTCAAATTATTCTTTTTGAGGATTATTATATATTAATACCATTTAATAATGCAGTTATAGGATAACCAAAGGTTTTATTGCGCACTATGCGATTAATATATCTTTTACTTAATCCTGTTGGTAATAAAGACTTAATAGGAGGAGTACTTAAGGATTAATATCTGCAAATGAGTTATAAAATTTTGGATGAAAAAGTATTGGTTGATTGGGAATTAAAAAATTAATCCTTATCTGATATATACAACCGTATGAATGCTTTCTTTTACCGAAACAAGATTAATAGAAAGTGAGTAATATTTAATTGTTACTTTTATTAATCTTGTTTCGGTAAAAGAAAGCATTCATACGGTTGTATATATCAGATAAGGATTAATTTTTTAGTTCCCAATCAACCAATACTTTTTCATCCAAAATTTTATAACCCATTTGCAGATATTAATCCTTAAGTACTCCTCCTATTAAGTCTTTATTACCAACAGGATTAAGTAAAAGATATATTAATTGCATAGTGCGCAATAAAAACTTTGGTTATCCTATAACTGCATTATTAAATGGTATTAATATATAATAATCCTCAAAAAGAATAATTTGAAAGAACAAAACGCATAAGGGTAACAAAAGGTATATAAGGAGAACTAAAAGAGAAACATCTTCAGTTTACTTTCGAGAACTTATGAGTTCATATGAGTCTCAGATGCAAAAAACTTTTATAAATAATTAAACTATCGTGTTAGCTTAATATTTATATTAAATCTAATAGATCAATATAGTATACAAAACGTTCTGAAATTTGGATTCATCTAAAATATTTAACAAACGATTCTCAATAGTACCTTTATATCATCAGCTTTCTTCAGTCTTAAATTCTAAATTATTTTATTTCCAAAAATGAATAATAACGATACAATGAATACTACAACATTGGTTTTACCATCTTCGAATTATGAAGAGTCAGCATATTCACATTATAACGGAGTATATGACAATTTACATAAAAATTACCAAAGTAAAAATTGCCACAGGTATAGCTATGGTTCATCAGAAGACTCTTGTAGCGTCAGCAGTGATTTTTCTTCCACTGACAATCTATCAGATAAAAAGCTATTGAATATTTCAAATAGTATTATTTATAATAGTGAGCGTGAATACAGATTGTGTGTTCGTTTAAAGTTTGGTTCTTTTGGTGAAATAGACCCATTATACAGTGCTAACAGTAAATTTATTTACACTGTTAGGTGCAGTTGCTGTGGAAAAAGATTTGAAACAACTCCTCTACACATTACAGTACACACAGGTTCATTAAGTATGATGAAGTTACTACTTGAGAATGGAGCTCCGACCGATGTGAAAGATCAATATGGAAACACTCCACTTAGCATAGCCTTAAAATCGTGCAATCATCCTGCATTTGCCGAGTTAATAAAATCGTGGGCTAACATAAATGTAATAAAGTTTAAAGGAAACAAAACCATATTACATTTAGCGAGCACAAAAAATAAAGTAAAATTTGTACATTTGCTCATACAAGAAGGGGCGAACGTGAATGCTAAAGACGACAATGAATTAACATCGTTACATATAGCTGCACAAAATGGTTATATACAAATTGTCAAATTACTGTTATCTAATAATTGTAACATTGAAGCCAAAGATAACCGTGATCGAAAACCTTTGGAATTAGCTATTTATAATCATCGCTTGTTCGTGGTTGAGCTCTTACTCAAGTGCGGTGCTAGTACAGAGAAGATTTCTATGTGTTTACGTCATATTGCCAAGCAAAGATATCATGGTATGATTCAACTTTTAATAAATTATGGTGTTAACGTTAATATGGAATATAATGATCGACAAACACTTCTATATTGTCCACTTAATAATCAAAATAAGAAAATGTAAATCGTTATACAATGATATTATTAATAATATGTAACATAGATTGTAATATTTGATTTTGATATATTGTTATAATTCATATATTTTGTACTTTAAGAAATAAAAATCTTGTAATATTGTAATTTAACATATTTTTATGAAACATGTATTTAGTGAAAAAATTATAAGTTACAAGAATAAAAAATTCAAATAATTACAAATATCTTCCGAGCAATAATTTATTTAAATTAATATTCTTAAACGTATTAGTACTTCTCCCCAAATACTTATCTGAAATTTTTTTTGTAATACCTATTTGTAATGTATTAATTTTTTATACATTACACAAATATGCATAGATTTGAGTGATTAAATCTATTACTTTATGTAATTTATGTTGAAAGTAGTTCGATAAAATATTCCATAAGATTTTTAGATGAGATGTATAGATCTTAAAAGATACATAAATAATAATTATATATCTTTGAAGAAATATTTTTGAAATATGGAGGAAATGTTTTCTAAAAAAATACTTGATACATTTTTAAAATTTTTCACGAAATAAATTGAGAAATATTTAAAGAATATATCGTGAAATAATATTTAAATTATTTTTTAAATCTATCATGGAATAAATTGAGAAACGTTTCAAAAATATTTTCAAAATCTTTCAAATAAAATTTTATATAATTTATTATGTATATAATATAATATATAAATAAAAAATTCAAATAAATTAAAATTTTTCCTTATTTCATAAAAACCTTTTTATTCATTTATGTCGTATTTAGAGGTTCTGCAATGTAACTGGCATCACAATGTACAATTCAATATTAACAGCATTAATAGCATCAATTTTTTCTACAATTTGGTGTATAAATTTTATATTAATATTTCTAATATTTATCTTAGAAGGATTAATTGTAATGAAATTTTTCAACAATTGCTTTACACATGGGTGTGCAGTCTCAATAATCTTTTCTAAAAAAAATCTCTCAAAAATATTTTTTTTTCTATGACATATTTTACACAAAATGATTTTGTTGTAATGTTTTCACATAAGGTAGATGTGTACAATACATTATTTTTTAATAATTTTAAAAATATTAATATTACACACCAAGGGAGGTAAAGTACTGGCGAGTCCATAGCACATACAAATATGTGCTATGGGCTCGCCATTTTATCTCCCGTGGAGTGTATACTATTTTTTGCCATACCCAGCCCGAAACTATGACTTTTGTTTTTCGGCGCCGGGACGGAAGTCGTAGTTTCGGACAGGGTATGGCGAAAAAAATATGTGATTGGCAACGTTAGTAATCATAGCGCTTATCTTTTTTGGAAATATTTATAATGGAATAAGTACCCCTACAATTTTAATAGATTTTGAAATAAATAGTATATTATTCAACTAGGAAGAAAAGCGGACTACTGCCGCCCGCGTATAGGTTGCTGGTTGAGCGTAGCAAGACCAGCAAATACGCGGGCATCGATAGTCCGCATTTTCTCCCGAGGAGAATATACGATTTTTCCTCATACCGGGCAGAAAGTTCGCTATCGAAAACAAATGATAAATTGCATGCATCTTTACGACGAGGTAGACCGGGGAGAGTATAGCTTACTTTCTATCCTGAAATCAGGGAACCAAGTACGAACTTTCTGCCAGGGTATGGGAAAAAATATATTTTTTCGTTTTAATATTTGGAAAAATCTGACCGCAATAAGATGCAGTAAAAACTATTTAATTTGCATGATTGACTCTTTTATACTCCTAAATTCATATGCAAAGATACACCCGTACATATTTGTAAATGAGCTGAATTGCTACTGTGTACTGAGACAGCCAGTTTTCCATTTAAATTTTGTAAGAAAAACATGATATAGTCCAAAAAGGATTACGACGCCTTACGATCTCTGGTAAATGTCTGACGTGATGCACAGTAGCTGCCATACGTTCCATGCCAATACCATAGTCAATCAAACTTTGGTTTAATCAACCATTTCACCTTTGACTGTAGTATCACAAAGAATACAAATCGATATAACTAGTTTGTAATAATTAAAATATGTAACTGGTAATATGTCGTGCATAATTAGCAAAGAATGGTAAAAAAAAACAATTTTTAAACTCTGAAGTTTTTTAGTTATTAATTTAATTTAATTCGATGTATCAATGAAACAATAGCTTAGCGGCAAGCACAAGCCTGTGCAGCAAAGTTTTGCGAGATTCAACACCCTCTTTAAAATTTTTATATTAATTTTTTTTAAACATTTAAGTTAAGGAGGATCATCCACTAGCTATAGTTTATTGTTCATAAAAATTAAAAGTTAAAAGAATTATTCAAAATTTTGAAAATAATTAATTTATACCAAGAAAAAAATTCCCGTAAATTTTCAAGTAGCCTTAACGACTAATTTTTTTATATGTGCTCACTCGAAGTTTGTGTGTTTTGTATCTTATAGTAGTAAAAAGATAAACTTTAATGAGCATAAATAATAAAATCAGTCGTTAAGGCTAGCTGAAAATTTACGGGGATTTTTTTCTTGGTATAAATTAATTATTTTCAAAATTTTGAAGAATTCTTTTAACTTTTAATTTTTATGAACAACAAACTTTAGCTAGCGGATGATCCTCCTTAAGCAACTATTAACAATATTATAAAAAATATATTGAATAATGCTATTATATAACCGATTTAAACTTCATCAATGTTACATTATTTTTTACTTTTCTCTTTATTTTTTATTTTTACTCATTCAGCACTTAAAGATTTTGTACTGTATTACTTCAATTACTTCAATTAAATTTTTCATACTTAATCTTAATAAAAAGTGGCTGATAAATATGTTTAGCAAATTTTCATCAGAACGTAGACTATATTTTCATTCATCTATGTTATAATTTATGATTTTTCAAAAAATGATAGAATAACTGCTATTATATATAATTATAGACAATCAAATTAAAGTTGAAAAAATTATATTGGGTTTGGAAATTTGCTTATCAGCGCCATCGCGTGGCCAACTGATAAGCTGTGAGAGAAGGATACTGCTTGAGAATTACATTGGTTAGATACAAAAATTGTAGTATTTTGTAATTTTTTAATTAAATTGAATAAAAAAAGATTAGAAAATTAGTTTGTATAGAAAGAAGGAAACATGTAGAATTTTTGTAGAAAAAATCGCGTATGTTATAGTGTACATAAATGAAATAGTCAAGTTTATAAGAATTTTGATGGCTCTTTCTAGCTGACAATGTTTACATTTTTAATCATTCTAAAGCAGTATCTGAAGCTATAACCTATCGAAAAATGAACATCAAAACAATCATCTTTTGTGAATCATTTCGAATAAATTATGCACTGGACATATATTTACTTTAAAACGATAATTCATAACGTTATATTTAACATAATCGAATAATTACATTTTTATTTATTTACTTCACAAACAAATTTTACTAATACATAAGATTAAATAGGCTACGCAATGTAATCCTTCTCTCACAGCTTACCAAAGGGCCACGCGGTGGCGCTGGCAAGCAAATTTCCAAACCCAATAGGTAAGAGTTTATATTTATTTTTTAGAATTCATATACAATTTGCATACATACCGCAAAAATATTTTCAAAATTTGAATTTTTAAAAAGGGATTCCTGTACTTATTATGCACACATATACATAAAAACTTTTCAAATGCATATGTACAAACATATGTTAAAACTTTTTTAAATACTTTGATGCACACATACATGTAGACATTTTTGCTGAAATATTTTTCAAACTTGGAAATAATGAAAAAATGAGTAAAAATTTCTTATTCTGAAAGTGAGATTGTTACAAAGTTTTGAAAGCCAAATATATAATAAATCATACATTTTTTCAAAATTTCAAAGCATTTGTAGCAAATAGTTATCATTAGAAAATTCTTGTTTCTTCTAACACTATTGGAATTAATTGTTTGAAATTTATCGTTTTGTCCGACTAAAATTAATGTTCCTATTAAAAAAACAAAAAAGTCTATATTAATCTTTGTTCATTTATTACGATACGTCTGTAATATTATGAGTCTCAATGGAGCATTTATACACACATAAGGAAAGCTTGTTGTGTTCATCAGTTTTTCAAGAGTAAGGAAGAAGCCTCGAGATGTGTGTGAATTATCCATAAATTTTCAAGCTTCGTCAGCTGTTTTCCAACGCGTCAAATTATCTTTCCTCAAAGTTATGCTGTTATATAAGAAGGAGTGGTTATAAGCCTATACGAGAACCTCTTGAGTATAACATGTATATACTTTTACGGCCAATAATAGACAGATGCTAGTTTCTTCTTTTCTTGACGGACTCCTCGCCTTGGCCACTTGGATGCTGGCACGCTTATATGTACACACACACATAGTATACTTCCTCTAAGGAGGACTCCGAAACGTGTTTTTCTATAGTCCCCTTATTTCACGGTCAGCACTTGGTATTTCCTGGAAATAGCACCTCGTAAAATACCTACACAGAAAAATCGTTTATTTAGTCTTTTAATAAAAAGAGAATGGATCGTTAGACTTTGAAAAAAAGACTTCTTTTTCGTGTTGCTGAAATTAGTTCTGCTTATTCAGTAATATTTTTTAGTACTTTTCAATGCTTTGAAATAACAAGAATCGTAATTAATTTTAACCAAAAATTTTATTTTTTTTTTTTAATATTTATAAAAGTATAAATTTTATAGGGTTTGAAACCGTTATTTTTTTCATTTTATCAATAAAAATGAAAAGATATAGAATAATGTGCTCACAAATCAATAAAAAGTATAATTCATAACTTTTTTCAAATTTCAAAAAAGAGTATAAATATAAGAATTATAAATCATGCTTTTCATTAAATAATAAACTTTTTTCTATATCAGACTATCGTTTTGCAATTTTCATTTGCACACTTATAGCAAATGAAAATTCTTCGTGTACGGTGAAATCAGACCAACTGAAAAAGCAGAAAATAGTTTGAAAAATATCTTCAATTCCACTGGTAAATTTTTAATCCTCATATATATTGAAATTGGGTAAAACCACGCTCTCACACAAAGAACATACTTTTCCTTTCAAATTCGTTGTATCGTTGAAAATGGACGACCTATCCACTTTACGGTTGCGCGGATACTAAAAACCGCAAAGAACCACACACTGTATATAAGAATCCCTTAAGAGTAATTTTTCACGCTGCGACGATTGAGTACAAGTTAAAGTACAATACATTGCCATGGTGTATACCCACATAAAGCTTGGATCGCTCTCTGCAAGAGCTTTGTTGTATTACTTGGATTTTTTCCTGTGAAAATCCCTTGCATTCAGTAAGTGTATATTTACTCATTCTTTCTACATTCTCCAAGACGAAATACTCATCGATATGTTTATAACAAATAAAATAAAATGTATATATTTTCGTACGCATTGTGTACACAAAAGGCATTTTCCCTTTATTCTTTCCTTTCGATTCACACCGAACGACAAACAAAAAATAGGCGCGTCCAAACAGTTTTACTATATCGAGCTAAATTATGCTCCTTGACAAAAAAAAAGATCTTTGCTCCTTTGTCACAGGACCAAACAAATACATTGGGCTTCCGTGTATATATGCCAATAATACCACCTGCCTTGTTGTGTACACTATAAGGCAGCTTCTTCCTTGTTAGTCTGTATTGCTTGACATATGAAAGGAGATTAGCCGTATCTTACGAGTTTCAATTTTTGGATATAAAATATTTCTACGTAAAATATAGGAAAAACCTATACTCTCTTTGTTAAGCTTTATTTTGAGAAGCTAGAGGATGCTTTTTTTTATTACGTACGATCGTTTGCAAAGTGAGTGTATTAGAAGTTTCGTAGAAAAATGTTTGATTTTCAATTCTATATGAGCTCCAATTTTTAATCTCAGTTACTTTTGAAAAATATGTGACTGATCTTTATATAGTGGACTAAATAAATATACAAGACATAATAACTATACACATTAATATTTTGTGAGTATTTATTTAATAATTTTAAAAATATTTAAAATTTCCGATTATTTTTTTCTGTTATAGTAGAAATGTAAGCAAAGCTAAAATAATTGTATTAAGCTGTATATTATCAGTTTAAAAATATTTCGTTGAATAAGATTATGAACATGAATAATCTCATGAAAACTGTTATAATAGAAGATTTAAAAAATAATCATGTTTAAGAAAGTGTAACTATTGTAATATATATTATTTTTAAATTACGGAAAACAATCATTAAAAATAAATGAAAGACCTAAATTTTTTATTAATTATTAGAATTAAGTTTAAATAATAGATTTTATCAATAATTTTTCAATATTAGTCTTTAGTTTGCCAATTAGCCTTATATAATTATATATTGCGAAAATTTGTTTTTCGCTTATAAAATAATTTTATTGTCTTTGTTTATACAATAGCTATTAAAACAAAAAAATCTTTAATAAATTTAAAAAAGATGCACGTTAAATTTTTTAGAGTAAATTTTCATCTTATTCTTCCAATTAAATAAAATTCTTGTCCCATGGTAAATATTATACTATAAAAGAATAAAATGTTAAAAATTTTTTTATTTCGAGAATAGTAGAATTTAATCCTATTTTATTTTCATTTAAAGATTAGGTGTGGATTTTTCATTTAGCTTTATCTTGCGCACATAGTTCTGAAATAAAGATTTTCGAACACTAATACAGCATTACTATTGAATAGAAAAATTAATTTATAATTATACAACGTGCGTTTTGAAAATAATCTATTTAAGTATTAAAATATTATTTGATTTCTCGTTTGATTTAGCTTTTGACCGATTTTCCAATGTTGGCAGCTTAACAATACAAGGGGTGAAAATCATTGAAATGAGATTGATTCGCGACCTGTATTCACTTGTACATAGCACACATCTGTTTGATCGTGGTATAGTTCAATATCTTTAACACACAAATACATCCTTTCAAAAAGTCCCGAACCGCTCTAATTCGCTCAAAGTGCAGATGAGCCTTGAGCACGAAACGAATGCGCGCGTGTGATCGATCAAATGATAAGCATTTGGTTAAGAATTATCCACAATGCTGCCATTCTTTGATCGATCGACTACTTTACCAAAAAGCTATTTTATTCTATTACAATTTTTTATTTCATTAACAATATTAATGTTATTAGAATAACCCACCTTTCTTTTTCTAGTTTTTAATACTTTTGATCTTATATTTTATTAAAGACTTTATAATAATAAAAGTATTATTTACAAGTTTACTAAAAGAAAATAGAATTTTTTGAAAGCTTTATATCTCAGACTTTTGGATTGATTAAATAAAGTGCTACAGCGTTTTAAATAATTTTAATATATTAAAAAAACCTTAATATAAACGAATAAGATATCTTTGTACTTTATAACATATCTCTAAAGAATGTTTCTTAGATTTACAGTTTAAATAGTGAATATCTAAATACAAACCTACACAGAAAAAGTCAAGTAAAAATTACATTACTTTTTGTAAAAATTAAAATTTTTCATTGTAAAATTTCTATAGACTGCCATTATATCCAAAAATCGCCATACTTCATCAAAAAATTTGCTATAAATATTATAAAAGCTCTTATTTTTACAGTAAATTTTACTGTAAAGTGTGGTAATTTTTTGCCATTATGACAATCTATGACAAATTTCATTAAAGTATTGTAATTTTTTCTCAAATATTCTCTCCACGTAGAAAATAATTTATATGATTTTCTAAAATTAATCAAAATAAATAATTAAAAGAATTTCAAAAGTGTAAATGATATTTTTATTCATGCTTTTTCTAAGTCTTGAGAATTATTTCCCTATCTAATCGATTAAAAAAGAATTATTCTTTTGAAATTTGAAAGCAATTAGTGTATTTTTATTATTTAAATAATTTTAAATCACAACATTTCCTTAATCATCCTTTCTTTTTAAATCAAATACATATCTTATTGCAGCAAGTTTCATGGTATAACACTTCATTCAATTATTTATAAAGGCTGTTTGAAAAAATCTCATTACCTTCAGAAAATACAAGCTATTGGATTTTCTTTTTTATTTTTAACAACGCGATATACGTACGTGAACCAGCAAAGATTGAAAGCGAGAAGAGAATGAGAAATAATTACATCGATTAACATGGCCACCCGCAAGAAGAAAACTGAGACGAGTTAAGATTACCAAACGTGTGCGTATATACGTACACGTACAACACATTTCTTACACCTTAATCACTTGTCTTCTCGCGGGGATGACGTTTTTCGTTGACGACAAATCGGACAAGATCATTTGTTTCTTTACTTGTCTTACTTTTTTAAGAGCTTCGTGGTTTTGTCAGCACGCAGATCGGGTAAACAAATTTGTTCTTGTTGCAAGCGTTGATAAAAATAATAAAAAAACTACTTGACACAGAATTTAACGACGTTTTATGTTCTTTACTTTTTTATTGAATCAAGCTTTCATCACAGTAATAATATAAAAAAGACAACAAAAATATCATCATTTTAATGTAATTTATTATCCTTTTGTTTTTATTATAAATTTAAAAAGAGTTTTATCTAGTTGCTTCATTGATTTTCATCAAAATAATTTAATCGAGAAATCTGAACGCAAGATGGATCGAAAAGAAATTTCATTATAAGGAGGATAAATGAAAATTTATACAAAACAATTTCTTTGATAAAATCACAGATATAATCAAATAATACTTCCTCTATTGATAAAGTATTAAAAAACCAGCTGTCTAATTTCATTATTAATAGCTACAATTTATCAGCCGTTACGTAATAGGTGTAGAAGGTATGAAAGGAAATGAAAACGTTAAATATTAGGTTACTGAATATTTCAGATAGCTGTTCTAACCAAGGATCTGTTGAAATTAAATTAACATAAAAAAACGTTTATTTAAATTTATTTAGTGAAAATTAGACTATTACTTCTCAAATTGAAATGTGACTTACATTAAGTTAATGTTTTGGTAGGTGTACTAACTACATCATAATAAATCAGTATTTTTAATCGTTAAAAGATGAATTGAAACTTTAAATAAAATAAAATATAATATGAATAGGTCAACACATTAATGATTTATAGAAGACAATCTTTTAATCATAACATATGGATAATAAACTCTTCAATGAATTTACATTTTTTGGGAATTTAATGAAGTTTAAAATATCTAAATATGAAAAACTGGAATTAATTATAGTGTTAAAAAAAATAATAGCTTCCATTGAATATTTAATGCATATTTGAACAAGAAGAAACTTTAAAATTAAAAAAAAAGTAATTTTTAAATTAGCCTCAAGAGTGTTGTATATTTTCTAAAATACATAGATGGGTACTTGAGCAACTAGAAGCAGTAAGTCGTACTTTTCTCTATAAAAAAAAATTTATTATTCTCATTCGTATGTAGAAGTAAGGTTAAAAATAGGGATAGATTCGTGTTTACTTTAAGGGTATACTATGCATTAGACAAAACTCTGAAATCCATTTTATGTTTATGTATATGTATATATATATATATGATGTTGCTCATATGTACCACAGCGTACAAATCTCTAAACAGGCTTACTCTTTTTTTTCTCTTTGCTGTACCCTTGGGACTTTTGTACGACTTGCGTCTTTCTTTAAACGTATATATGTAGGGGTGCATTGTCACAAGAAGAAATTGGCTTGTGGTTCCCGATTTCGTATAGTCTGTATTTTCTACAGCTCAATTTCGAATTTCAATGAGCGATTGCTTTAAATGCCATTATAATGATGTGCGGCATAGCGAAAAACTTTACTGGGGTAAATATATATTATACGGTATACACCCTCTTGTCCAAAAAAATTCCATGAATCTATGATTAAATTTGTTCACAATGCAAACGATTTATTCAACAGTAAATATCAATTGATCATATTAATAGATTTTGAAAAAAAATTCAATTGGTGTATTTTCAATGGTGGCAGCTGCTTCATTAAGTAAAGTAATTTATAAAAAATGTATTGAAAAGGAATTATCTTGGAATAATATCTTATTTACACCATATAGTTATTCAGTTATTGAAAACATATCTTCAACATTTTTTAAATTTCAATGAAAACAAGCAATTTCATGACTTGGTCGGCCACGACAAAATGTTATTCAATGAAAAAAAGATTTTTTACGATAGACATAGTTATACATCTACTTTTTATAAAAATATTACAATAAATTTTTAAGTAGTGTTTCGCACGATCATTTTTTTAGAAATCACGTCCTGAAACTGTACCAAAAATACATAATTCAAGAACACATTTACGCGTTTAGTGATTACAATTTAAAGTGCACACCTTGAAAGTCTAGATACCCATCGAAGTTACCCTTTAAAAAAAAAGAACTGTGTGTACGCACTTTTTTTGTTTTATTTCTTATCGCACATATTTATATACACACATAGGCACAAAATTCTCATTGATAAAAAGGAAAATACAAGAATAAGAAAAGAAAAAACAACATTTGATATATACATCTGTGTGCATGCGTGTGTGTATATACACACGTATTGCGACGATTCAAAAATCGCGCTAGACTTAGTACTTGCGCTCAGCCGCTACGACGCGCTACTCCCGCAACGGGAATAGCGAGCTCCGTAGCATATATAAGCGAGCCGCCGAGCCAGCAAAGAGACTCTCTCCCCTTCCAGTGTGTAAGAGTGGGGTTGCTCGGCACATTGGAAGTTATCCTTACCTATACTCCCGTCTCAAGCTATGTTAGGGTGGGATTGCCCGGCATAGTCTCCTATCTATCCGTCAGTGTAAGGGTGGGGTTGCCCGACACTGACTCCTAGTCACTACCTCCACCATCGCGGGTCGGGGTAGATTCCTCCATTGGTCTTCGACCAAAAGGTCTCCCCCCTCTTCTCCAGCCATGGTTTAGAGGGTTACCATCCTAGCTCTCCTGTATTACCTTACCTGACTCCGTTAACGATCGCGCCGAACTCCGCCGATAAAGTAGGTCGAGAATTTATCCGCCGAGTCGATATTATTATATAATTAACTGTTGTATTTCTTTTCTTTTGTTTTATTTGTTACAGCCGATAAATACGAATTAGCGCCACCTAGCGGTCAAGAAGACAACTAAAGATTTTTCTTTTCTTTTTCAACGTACGAAACGTTATTACACACAATTATAATTTTTAATTTTTGTTATTCAATATTATTTAATCGGCGTTGTAATTATTTTGTTATTCTTTTTATTTTTATTAATAAATATGAAAGAAAAAGATAGTTTAAGTCTAAACCAAAAGTATCGTGTTTAAACAATCACCAGCCGCAGTACCCATCCTGCTTCCTCTCACATTATCACTTAGTACGTAAGGATAGGTTAGCTTTGTATCATTCATTTGATTATTCTTTTAATTAATATTATTTCTCTTTCTTTTCAAATATTTAAATGGATTTTAATTTATTTATTTCTTTCTTATTATTAATTCTATTAATTTAATAAGGTTAGGTTAGTTTAGTATGTAAGTTTGAACTTTGGCCTCCGAGAATCAACAATCTGCAGCGCCCTCTAAAGTCTGACGCCTACGATATCAAGATCTATTCGAGGCAAAAAGGCCAAACGTTACAGTATATACTTTACACACGATGTACGATAGCTTGTAACTATGTGCATTATTCTGAATTAATAGGGGTCATTGAAGGGCCAGTTAAAGAATCTGCTTTGATTGCAACGATAAAGAGACGGCTGCAAGTATAAAACAAACAAGTAAAAACTGCATTTATACTTTCACTCTACCTTGAGAGCTATTTCATCGCTTCTGTATATACACTTTTCTTCTGTTCTTATTCGAAAGCTTGTTTAAAACGTTATTAATAAGAACACAATTGTATTTTGGTTAATTATAACTTTAAGAATAATTTTTTATTTATATCGTATTGTGAATACAACAAAATTATATTTTTTTTCTCGAGTATTCGTATTTTGAATACTCATTTAATTCTATAACAATTAGTTATAAAAACAATTAGCAGCTCCCACGGAATTATTATTTAAATCTTATTTTAGAATTGAAAATTCTTTTTATAAAAAAACTGTATTATTTGGTTTTCAGGACGCTACATTAATTAGACGTTATAATTCAAAGCCGAAATTCACAACGGGTACATAATAGTATGAATATTCCCCCTAAAGCAGCCAAGCTTGCATACATATATATTTGCGCATATTTCGAGTAATTAGCTAACCAGAATCCGTTTCTCGTTACTTGTGCTTTCTGTATTGTATTTGTTACTGTAAAGTATTCGCACAGTTCTCGGAGTTCAATAACTACGTACTATTCGAACCAAAATATTGAAAAATGAGTATACACCAAGATAATGGCTTTTTAACTTTTTTCTCTTTTTCTGCTTAACTTTACAATATTTTTTTTATAAATTGTATATTTTTGTTTCTAGATATACCCGTTATTTTCTCTGTCTATTATATTTTTGTTTATTTTAAATTCTTGCTACAGTTGTACTTTTTTATAACAAATTTACATAGCAAAATGAAATGTAGAAATATATAGATATCAGAGTTTCGAAAAACAAATATATCTTTATTTTTGTATATATAAAATTCCATGTGAGTAAATACTGTATATGTAGAAAAAAATTTAAATTTAAAAACGATTTTGTTTAAAAAATACATACACGTAGACATGTATAGATATACATACGTAGAGAATTTTTTGTCAACTCAGAGAGTAAAGTCGCTGAAACTCTGGAAATATGTTTTATACACAAAACGTACAAAAAAAGGAAATGCACCTTGGGACGCCCGATAGAAGAGATAACTTACATCATTTTAAGCTAGCGTATGGTCAATTATTTTTTTGAAAAAAATTGCTTTTAAAAGTTTTATTGTGGAAATACTAGTTTAAAGCACGTAATAGTTTTATTTAATAATGACGATTAATATGAGTTAATATTTTTTTATAATATATAAGCATTATAATTTAAATGAGATGTACAAAATGTAATAATGCTTCATTTGTTTTTTTTTGCTTATTTTTTTTCGAATCTTTCTTTTTGTTAATTTTCTCTGTTTCTTTACAGTCAGATTTGGGCAATAGAGAGAAATTCTCCTACCGACGAAATTTCACAATACACGAAAGGTAAAGTATTGTAACTAGAGTTTTGTATGAAAACAGCTTACAAAGCAGAGCGAGATTACGGGGTCGAGTGGCCTTATACACGCAACAAAATTTCAGCAAACTTAATGAGCCCTAAGCTCAATCCGTAGCTTGTCGATTCATATTACTGGTCCAAGTATTGTTACATGTTTAAATATTGAAATTCCGAGTTTGTATTTTAGGTTTATGTGTCTCAAGTGATTCGGGAATTACAATTGTTTATTATGGATTTAGAAAATTTTAATTAGCAAATAAGCAACCTTTTCTTTTTTAATATTTTAGAGAGAATTGTATTTATTTATTTTTCTCATAATAAAGTTATATCATTTTGAGAATTTGTAATAACTTTGAAAATTGAACCTGAAATGAAAATTTTATAGCTAATTTTTTATACACATAATACGCAGTGAACTCCATTTTTTACATGAGCATACATATTGGAAATTGTATAAACTCATTTACTATACCTTTACACATTTACAATCGACTCGATACGATAAAATGTATCGAAAATTTATATGACAAAATTTGACAATTGAGGACATATAATCAATATTTTGTTTATAAAATTTACTTCAAATTTTTTTTCAATTAATAATATACAAATATTATGTTGCATTTAGCTCGCAATTAAATGTTGTATTTTATAAATAGTAATACAAAATATTAACTATAATATTTAATTACGTATACAAATATAAATTAGAATTTAATTTTACCTATTAGCTAATTTTATATAAATTCGAAATTTGTTAACATTTTTATTTCAAAGAATATTTTGGTACGCTGGAGAAATGGTTTAGTCATTAGCCGGATGTTTTAGATTATGTTTTTATACTTTTTCATAATTATTAAGTAAAACAAGCACGTTTGCAGTAAAATATTAATATACCCAGTTTCTTTTTCAACAAAAAATGTATATAATTAAAAAAAAATTTTTTTAATTAAAAAATATTTCTAGGTATATATTTAGTTTTTCTTGTATTTTACATAATGAAACTACCCTTTTATATAAACGTGTTTTGAAATTTAAAAAAAATTTAAACATTTTTAAAATTTTTTCCATTTTTCACATATTATACTGGTTTAAAAAAATCTGAATTTCGTAAAAAAAACTGTTTAAATAATTCACAAAGCTTTTTCTTTGACGATACATACGTTAAATGAAAAATTGATTAAAACCACAACTTGTTCTAAACTTCAAAGGTAAGTTTAAAGTAATTCTCGTAATCTTTTGATCGGATTTTGTTGTGTTTTATAAAATGCTTACCTATCTTCAAACTTCTTTTGATAATGCAATCTTTCATCGGCAAACCTTTTAAAGTCAGGTAGTCGGATTAACCCTTTTTCTTCAAGATGGATTTAGTATCTTATAATTCAATCTCATAATCTTTTGATAATATTTATTTTTCAATAATCTATTACATTGATAAATTCAATTATCTAGATTTAATATTTTATTAAATCTCTTTTCAGAGCTCAACAAATTTATTTATTTATTTTTATTTTAAAGTTGTTATCATTCAATTTGTACAATCTCATAAAACAAATAAGTTTTTAATTTTCAATATAGTTAATATATAGAATACAAAGTAAAATATAAATTTATAAGGAAATAAATAGAATAAAACAAAAGTACGATATAATTCTTTAAAAAAATGCATTTTTAAACGAACTTTTTTTTTTAAATTTATCTGTTTCAGAGTTTGAAGTTTGGTCTGTAGGATAACTCATAAAATTTTCACCCCTTTACGTATATATACATATTCGCTATTCGTCCTGTAACGTAACTGTCGTTGCTAATCTTACTTTACAAAAAGGGCTGCACTTCCTTCATGAATATTCGGACGTTGTTCTATAACTCGAGGGAGTGCGAGAGCTTACTCCCGCGGTATATATAACCAACGATCGATCCTAGCGTCATTTCATCAAGACCGCACGCGAGAAATACGTCAATGTAAGAATTTTTAAAAAAATAGAGAAAGATATTACGTTCGGGAATAAATCACCGTATATGAAAGAAAAAAAAACTACTCAATTGACAAATTCACTCTCAATACTCCAGATCGTATAGATTATGTGCAAATGATAGAGAATAAAATAAAAGATAAAAAAATGTGATGTTTTTTTTCCGAAGCAACGCGCCTGATATCAATGTATCGCATACCGTGTTGTTATTTTTTTGCAACGATAGTATTATAGAGTATAGGTGAGTATATACATTTTACTCTTCCTTCCGGATATATATATAAAAGAACAAGGGTGGACAAGCAATAGAGAAATATTCACTATGCTGAGTAAGGGATCCCCGCAAATACTCATCCTCTCTTTATCTCTTTCTTTTTCTTCCTCTCTTATGTATATCGTGTTTTACCCGATTTGCCATCTCAGTTACTTCACTGGCTCTTGTCGGTGCCACGTAAGCTGGCTAAAGACTAAAAAAAGAGAGAAGAGAAGAAAAGAAAAAAAAGCAAAAGAGAGACAAACACGCGAGCATCCCTATATAGTTTGGGATTTACAGATGTCAACTGTTTTTGTAGCAGCAGCTGCACATGGGGCCAAACTCATTTCGTCTTTTTTCTTTGCTGATCTCCTACTTGTTTTTTCATTTACGTTTCGTATACAGACATATACATATTGCACTCTATTAGATATTGTGCATGTATATAGTTCTTTGTAAAGATCGACCGATAAAAATGTTTTTTTTCTCTTTTTTTGAATCTCTGAAAATACGTTTTAGACCTCATTATTGGTACTTACAAATTTTTCACATTTTTTTTTCTAATGACAGTTAAAGATTATGCACAGATTATTTCAACATTTCATATAATTTTTGTTCATTTTTGATAACTTATAACTATTTAAGTATAACTTATTTTAGAAAATCCGCTGAAAAATATTATTTCTAAAATTATAGATTAAATATATATTTAGATGAAACCTTAAAATCTAAAAGTTTAATCATCCAAATCCGCACCAGTAAATTTATGGAAATAACTATTTTCGGTAAATAAAGTATTTGCATAGTTTCCAGAATAAGAATCGAGCTATTTCCTTCTAAAAATAAGGAAAATTAAAAAATAGAATAACTATATTTGGAGCTTGGAATAATAAATTTTCTAAAAATAAAAATAGCAATCAAACAATTATTTTATCAGTTATAAAATATAAATAGGAAAATTTGTAAAAAAAATACCAGTTAAATTATTTTTAGCAAGAAATGTTGTTGATCGATCGCACAAAGAGCTACTGAAATTCTTTGTCTTCTTTGGGCATGCATTTTAGTTTGTGTCTCTTTAATTTCTGGACATTTCAGGCTTGCGTAATTTGGTGATACACGGGTAATACTATAAGCGCTGTTGTTAAATTCAATATAACAGTATCGTATTACTATATGAATACCTTTATTTAGGCGTATGTAATTCATCGATGCCCGACACACACACGAATCAATTCATTAAATTATTGGTTGGGAAGTTCGTTGGGAGTCTATTATATGTATTTATAGGCTCACCCTCTTTGTTGGGACAATTGCGCTTAATCTGTTGCTCTTGTAAAGAATTCTTTTGCAACTTATATTTTTTTTCTCTTCCTACTGAAAATGTCATTTATTATACGTGCTGTAGTTTCAATGAAAGAACTAATCCATATAATTATAGTACTTTTTTATTATACAAATAATGTATGTTGTTTATAAAAATATTTATTCTATAACATAGAAAATAAAATCTTTTAAAGATGTTGGTATTGTAAATTTTTAAAAATGCTTACCTCTATGTATTATTTGATCATTTTATTAAAGGAAGAACTTTACGTATGGAGATATATTTAATAATTCTAAAATAATATAAAAAAACTGAAAATTTTATTATATTTAATCATATTTGAATCATATGCCCTATCACATCCGTTTGAAACTATAATATTTTAGTTTTGCAGCTTTACATTTATAACTTAAAATATCCGCATGTAATTAGACTTTTTTCTTTTCAAGAACTATCATAAATGATATTTTAATTAACTAAACTTATAATACTCTCATTATAAAGTAAATCTTAAACGAAGCGCAGCTTAATCAGAATTCTAGAACAAAAGCTCTTCTAGCAGAATTATCGTGCGCAAGCCTTACCGCACGCAACATATCGTCTCGAATACCTTTTTACATAGACAAATATGCGAGCGTGTACATGTATACGTAATATCTTTGTACCTGTTAAAGCAAATGAAACGCAAATCGCATAATATTAGAGAAGCGCTGGGCGACGAGAGAACGAGAGTAGAAATGCGTGCGTATAAGCCCCAAGCAATATGCGCCCTGCGTTAAGATAATTAAATCGAGGTCAGGTCGGTGCGGGCTATATAACATACATACGAATATAGTTCTTGTGTCAAACATTGGCCTCTTCTATAATAGTATCTTCTTTGATATTCGAGGATCCGGTGCTACGAGAGGCACAAGTGAAAGAGAAAGAGAGACAACTATCAAGCTCTCTCTGTCGTCTAACTGCCGGTTGCCCGCGAGAGAATACTGCCTGCAATTCGAGATTTAATTAGAGCTAATGCCACACCGAGCTTTATATACATATAGATATACACATCCTAAACTTAAAGGGATCTACAAAAGCTCTATGTATGTATGTATGCATAAATACACATACACAAAAGGGGTCAGTTATAAACGTGGATTGGTTCGCCAAGCAAATCTATATATATATATAAGCGTTCGTACGCGTATTGTTTTCCAAGGCTCTTTTCAGCCTGATTGGCAGGATAGCGAGGATTAGTGTCATGCGAATCCATGCATAGCAGTAGTACGGCTCTACGTTGTTCGTCGATCGTGAAGGGCTTCTGAAAATCAAAGGGAGATATATACGAAAGAGAAAGTGAACTGATGCGCTTCGTTTTTGGGCTTGACAGAAGGATTGTCGACAAAAAAAACGACAAGTGAGATACTAATCAAGGGTGTACACGAGCAGACCAGATCCTTTTTTTTCTGCGAGATTTCTAAAGCCGAGATAAGACAAATGAGTTTCCTATAATTTGTTAAAAGATAAAGTTGCTTTATTACTTTATATAAGTTATTTTTACTTTATTTTGTTGTATTAACTTAACAAGAATGTTTATTTTTTATATACCAATGCATATACGCAGTAAATTTTGAAGTAAAGAATACATTAAGATTTTTAAAAATCGCCAAATTAATCTTTATTTTTACTTACATTTTTTCGTATTAACATACTGTATTTTGTTAGTACCGTAGAATATTTCTAAAATTATATTATTAGTAAAATTTGATCCATCATTCGGAATAGTCAAGATTGTTTTTTTATCTAATTTTTAATAATTTTCATGAAATTCAGCTTCAAATAGTGCACGAACCTTCTCCTATACTGATTTTTCTTTATGATGTATTCTTATACAATAACTTCTAATCATTGTAAATATCTGGTATAAGTAAGATTTATAAAACCTTTCAAGTTATTCGAATCAAAATGACTTGAAGTTGTTAATAACAATTACTTTTATAAACTAAATCAATTTAAATTTGTATTTTATTAGTTTTCCTTATCTGTTTATTTTTATGGTTTACTATTGAATATAAGATAATATTAATAAATTTTACAAACATTCTGTATATCTTTATACGAGAAATATTAGTTTATTGTAATCTTACGCGATAAATAATGTGTCCTATAAATATTAAGAATCTATTTATTATGAGCTATTATTAATTTATAAAAACGCCACTGCATAATTATATCATAATGGAACACAAAGAATATTGCTTGTAACTTGTTTTCAAATAAATATAAAAAATTGAAATTAATAACTTAAAGATGGAATATGAATAGCACAATAAATCATAAAATTATTTAAAAAGTACTGTAAAAGAGTGTAATATTCGTAATTTATAAAAGAAAGGAAGGTAGTCATAAATCATTGGAAAACCGAGCATTTTGTATTACATACATATACGGATATATGCTTACAAGAATTCTAAAAAGAATCCGTTGGAATTCGTCACACGTAAATCAGTGCAGGGCAAAACTCTCCTTATATATATACATATCTGGAAAATTTGAAACAGATGTGAAGTTATATCATGAACCTAAAATCGATTTGTCCGTTTTGTGTATAAGGAACCCCTAGTTCCAATAGATATTATGTGTACCAGCCTCTCGCGTAACACACTTTTTACGGCTTTCCAACATCTCAAATTTCTATACTCGCGTATCGCTTGTCTATTATATAAAGGAACAAACATAAGTTATAATATGAGCTTTATGTTTTTCTTCTTTATTTTAACGGAATGTATAAAGAGTAACTTTTTAATTGCTATACCCACTGTTCGTTATATGAAAAATTAGTTAATTTTTCCAAGAATTTTAGTCTGATAATAAAAAAAATCCTTTAAAGATTATGTTATCTGCAAAAAAGATATGAATTCTAAGAAATTTTTTAATCTAATATGAAAACATAAAAAAAAGTCATTACTTTTTGAGGAAAGCTTTTTTATTATCGTTTAATATTTGTATAATAAATATTTCAAAATTATTTATTAAATATATATGATATTTTAATATTTATGTAAAATCTAATAAACATTAAATGTCAAATTTCACAATATTCTGTTATTACAATAGCCATTACGTGCGTATATAAAGTGAGGTGCACTTACATTGAAATATTGTGTATAAAATATTAGCCATTGGTAAAACTTGGGCACATGACAAATTTAAAACTATACAATAATTTTAAAATTTTATCACCTAATATTTATAATACTTTAAAACACATAAACAAAAATTTTTCATTAATAAATTATATTGAGCTTTAACAACAGTATTTTTATTTATAGATTCATCTTAAATTGAGTCCTTTTGTAAAACAATTTATTTTAAATAATCATTTTTAAAAGCTTATTCAAGTTGAATAAGATTTATTATATTATTTAACTGATATTGCTGTAACAAATAAATGATTAATGTATCAGATTATTAACGAAAATGCTCTCATTTATATCTAATATTTTTTCTTTGTTAAATAAAAAAAATTGATTTTCCTAATTCACAAAGTTCTTTATTTTAATAAGTCCTGAAAAAATAAAAGTTCCTCTTAAAAAAGTAAGTTCTTATAAAAAAAAAAATAAGTCCGTACGTGCGCGAATTTAGTGAAAATGAAAAGTACGACTGAAAGCGACGGGACGTCGGTACCCATACATATGTACACGCATGTAGAAAGCCCAGGATTCCTCTTGAGTTTTTGCTACGTACAGGCTTCTGTCGCTGACGTGTGTGTAAAAAGAAGGGATGAGGAAAAAGAGAGAGAGAGAGAGAGAGAGAGAGAGAGAGAGAGAGGCCACCCGTCGGCTTTTGCTTTTTAACCTCTCATGCTGGTTGTGTGTGTATGTGCTTCTCTCATTTCTACTCTCGATTCTCTAACTCTCCCGCAGCGTGGGTGGGTTATATAGGCTTCCCGCGAGGAAGTAGCTTATACACGGCGTCGCTTTACGCGCGCGTACATTACGCAGTTATCTCTCTATCTCTCCTAGCTGCTATATGCTTTTTCTATCTTACGCTTTTCCTATATGCTTTGGTTTTTGCACAAAAGTTCAGGAGGTCCTTGCACGCGCGTATACAGTTACCAGCACTGTATGTATATGTGCATTAGACGATATATATATATAAAGAGTAACAACGACGCACGCTATTTTCTCTTCCTCTCTTTTGCTGAGAGTTTGCTCTCGCATGTGTGGTTTCCCTTGCTGCAGCTGACGATCAGCGCGAAAATGTCCACTAAAAGAGAGAGAGAGAGAAATGATATATATGTATAGCACTCTTGTACATACCGTTTTCATAAATCTAATTATGCACTCGGTGAACTGAGCGCGCGCGCGCAGCTTGAATGCGTAATTTGAATTCGCGCGCTCTCTCGCACAGGCTGTTATTCAGAGAATTAATAGTACAACGAGCAATAGATGCCCCGCTAAGCCAAGCTCACGACTTTTAGCCTGCCTGCTAACAGGTTTAATATCTACGTATATGTATATAGACAAAAATAGAAAGAGAAAGATAGCTTATCGTTGTAGGTGGCTTATTCGCCAAGCTGGTTCGGCTTCTTTTGTTCTTTAACTTTATTCATCATTACCAGTCGAGTTACTTCTCATACATGGAAAAGACTGGTTAGTTACATGAATGAAAATTTTTAAATCACAAACAACTCGCCGAACATGTGTAACTTTGTTATTACATTGTCAACTTTTTATTTATTTATTAACATTAATATTTATCATCATCGTTTAATAATTTACTTGATAATTAAATGCTTGCGGTGATTTTAATTATTTTTTAAAAATGCAATCCATAAACTAGTCAATATTTTAAAATCTAAAAATACAACAGTACATTTAGAAATTTTTCTACATAACTCTCAGTAAAACAATGAATTCTTTGTCATGCAAAATGTATTTTACGAAAAGATCTCGTTGGGAATATGTATACAAAAAAAAGATAAAAATTTCAGTAAATAAATAAGGTCTGTATGTATAATAAAATGAAATTAGATAATTTGCATATTTAAAAAAAGTATTTAAGAAAGATGATTTAATGCATCTAAATCACGACGTCAATAAATTTTGAAAAACAATCATAAATCAAATGAAATAAAAGTATTATTAAAAATCAACATTAAAAACAAAATAAACATTTGAATAACATCCCATTGAATGCGCATAAAGATACCAGCCATCTATCTATAATAGCAAAGACAAATTACATCCTCCTGGAAAGACAGGAGCAACCTGATCACAGTTACGAAGGCAAATTGACCAAAGCTAAAAGGCAACTGCAGTAGCAACGGTCAAAGTTCAAGGAAAAGCGATTAGCGTTCGAATCGAATTTGTTTTGTTCATTATATGAACGAGTATACATATACAAAGATGCCAAGCAAAAGGACGTCGTGCAATTGGAATTCGAAGCTATTCACTACTCGACTCACGTAGATCGTCGTGATTCTCAATTAATGAACTCTGCTGCTTGAAGGACTCTGACTCTCTGGCCCACGGTTCTCGACGCCCAGTTGTAAATGAAAGGGATAAAAAAAAGAAAACAGAAGAGAAGTAAAAAAAACTCAAGATATTTAGCTTGTTACGCCCGTTTACCACTTTCGTGTTGAGATTGCCGATTTAAAAACGTATTGAATGAAATTTTTAAAGAAAAAAGTTATTGTCTCCAAACTTATATACGTTTGTGCTATGAAACGTACATTTTTCGTACTTCATTTAACAATTGTAATGGTATCAAAAACTTTGATCTCGGTACTTAAATTAAAAGAATAAAATTTAATAGCATTACATACGTAAAGTAGTCGAAAAATCATTAAAATTAGCTTTGCATTAAATGGGTGCAACGAGCGTTTCTCATTAAACAATGAAAGAAAAGTAGAGAAAGAGAATGAGATTTTGAGAGCAAAAAAAAGAGAGAGAGAGAGAGAGAGAGAATAAGTGCATAAAGAGATTCGATACATTATAGTGCACAAGTGTGGTAGAAGAGTATGAAACGAGCTCTCTAACATTTGAGCCGAGTTCTCGCGGTATCCCGTCAGTCTGGACGAGAGAGCGAAAGAGAAAAAGAGAGCCGAGAGTTGCAAGTTAATTCCGTATTCACATATTTACCATCGAATTAATCAAGCCGCACAAAAGCACGCTCATTGCTGGGCTGCTACTGCTACTGCTACCGCAGTATTCCCGCGCTCATTCGCGTATTATTTTCTCTTCAAGCTTCCGGTTATTTACGGAGGGAAGTTTGCAATTGTTTGGTCATTCAGTCTATTTCCGGCTTTGCTTTTCTACTCTTTATACATATCTCGCATGTGAGAGTCTGCTCGATCACCCCATTTTATGCTCATAGCCTCACCCTTTCTACCTTTTTATCTATTTTCTTTAGAAATTTACATTTTTACAAATATTTTATATCTTATTCAAGTAGACATTGTTGCTTTTTCGAATTGCTTTTGATTAGACGTTCAAATTTAATCTTTCCATTCGTTAATTTCATCTATTTAATGTTTCATTTACTCAGATCATACATTTAATTTTGTTTGTTTGGTAACAAATATTTGATTTATACTGACTTTTCAATCTTAAAATGAAAAATTACTTTTCCCCGCCACCCGGCCCCGCGCGGACCGGCCGAACATCGATCCACAACGCACGACGCACCGCCGCCGAACGACGTCTTCTCGTCGCTTCGCTGTCGCTGTATACTAAACAATCAAAACCGAAGCTAACCCAATTAAATAGATAAATGCATACATCTACGAGATAAATAAACAAACACACCAATAATACACAATACATAATAGTTTAAATTATAACATTATACCTAATAGTATTCTTTTCATACACGTTCTAATTCCGACACTCTTTAAACCTTCAGTTGTTTTACAGAAATAATTAATTCACGTTTTACGTTTGCTTCACGTTTTGTTTTGTGACTGAATTAATACATTTATATTTATTAAAATGAACTTATCTTTACTACATCCTTGTTTTAACTCCATTTTTCTTTTGCTCTTTAAAGGTTTTCATACACAAAATATATAATATAAGTATTATAAACCTTTCTTTTTCTCGTTTTTAATTTGATTATCTTTATTTTTTTATCTTATTTAACTTTGTGCTTATTTTGGTTTTTCTCTCTCTTCTCTACCGAACCAACTAACAAGCGCGCGCCGCCCGACGCACGTGACTCTCGCTTTGACTTTTTTATTAAAAATAGATCACTTTGGGGTGAAACCGGCCGGGAGGAACAACCCCGGCACGACGGCCACATCGGTTGCCGCCGGCCGCCCGCGAACAAACCACACGCGATGGAAGAGCCTGTCCGGCCCGGAACTAATATACTATTTATTCATAGAATACTTAACTAGTTTTAGAATAAGCTACATTTTTATTGTAATAAATGGCATGATTAATTTTTAAAAGTAAATCTTTCAGTTTTTATTTTCAGTAATAATTTAATCAAAATAAAAATTTATATTTTCACGATTACTGTATGATAATCTTTATTAAAATCAATTTCTTCATCAGATTTAGAAAATATGTAAATAATTTTTTGTCAATTTTTCCCATCCAATTTATTCAATCTAAAATTCTGTTATACCACTTTTTTTAATTTACACTTTAAAAATGAAAAAGCGAAAATTGAACCACTTTATGTTCGAAGCGATAAAATTTTCGTATGATTTTTTTCGCACGAAATATACACAGACTAAATTTTGATTAAATTTTATAAACTTTTTTAAAATCAACCTGAATTTTTAACAAATTGTATCGACATGATTGTAAATTCAATATTTTAAAAATAAAAAAATCTAAAATAAAATAATAAAAAATTTGCAGTGTTAAATTACATATAATTTTTTTCGAAATACGCATCCTTAAATTTTCTCATCATTTAATCCAAATAATATAAATCTCATTAATTAGTGCTGTTGTTACACTAACAATAATATACTATCAATTTCAACTAAGAGATCTAAAATTACCGACTTCCAATTTATTTCCAATAAAGTTCGACGTAACTTTATACGTGACTATTAAAGGCTTCAATGATCCCACCCTAGCCATATAGCCATTTATATATATAAAATGAATGTGTGCTCGCTCGTACTTCACAACAAGTGAGTAATGAAAATACTTTTACGTTCTTCAACCCAAACGCACTTCTTTTCTCGGCCCAGACGAAATCATACGTACTGGACAAAGGCTAACGAAACCGACAAACCCGCCTCGCCGCTTGTAATCTTCTCGTTTCGTAAAAAGCACACGACAGTACTATTTAATGCGTTCGTTATTAATTTGCGAGTATGGTTTATCAAAATAACACATATAACAGTAAATCGGAAGAGCAAAAATACATGTTTTAATGAATAATTTCTTTTTCTTTTTTAATTTATCATTTTATTTGAATAATTTAATTAAATTTTTATGGCTTCGTTTCTTTGTTGCTTAAAATGTAAATATCAAAGCATTCTTTTTTTGGAAAAACATTCATTTTAAAATATTTATTTCTTTCATTTTTACTTTTAAATTTTCATTAAATTATTATTATGCCATTGTTACGGAAGTTGAAAAGTAATTTTAAATCCCTCATATTGAAACTAATCCTATTAAAATGAGTCAGTTAAAAATCAACAAAATCCTCTTTTTTACGCGTATTAAAATCCATCCTGTAAAAAGAAAAAATAACGAAAATGTTAACATTTTAAGTACCGTGAAAATATAAAGCATCACAACGCAATGTGAATTGTTAACGTAATATTTTATACACATTTTTCCACTTGGGGAAAAAAAAGTAGTAAAATTGAACGACAGTCCAGAGTCATAAATGACAATCGATTTTTTTTTTCCCCATCGAAGTAAAATCATTCATGGGAGTATATAGTGGTGGCGCTTGATTTTACATCGATATTGCAAGTCTGCGAAACATGCCGCGCGCAAAGCGTGCTTACTGAAGCGTCGCGACAAACAGTTTCGCCGTAAATCAGTGAGCAAATTGGCTCGATACCTATCGGCCGATCGCACTTAAATAAACTTCTAGTAAACTAGTGCAACTAGACAGGTATACACATCCACATATACATATACAGTTTTCAATTGGCAAAAAAAAGAGAAAAAAATTATCAGCCCCCAGGAGAGAAGCGTAAATGTTGAGCCAACGATTTTTCGTTTAGTGTTCTTATAATACACACCGGTACTTTATGTATATAGAAAGTATTATTTTGCATTTGTACACGTGTGTATACGTATGCGTCAAAGCTATGCGGCCTCTTGACTTGACAAGCCAATTTGTCGCTGTCACGACACGATCGTCAATCGAGCAGTCTATAGGTTTGTTGTGTATGTACATAAAAAATTCTCTCTCTTTCTCACTCTTTTACGCTCGCTTATAAAAGAACCAGTGGAAATGCTAATACATAAATTAGCCTTTTGTCCGTTGATTTTTTTTCTCTTTTTGGTTCTTGCGTGAGCTTGTCGCTAAGTACCTTTTGGCATTGGTTGTTTGTGTTTGCCCTATGACTGCTCACGAGGCGAGAGATTGATTTCGTCTCGTGTTTATGAAAAAGAGAAACTGAAAGATGTATTATTAATGTTTGTATATTGGAATGTTATAGTCATCTATTTTTTTGACACCCTAATTATATTTTTAACTGATTTAAATTTGCAAACCAGTGTTTAGAATTATTACTAGAATATGCTATTAATATATACCATCCTTCTATTTTGTGAAAACTTTTTTACATAGAAAAACTGATACACCGATATACGCAATGACGATTAAATAGCTATAGCGTTTGATAGTGTATTCGATGTTCTTAATCGCTATGAAAATTATTCAATACGATCAACATATTACTTCATGCTGATTGAGCGTATATGGCCATGTTTATCACAGTGAATAAAATCATAATTGTAAAGTAAATAATTTAAAGATTTGAATAAGCAAACAATATTTATTTACATAAAATCGTCATGCACCATTAGACACTGTGAAAATCACAGCGATTCATATGTTTTCCCACGTTTATGTTGATGTGCAACGTACGGAATCTGAAACATCTAAAACCACTCTGGTAAAGAATTCAGGACTGATTGGCCAAAATATCTTAAATTTTCTGTCTGGTGAACAGATCCTGCTGACATGCTCTGCTAAGAAACCCTACGTACTGACAGTATTTTCTAGGCAAAATCCCTGGTAGAAATTTCATCAATAAAAATTGTGTATCTGTTACTCGTTGGCTAACTTTATAGGTTATGACTGTGTTTATAACCAATAGTTAAGGGTATGGTTTCACGCTACTTTACCGATCGAAAATTATAATTTTATAAAGTTACAATTTTTGAAAAAACTATACATCGGAATGAGTTTTCCTTTGATAGATCACTTCATTTAATTTCGATGAAGGGCGGAAACTCTAAAAATTAGCGGAAAAAAGCGTTAATCGAAAATAATTAGAAAAACAAATTTCTCAGTTCGAAAAAATCAAATTTCTCAAAAACGGTGTTTCGTAGGGAAATTTCCTATTCAGAATCATTTTATCTTTGAAAAATGAAGGGCGGAAACTTGGTTTGATAAATCATATCGCAAAAAAGCAAAATTACATTTTTCTAAAAAGATGCGATCAGCTGTAAGAATACAATGGCCGTGCAAGAAGCCATGTTTCATAGTTGGCATCAATGCTAATGTATAGTTTGGTACGCGCCAACTTCAAATTCGAATTTTAAATGTAAATTGAATTTGTTTTATATGTACAATTTCTACAAATAAACACTTTTTCAACATAAAACTGTTTTATTTTATTTAAAACATAAATATGTAAAAAATTTAATATTATAAGAGAGAACAATATAGTTTACATCATTTGCGAACTCATTATTTTTTTTTTAATTTTCAGTATAGCAAAATAAGTAATCTATTCGTTTCTTTGTTTGAAACAAAAATTTTTTTTGAATGACTTTATTGAATTAGCAAAACTTTGGCATATCCTAACTTTTTTAGAATGAAAATATGTTTTGAAAAGCAAATGATAAGGATTACTTAATTTTATTGCTAATATAATTTTATTATATAATATAATCTCATCAAATATTATTTTATATTATCTTTCTTTAAAAATAAACAGTTGTAAATAATTTTATTAAGATAAGCCCATATGGAAAAAATTTCTGGAAATAATTGTAAATAAGTGTTACTAACTGTAAATAACTGTAAATAACTATAAATATTCAGTTGTTTATATTTATTTACCGTTATTTAAATTTATTTATTTTTTTTACAATTATTCACATTTATTTACGATTATTTATATTTTTTCATAGTTTTTTACAGTTTTTTGAAAAAATAACATTTAGTTAAAATGATAAGTATTATAATGCATAAATAAAATTGAAGTTTTAAGGTTCAACATGTACATATATTTATGATTTAATTTATTTACAAAATTCAAAAACTAATCATTCATTTCTACCAAATTGAATTCTTTGTCAAATAAAAGAAAGTTTTTTTGCAGTTTGTGTTTTACGGAGAGTCTTGTTCATTTATCTTTAAAAAAATTTTGTCAAAAAAGAATATATTTCAAAATCTTTTCTATTCTTTTTATATTTATGTTTGATTGATAAATCTATATATAACATGAATGTAAAATTTAAATTCCGAATAAAAAGATAAATATTAGGAAAATAATGAATTTGAAAAATAGATTTCTACAAATTTTTCAAAAATAATATTATGAATTTTATTTTATACTCATTACACTAAGATTAAAAAAATTAAGTGATTTTTCTCACGTTTTTTCAAAGTCTTATCTTAATAAAATTACTTACGACTGTTTATTTTTCAAAAACCATAATTATCAATAAAATTAAGTAATCCTTATTATTCGCTTTTTAAAACATTTTCATTCTAAAAAGGTTAGGATATGCCAAAGTTTCGCTAATTCAATAAAGTCATTCAAAAAATATTTTTGTTTTAAACAAAGAAACGAATAGATTACTTATTTTGCTATAATGAAAATAAAAAAAAAAATAATGAGTTCGCAAATGATGTAAACTTCATTGTTCTCTCTTATAATATTAAATTTTTTACATATTTATGTTTTAAATAAAATAAAACAGTTTTATGTTGAAAAAGTGTTTATTTGTAGAAATTGTACATAAAAAACAAATTCATTTACATTTAAAATTCGAATTTGAAGTTGGCGCGTACCAAACTATACATTAGCATTGATGTCAACTATGAAACATGGCTTCTTGCACGGCCATTGTATTCTTACAGCTGATCGCATCTTTTTAGAAAAATGTAATTTTGCTTTTTTGCGATATGATTTATCAAACCAAGTTTCCGCCCTTCATTTTTCAAAAATAAAATGATCCTGAATAGGAAATTTCCCTACGAAACACGGTTTTTGAGAAATTTGATTTTTTCGAACTGAGAAATTTGTTTTTCTAATTATCTTCGATTAACGCTTTTTTCCGCTAATTTTTAGAGTTTGCGCCCTTCATCGAAATTAAATGAAGTGATCTATAAAAGGAAAACTCATTCCGATGTATAGTTTTTTCAAAAATTGTAATTTTATAAAATTATAATTTTCGATCGGTAAAGTAGCGTGAAACCATACCCTTAATGGTTGGCGAAAAATTGGTGACAATTTCTACCAATGGTATGTTTAAATACTGTTAAAAGTTAAATAAGATTGATTTAAAGTTATGTGACAATCATAATATATGTGTTGGTGCTATAATAATGCAGTTGTCCTATCTTCTAGAATTGCTGTATCAACTTTTCTAGTATTGCAGGTTAAACAGTTAACACTTACGTTATCGATAAATATTGTTATCATGAGGATAATTATCGCTGATTCAGCTATATTAACTTTGTTTAATTTAGTTAAGTATATTTTCGTCAGTGTGTCAATGTGTTTTTTTAATGTACCCATATAAGCTAAGTATATTACACTTGGTGTATGTTATATTTTCAAACACTTCCGGCAACGTTTCAGGAATTGAGTTGCGTTTATCAAAATAATCAATTTTGAATTGGACAATTATTATCATTCAGTCGAGGTCTCAGTGGCTCAGTCGGTAGAGCGATGGATTCGTAGTCTCGAGGACTCGGGTTCGAATCCTGCTCTCGGCAGCCGATCGACACAAGCATCACTGTATACGATACATATGCTTTGTTCTCAAACATACTGAGAAACCTCCGTCGCTAATTAGCATTGCAACAATAGCATATAAATAAAGCGACGATAAATAAAAAAAAAATTCTCTTGATCTTTTTCTATTAATATCAATGTTTTTTTAACTTTTTAATATAACAATATCAGAGTATGTTTAACACATTACATCAGGTCAGAACCCTCTGACACACCAATATTTTACAGCTTACATTATAACCGGATATTTTCCCGGCTTAACGGAATTGCGAAATTATAAAATATTTTCATTAAATAATACTTTTTTCAACTAACATTAAAAATTTTCATTCTGATAATACTTATATCGGTATGTACATATTCATAAAGATAATTGTCAATATTATAATAACGAAATTTTGAACATTTTTAAAAGAAAATGTAAAATGATTTTAATAAACTAAATATTATTTAAATCATCATTTTTTCTTAAAGTACCAACTTTATGATCAATGTAAACTAATAAAAAATAAAGTTAATACAAATTTTCTTTTAATCATATGATAAGTAATTAAAAGAAGTACGTAAGAGCGATACTGGAATTATATTCAGGATACTACTAGTTGAGGTACACAATGACGTGTTACGCTGGTTAAAACCGCAACCATGGAGTTCAGTACTACATACACCGAAGTCCATTCAAGTCCTTCAATATATAGATATACAAAACTATGAGTAAAGCTATGCGGCAATGGTTATATGTTTGTATGTGTGATTCTCTTCTCGTAACTCATATACCAGTTACGTCGAATAGAAGCTCGTGTTCGCGGTCATAGTGAGCTATACGGTCTATACTCTACTGATATACACATAGGTAGCATGTAACGCTGAATACTGCAGTCTGTATACATAGGAAGAGTTCGATTCTCAACTGATTACATCAATTTTGTGATGCTAGTAGATGTGAGTTCCATGTATGTATAGTTTAAATCGAGAACAGCGAACGTGATAACGTGGAACCTCGAGGAGACGTCGCGTTATTTCACACGAGCGTTTCAATACGTTGACGATTTTTCAAGTGCCTATACATACAACGGCTAGTTCAATCATTCACAGGGATTTGATTTTCGTTGACAGTTTACTACAATCTGTCTTCCACTTTCAGCACTTTAGATATATACTTCTAATTTCGATTAGTCCGCATTTTCAAAACTGACAATGTCATTGTTTAAACGATTTTTAACATTGATACTGTTTTGTTTAATAGTGTATCGTAAATATTAATGTGATACTTTTATACATTGAAGAAGATTTTTATTTTTCATTCGTGAATAATTTTCATTTAAAAACAAACTAAAATTTAGTCTTCAAGATTAAAGTAACATTATAGAAAATTATCATTAATTATAAATTATTAATTATTATTAACAATTACATAAAATATTTAAAATATTCAATCAATATGAATTACAAAAAATAATTGTTGATTAAATTTAAATAAAAACATTTTGCTGCAATTTCACTTAAAAAACGCACGATAAAAATTTAATTTTTACAAGAGTATTTTAAAAAATAAACAATACTGAAGTAAAATACAATTGGAATATGTTTTTATTATTTTAATATAAGAATATCATTAAATATCATAATATTTTTATTTAAATATTTAATAAAATTTCATTCATGTCATGAATTTTAATTAATTAAATAATTTTTTTGTTCTATACTCACTAGAAGAGTGTCACACCTCCGGATCACGGATTTTGCTCAAATTTAGGGATAAGTTTTCAGATGATAAAATATGAAAAAAGCTAAAGTTATAGTCATAAATACTCAATATTTCCCTAGTTACAGGCGATTAAAGAAAATCACTAAAAAAGTTACTAGATTTTTAAATGCATATAGTTCTTTAACGTCAATAGCTACAAGCTTGAAACTTTTTTTAAATTAAAGCTGAGCTCAAATCCTTTCGAAACAGTAGCTACAGCATATCAAAATATTATTTTTTCCCAAAGTTAGAGCGTAATAAGGATCGGACCTAATTTCAGCTTTTATTATTAATTAATGTTTTTAAAAGAAAAATCAGGTCCAATGTTTATCACGCTCTAACTTTGGGAAAAAATAATATTTTAACATGCTATAACTACTAATTCGAAAGCATTTGAGCTCAGCTTTAATTTAAATAAAGTTTCAAGCTTGTAGTTATCGACGCTAAAGAACTATATGCGTTTAAAAATCTAGTAACTTTTTTAGTGATTTTCTTTAATTGCCTGTAACTAGGGAAATACTGAGTATTTATGACTATAACTTTAGCTTTTTCCATATTTTATCATCTGAAAACTTATCCCGAAGTTTGAGCAAAATCCGTGATCTGGAGGTGTGACGCTCTCCTAGTCAGTAAGAATATTTTATAATAGTATATTATTCACCTAGGGAGTAAAAATGAAAAATGTCTGAAATCGTATGTAAATTGTCACCCGAGCCGGAGGCGAGGGTGACGAACATACGATTTAAGGCATTTTTCATTTACTCCCATGGTGAATATACGATTTTTTTACACAGGCAGCGTACAGTGGGTACTTTACTTTTCGCTGGGAGGGAGTAAAGTACCCACTGTACGCGCCCTGTGTAAAAAAATAGTTTTAATTGTGTATTATTTAAAGCGTAGATAAATACAAATAAATATTCACTTAGGAGAGTATACTGCATTTGAGACTCGGATTTTCTTCTAACTTTGGAATATTTTTTCTTGTATCCAATTATGAAATAAATTATGTCCATTCGGTTCTATGCTCAATTTTTTTAAAACTATTAGTTGTTTTGTGTGGATTTTAAGACTGGATATTCTAGAAGGTTTTCATTTATGACATATCAAAGATAAAATTAAAACTGTTCAATTGAAATAAAAATTTTTTATTTAAAAAGTTAAAAGGGAATAAAAAAAGCGCAATATTTAGCTGAGCTTTAAGAACAAAATTTGTTTTTAATCGAAAGGTTTTAAGTTCAACTTTAATATGTCATTAGTAACAAGCTTCTAGAATAATTAGTTCAAAAACTGCGCAACTATAAACCAAACAATTTAAGGTGGCTTTTTCCAAAACGCAATCACCTATCAAAATGTTGAAAAAAAATGTTGTTCTCGAGACATGGCGGTCGCGAAACTCTAGACAGCCGCGCATCGATCGGCAGAGCGCCCAGTCGGGGCCCAGCCGTCCCAAACGACTAAACATCAGCGAGTTTCCTTTCGTCCACCAGAGGCGCTTTTCAGAATCGAGGCGCTGAATCATAAGCGCAGACTGACGGCGCCTTCGGGACAGCACGCACCAAACAGTACACACAGCGTAGAGTTCGCGACAGAAGGCGCAAACAATACCAGTGTATCGATTGTGAGAAATTTCTTGATATTTTTTTCAACTCAATAAAGTAATTTATTCTTGTTAACTGAAAAAATTATGAAATTGAATAAATTTTTGAAATTTATAAATAATATCTTTTTCTACTATTAAAAATTATAATTTTATTTTTAAGCAATAATTATACGATTTAAAAACCATTTTATCACATCAGCCATTATATTCAATGTGTATATTCAATCATTTCGCAAAATTGAGAAAGAGCCACCTCAAAGCAATATAATTTTTAATACAAATAAATGAACTTTTCATTAAATTAAGAAGAAATTATTAACTACCTATTGAAAATAAACAAAAGATATTCAAATATTTTAAATACAAAAAAAATTTGCTTTCATAGAACACTTAAAATAACTTTTAATTATAGGTAATGTTAAGATCAAAAAAGGTTTTATTACTATTATTTATAGTGAAAACTTACATTTTTTTAATTGACAGTGAATTTTCGAAATTTTGTTAAGGGGATATATTCATATTGGACACTAAGAAATAAAATATAATTTTTTTATTAATGTTTAAATTAATTTTAAAATATTTAAAATACTACCTTAAAGTAGACATAAATACCTTTATTTCAAGCTCTATTAGGCTTATTTTACTCCAGCCATACTTCCATGATCATTCGATGAACCTTCGAATCCATAATTCCTGCACAGTAAGGTTTCTAATGACTTAATGAACTAATTCGACTTTACCAAACGGATTTGGCTTCAGTATTGATGTCATTTTTGTTTGAATGTAGGGATTTTCAAAAACCAAAAATTTTTTACTTTTCAACAAAAATTTCTAATTTTTTAACAAAAAATCTCAATTTTTTAAATAAATTTAAATATTTTTGGATTTTTTTACCGCTTTTAGTCATTTAATTTCAAAATCCTATATTCATACAAGAATGACATCAATACTGAAGCTAAATCTATTTGGTAAAGTTAAATTAGTTCATTAGGTCATCAGAAACCTTACGGTGCAGAAATTATGGGTTCGAAGGTTCATCAAGTGATCATGGAAGTATGGCTGGAATGAAATAAGCCCAATAGGGCTTAAAATAAAGGTGTTTATATTTACTTCAAGGTAGTATTTTAAATATTTCAAGATTATTTTAAACATTAATAAGAAAATTGTATTTTATTTCTTAAGGTCCAATATGTATATACCCCCTTAATAATAAATAAAAAATGAAATTTTGAAAAGTTAAATTAATTTTTAAGAGAATACAAGATTCAGACATTACATTTTTTCAAACTTTTAATCTTAATCGAAAAATTTTTTAAATATCTTCATATTATATCTTATAATTTTAATTAATAAAAAGTATGATATAGACGTGTTTAAAAAAAAATTTGAATTAAAATAGGAAATTTGGAAAACTGCAATGTGGATATCTACGTATAAATCATATACTCTATCATCTAAATGAAAGTCTTGTCTCAAAAAAACTTATTGATAGTGTACTAAAATTTTATTTAAATCTTCAGAACGAAAAATATTGATTATCTCTCTAGCTCATTTAAAATAAAATATCGGATGAAAAAAAATCGATAAACTTTGTTTTCAGATTGATAGCATACTTACAAGGGCTTAAAGAACCAGAAAAAAATTAGACGTGGGTGTGCTTAAAAAAAATTTCTTTAATTCCAAACCAAGAAAAGTTTCTTTTTTTCATTTTATCTATTAACAAATTTTAATCTGATTGTGGTAAGTGTCTAGAGAAGCGAAAATTTTTGTAAAATTATTCGTATTTAAGAAAGGTGGTTTCATGCAATCCTTAAATTTTAGAGATGAGAACAAATCTTTATTAAATTTATTTATAAAGATATTTAGCATATTTTAATATGGCTTATCTTCAAAGATATAAATTTTCTTATTCTATAAACGTACAAACTCACAAACATTGATGAAATCGTATGCAGCACGCCCTTATGTTATTTTCCTGTTACATTTAAAACTTTTCTTACTCTCTTTAATAAGAAATAGTTTTGAAAATTGTTTTAAAATTAATGATGCTCTAACTCGTAACTTTTCTAAACTAAAAATTTTATTTATTTATCATGAAAATTCTGTTTACGACTTAATCGTATTCAAATTTGAATAAAAAGGGTAGACCTAGACTTTATTATTAAATTATAATTTATTTAATTTTCTTTAATGTACAAAAGAAATTTTATTATTTATATAATTTTTATTTTTGATTCACATTAACGTAAAAAGTGTTTTCATCTACATGTAAATATAAAAGTTAACGTACGATTTGCAAAAATATTATGTTTCCTTAGTAAAACATTCATATATTTTTATATGACAGTTTTATTAAACGTTCCCACGTCATAAAAGAAAGTCTTAAAAATAGAAGAGTAAGATTTACTGGCTACATGGCGAAGATTTAGTAGATACTCCATTAAAGTTACCATATTCAAGTAATAATTGTTAACTTTATTTTTAACTCAACAATTATTTTGTATTAAAAGAACACTCTAAAATTATAAAGTATCAAAAAACTTAAAGAACAATAACCATTTTTTTCATACTTTATATAATGATATAAAATATCTACGTTTCGGAAGAAAATCAATACTTTCATCTAGTTATATTTAAAAAACTAATTCCAATATATGCCTGGATTTTCATTTCCATATTTTATTTATAAATTTGTTTTCTCTTGTTCAATGTCCATAAAAGCTTGCATTTTAAATGACAATTATTTATCTTTTATAAAATGCACATAAATTTCGTATTCGTAACAATGAACGTAATCAAATCATACATATATTATCAAAATCGAAATATTAAATAAAAAAAAAAGAATATTTTTAAACATTACATTTTATTTTCGAATTGGTTGAATAAATTTAAAAATGGGTGACTTAATCTTATTAAAGTATTTATAATCCATATATTCTTTATAAAAAATAAATAAATTATTCTAAAATCAAAGAGAAACAGATGTATATATATTGGTTTGAATTATAGCATAAAAAGCTCAAAAGTTCTAAAATAAGTAATTTATTCGTAGTGTTATAAAAAAACTATAGTCAGTGTTGTTTTGAAGTAATTTTAAAATTTTTATATTTTAGAATCCATTATTTAATACAAATAATTAATTTAATATTTTTTTCATTCTTCTTAATTCTTTTTAATAAATGTATAAAAATATTTTTTTAAAAAAAAAACATTGTCAAATAAAATAATTATTATTTTTAAAATTCATTACTAAATTAGAATATTATTTGTTCATGTAGACTTCAAGGTGAATGTCAACTACTGCATTGGCAATGAAAATCGTGCGTTTGGAATTTGAATAATGGAGAAGATGACATAGTGGCACACGAAGTATATGTGCATAGACTCTCAGATATCTCGTAGTTTCAATAACGCATATATCCTGTTGTCGGTCAAATAGTCGCACGTGATACTAGTCGACGAATACAATTTCTTCCTACATAAAAGTTCATTACTACAAACGTTCTTATAAACATAAGAATGCAATAACTACGTGACGCACAAGTAAGAATGAAAGATAATAACTATTGTAGCAACCTCCTGTTTCTTCCCCTTGTATTAGGACACGAGTACTATACAAGTTTCTATATGGTGTACAGTAGGATTACTCCTGTGTGTAAGAGGGCTGAGACTGAGAGAGGAAAGAGGGGCATTCGTGATTTGTTGGTAACGTATTGCCCATTGCTGTAGGAATTAGCCGGCCTTTCTAACAGGGGGATTGCTATGGGCAAGCATGCACGTCGTCATGTTTATGGTGAAGCTCTCTCGTTCGACAGGAATTTCATATTCAGAGCGCTCGCTCGCAGATAGAAGGGAGAGAAGAGGAAAATTGACGAGACTTTTGCATACCAGTATATATTGCAATGACTATATGTGTGTACACAAAGATCGCGTTTGCTCGTTGAGTATATTTTACTAGTAGGCTTATATGCATGTCTTTATGTAACGAGAGCTTCTGTTATATCGTATTGTTAATGAAGGAACTTTCTTTTCGAGTCTTTGCGAATGTTAGGGAGTAAAAAGGCTGTTTTGTTACTAGTTCGAGTCGTGTTATTGCAACTTTCTTACCGACCCTATACAAACATGAACTTGCTAAATTAATCTGCTCGTTTAAAGCTTTACTAATGTAGAAAAACGACTACAAAACTTTTCGACTATCTTATTTCTTACAGTACGATTATAACTGCGATTATAAATTTAGCATCTGAGTACAATGTAGTTTCAAAACTAGCATATTCTTTCTATGAAATCAATAGATACATAACAACCATTAAGTGTAAATTATGATTTTTTATATTTCCATAATTAGCGCAATGCTTTTATTAAAAAAAAAAAGAATTGAAAAATAGACTTAAAATTTGTTTGATTAAAAGACAATAAGCAACGAAAATGAAAAAAGATTTATTAAATTTAATTTATAAAAGCTTTGAAATTTAAATGTTATATTAAAAATAAATAAATAAAATAATAATGACAATTTAATATATGTCACGTTGAATATAATAAAATATATATTGTGAAAAATTTTGCATATTTATAATGAAATTCTTTTTCGTCAAAAATTCTTTTGTTAAAATTTCATTCGAAATTTTTGTGTTAATTTGGATTTACATATTTTTGTATGAAAATATTTATTTAAAAATCCATACGTAGTTTATTCATCAATTCAAACAAATAAGTTATTCTTATGTCTTATGCGGAGCAGATGGGAGTATTAAAATAACGCGAAATTTAAAAAAGTATAAGTTACGAAAATAATACTAACAACTTTCTACTAAATTAAGTTAAAATTAGAAATAAATCTACTATATCCGTTATAACATGTTATCAAACATCCTTCCTAAACAGTTTATACCAAACAGTTGACACTCTGACACATTGGAAATTTATAAGTACATATATGCAGCATTCAATACATCCTCTTTGGAAAAAACTCATGACGCACACACGGAGACGCGCGCGTGGATGTAACTACTTGACGTTAGCGTCTTGCATCCTTATAACTTTTCCTCTAAAAAGAAAGAATCTGTGCTCGATAAAAATATAAGAAAGGCACGAAATGGTAAATATCTCCGTTAGTCTTTTTTAAAATATGTATAAGCCGACGAAAATCACGCGTATATACGTATCTCTAAATTTAGGATTCTTGTAACGTTGGCCAAGGAGAATGCGAGCGTCGTTTCATCCCGTATATAGTCGGAAGTCGCTTGACGGATGGGAGCAATTGAGAGACGCGTGTCTCTTCAGTAAGACAAGTAAAAGTTTAAGAAAGAGACAAAAAACTTGTCCGTGTTTAAAAGCCAACTTCTTGGTCATAGGACGAGTTTTCTACTAAAACCTCGAATTTGTTCGTGTCCCATTGAAAGCAATTTTAAGGGAAACAGTGAGAGGGGAAGAGAGATAAAGTAAGAAACAAGCTCTATAGTTCATTCTTGCTCTTTTCGCTTTGTACCATATGAGTATGAAAAGCTTTTAGCGCCTCAAAGCCACAAAGTTCGTTTCTTATATTTTTAATTTTTACGAGTAACCAGCCGCGTACGTATGTATAAAGCTTTTTGGGGCGCGCGACATGCCGTCAAGCGCCGAAAACAAGCAACGTATTCTCATTTTAAAGGCGATCTTTAATTCTTAGTTTCCTTTTTTAAATTCTTATTTTCTTTAAATGTTTTCGTCTAAAACAAAGGTTTATAATTTATCTAAAATACTCAGCTAAAATATTTAAATGCGCTATATTTTAAAACGTTCTTGACAATATTATAGAATTCTATATTTTATGAAATGGTTATACCAAATTTTTTTAATGTATCAATTTTTTCCAATTTAAAAGCATATATGAATATCTACTAATTGTTATCTTGCCGTTTATCTTATAACTTGAACGTATTGTTAAAACTTTGGACAATAAAATTGACTATGAAAAATCAATCATTTGCACATAAATAATAACTTTATCACAGATTAAACTTTATGCGTCTGGTAAAGTTTCTTTTATCTCTGTTTTAATATACAATTTGTCTTTGTTTAAGTATATTCACTTTAGTGTGTTCACAAAGATAATAGGTAAAAATCATCGTGCACAGCAAGCGCATATTTCTTTATCAATACTTAAAAATCACTACCCACGCATTTGCAACAGCATCCATAATGCTATACGTTATGGTATTTATGTTAAAAAATCACTTGTTTGTAAATCATACTTTGAACGATACGACGAGAATTGCCATTAGTCGTTATTTCGTGATTTCATCTAGGTCGATCGATCATAAGAGTTTAAGTTTAAAATATCAAAGACGCCAATTCTATTTAAGCAAAGAATTATAAGTTTATATATTTACTGATATATCTTTAATTTTTATAGATTTTAAATAATAAAATTTGCTTGAACATAATATCTTTTGTACTTAATCAGAAGTTTGTAATTTAAATTTGACTTAATATCATTTGAAAAACTACAAATTATAAAACCTAAATATAAGAATAAATTCTTAAAAATTTGATCTAAATGACAAATAATTCAGAATATTTATAATCTACTTATATATTAATAACATTTAAAAAGTATAGAATAATCCTAAATCCTCTAAAAATTTTCATAATTATCGCTAATTATTTGAATGCAGTAATAAATATAATGTCAGTTTACGTAGTATAAATACTTTGTCAAGTAAAATAAATAATATAATCATTTACGGTCCAGATATTTCAAATATCATTAATTATCAAAGTAAATTTATTTGTTGAAAAAAAAAACATTAAAGCAAGTTTTATATAATGAATAAGTGAAAGAGATGCATTATAGACATCAAGCTGATAAGGGTGTAAAAAGAAAAAGAGAAAGAAAACAAACGACAGGAAAGTCAGACTGCCGGGAGGTGATCGATGACCTTCTCAATCCGTTTATACGACCGCGAGATCGATCGAGCTTTGGCACGATTCAAAGATTACTTTGAGAAAAATATTCAGATGGAAAGTCTGAAAAAAGATAAAAAAGTACGAATGAAAACACATGGATTAAATAAATTTTAAATTAACTAATACAATTTTGATTTATTATCAACTATGAAAAAGAAACATCAATTCAATAAAAAAAAAGTAAATGAAAAAAGGTAACTCTGTTTAAAAAAAATTAATGACCTAAAACTTAATTTCCATCTTAGATCATATAATTCCAACATTATTATTTATGAACAAAATAATTTTATGTATGTAATAATTTTACTAGTAAAACATTGAAAAATATTTATAATTGACACACATTTCTCAAAAATGTGCGTATAAAATATGAAGATGCGTTAAAAATTTTAAAAAAAAAGTTGAAATTTACTAGAAAATGCAAATTTTGACATTATACGACGGCAATCTGCATATAATTAAAAATAAAAAAAAGCTCTTGTTAGACTTGATTCTCAGTAATTTTGTAGATGATAAAAAAATAAAATACCAAAGGCGAGTGGTGCTTTAAACCGGATCGTTGCTGCGATAATTGCAACGATGCGATCTTTCACCGGTTGGACGTCGAATAATCAGCGGGTGGTAATTGCAATATAGGTATTGCTAAGTTTAACGCATATAAACCAACTCTGTACTAATATTTTACTGAATATCTATTATGCGTTAGATGAAAATTATTATTCAATTTAATATAACAACGTAAAAAATAATATTCACATTTTAATGATGTATGCATTTAATATAATAGCGTACGGTTGTACATGCAAATAGTGTAACAAGAAATAGCTGTATACGACAATCGTTTCTTTGTGTTAATTTTATAAATTACGCGGGATCAATAAACATGTGCTGGAATCACAGAAGATTTAAACGTTTATTTTAGAGCTTGTATGATTGTTATAAATAATAATAATGTTATAATATTTGACTATTTTTTACAATTATTATCTTGATATAAATCAAATGTAAATGAAATTTTAATCAATCAACATTAAAAATATTAGGGCAAATTTGCGTTAAATAGAAAATTTTTGCTTGCTCAAAAGTTTTACTGGTTGTTTTATCCTATAGATTATGTATTGTTAGGAAATATTAAAGTTTTATAATTATTTCTATACATTACTCCTGTTATTATGATTATTTGAGAGCGTTTGTACTGGGCAAATATTCTGAAAACAAAATAACAATAGCGTGTTCAAATCTGCATTAATGAACAAAACATTGATCATCCTAAATTGTAAACTTTCCAAGCACTCGCACCTATTCGCATAGACCTTCGACTTGTATTTTCGGGCTTTAGTTCGCATTGCGACAGTATACATTGAAAATAGGAGTTGTACAAACGGGTAGAGAGCTTGTGTATAACATCTACGAAGCAAGCAGTTTCAGCCAGTACATGCTCGGCATTCTCTATTTGTGGCTCTTTATTCAAACGCAGCTTATATACTATTGCTGGTAGCTCAATGCTTTTGCACTTTATGTAATTCAGCGGATCGTCAAATGACGTTCCATTGGCTGCTATCTTATAAGATCAATAAAAAATTAATATGACAAATTAAATGTAAATAATAAGAAAAACTATTGCAATAGTGATCGTATATATGAAAGATAAATATTGGCTTTTACAGTACTTCTCCGTAATTTTTATGAGATTTCAATTTATAATTTTTAAGCAGAAATGTTAGAAAGGATTTTTTTCTAACCACTCATTCTAAATGTCAAAATCATAAATTTTTTTCTAATCATAAACGGGCATTTCTGCCCTTTAACATTTAAATGTGCATTTGAAGACAATACAGTTGACATATTATTTAACGTGGTGTCAACCCAGGGCAGAGTCAGTAAAAATGCGACCAGACAAGGAATCGATCTCGCGCCAAGGAGAATATAAGTCCCGCGGCTTAGCCACTCCGCCACCGAGTTCTACATTTTATTACAAACGCGAGAAAACTTTGGTTTTTATAGAAATATTCACAAATTGTCCATAGAATTTCACTAAAGAGCAGGATATTTTATCAAATTCTAATATGAATTGTAAAAAAGAAAGTAAATGTTAAATAACTTTCCACACAATATTGTTGTTTTTTTTTTCATTTTTCATAAGCGAAAATACAAATTCTAAAAAACATTCTTTCGAGCAAGTGTACGTTATGTTCTAATTTAAAGTGTTTATATCTGAACGTATGAAAAAGATTAATAGGAAAAATTATTTATAATTAAATCTAATACAATTTCTGAATTGATAGATTTTGATTTCATCAATACTCCCGAGTTATTTATTTTTAAGAAATCTAGACAATCAAATAATATAGCTCATATCTTTTGAAAATTTAATTATCAGACAAGCTTTTTTAAAAGTATTTATTAATTCCTAAATATTAATAAAAACTCTAAAACAAAGGTGAAGTCTTCTATTTCTTAGATTATATTCGAGATGATATTAGTTTTAGCTATCTAAAATAGCTATAGTTAAATATGTAGGTATAAAGGTGATATTATTCGTCGCATACTATTCCGGTGCATTGTTTAGCATTTGCAGAGCGGTGACGATGGCTTTTCCACATTTATGTTATATACTTGGGCGAGATTAGATTTTACAGCCATCCCGAACGAGAACGAAGAGAAAGCCGCAGGAGGAATATAGGTGTGAAGCAAATTGTACGTTGTCGAGAAAAGAGAGAATCTTCTCTCTCGCTCGTTTAATTCTACACGTTGCATTTGTACCTTATACGGATATACGTATGAGCTGCGACGGTAGTAAGCACCAAAGATCGTAATGATTCCCCAACGTTGTCGACACTTTCTATCTTGTTAATTCTGACCAAAGCTAGAAGACGACGACGATTTGCCGACAACTCTAAAGCAAGCGCAAAAGGATGACGACGTTATATCGCCTCTTCGTTACGGCCCGCGGCTCCCCATTTGCCGTAAAAGCGCGACAAGCTCCAGAGGAAGATAACGTTGATAGCCTTGCTCTACTCTGCTATTCTAGCGTAACTCCAACAGAAAGAGACTAAATAAGAGAGAACGAAATTATACACGATTCTAAAATTTACTCGAATATCAAGCACAATCGGTTTATTATCCTCGTTAAATTTATTTTTATTTATATTGTCAGATAAAACGTTATTTTTTTCATTTTTTTCTGTCATTTAAATGTAATACTCTTCCTGGAGAGTAATCAATTTAAATGTCTTTGATAATTTTTTAATTATTGTTACACATTTCTTACATTTCAAATAATTTATAAATAATAAAAAATTAAATTTTTTAATACATTGCTCGAAGAATATTTTCTTTTAATTACACACCATTATTTCTACATTAAAAATTTGAAATCTTACTGAGCACCAGATTGTCCATAATTTTAATATAAATTCATAATTTGCTTTTAATTAAAAAAACCTTACATCTTTACTTTAATGACATTCAATTAACAGCAATAAAATATTTATCCTACGTTACATGCAGTCGTGATGGTCTTTAAAAATAAAATGAAAAATCGTATGAAATAGAATTGGTGTTATAATCATCGCTAAGAAATCATCTTGCCTTGCACGTCTAAAATTTGTATGAATGAGATAAAAATAAAAATTTAAAAAAAAAAGAAAAACACGTGAAAATTTAGATGAATAAAAGGATTTTTCTGGGGGGGTTATAATAAAAGAAGAGACAAAAGAGCCATTGAAAATGGCAAGTATACGATGAGATTTATTCAAAAGAGTTTATCAGATCCTCTTTCTGTGCGCCGTCAAGTTAGTTTGGTCGTGCGATTTCTCAGGCTTTTCCCTAAAGCAAATACGGAAAGCCTCCGTGCCAGCACGTCCAAGCACATATATCTACTACAGAGCTCCTTTTCCTCTATCTTTCTCTTTCTAGTATTATACGCGTCCAAAGGCATATCTTTTACTTCCGTACTCCTCTGAAAACGCCTCTCTTTCTCTATTCTATTCCCTCTCACACATACATATACATATATATAAAGTACGCGAAACGAGCCTTCGGGCTATAGCTAGTGCTGCTGCCACTGCTGCACATAGTGCACATAGTCGCGCACGTGCGCTCGTTTAACATCAGGATGAACGTAGGGGCGGCAAGAGGAAGAACAGAAAGAGGAGAGAAATTGAGAACGGCACTCTCTTTCTCTTACGCTTGTAAGAGCTCTTTTGCGCTTCATACGTATATGAGAGATAGATAGATCGAGAAAGAGAGATAGTCGATGATAAAGCGAGCCCGAACCAAGAGGAATATATGTATATATATGAATACCGTGAAAAAGGGCTCTATGAAAGCTGGAAAAGGTAAAAAATTCTTCGAAAAGTATAAGAAAACTTATTACACCAATCATAAAGATAATATTTTTGCAATAGTAAAGAAAGTAATAGTATTGGCGAGTGAGTGTCGTTGAAATATGAATGATTTTAATTTTATCTAAAATAAAAAAAAGTCAATAGAAGGAAGTCAATGATAAGAGACAACACCAATCCAGATACTTAAAAATTAATAATCATTGAAATATGATTCAGACGTGATATTGTTTTATGGTTTTACATGTTATTATTATTGTTTTGTATAATTTTTTCAACTTTTTATTATTAATTTATAAACAAATAAAGCAAAAAATAAGATTCTTTCTTAAAATATTCTTCATTTAAAAATAAATCTTATATTAATGTACTAGTAGACACATCTATATTACTTCAGTATTTATTATTAAGAATGAATGAAAACATATTTTATTAATTTTTAGTTACTTTTCAAAATTAACTGTTTGTTTTAATGACTCTAATTATTAAAATTTTATAATAATCAAAAATGTTTTAAACAGAAGAGACATCCTTATTTCGTAGTATTCTTTAATAATTTAATTTTGTTTAATCTATAATGCTCGAACGCCTTTGCTAATTAATAACACTAACTGCTATTCAAAATCAGCCAATAAAACTGTGAACAAATTTTTTGCAAACTCGGAAAAAAACACATTAAAATCTTTCAAAATATCTTTATACCCGCAGATCGGCATAAAAAGATAGTACAAGCATGCGATAATTTTGAAAGCCCGCTTTGTTTCAAATCTCTTCTATCTGCGATGTCTTTTTTTTCGTTTTTTTTAAGTACATATAGAGGACTTTCTCGCCACCGGCAGTGTGCAGAGCAAACGATCCCTTTCTTCGCAGATGAAATGCGAGAACGCTTTGAAATTAGAAACTACACATCAGGAATTGCTATTTATTTGTACTGCGTATACTTTGAAGTAACATGATGTTAACTTTCTAAAATAAGAAATTTCTGAATACTATAATATAGAAATGTCAAGGGTTTCTTTAACTAAAATTTTTTCTAACTCTCGGATAGTTAACGAAATTGTAGCAGTTAACTTGGCGAGGCGACTGTTGTTAATAAACAATGAACGTGAATAGGGCAAAATTAAAAAAATTTTCATTTATTAGTAATTAAGGAATGGTTTGAAAAATTTAACGCCATTCGTTAACAGTAAAAGAATGGTTCCTTAGGTGAATAATACTTGCAATTTGAGACTGTTAAAAAAATTAAACAATAAATTTTATGTATCTTATTTTTTATTGTAATATCTTTACTACTAATTACATTGATGCCCTTCGACATTACTTATAAATTAATTGGCTGATAATATTCGATTGCATTAGTTGGAACTATTGAAATGAACTGAAATTCAAAAACATGAGTTGTAAGTTACTTTTTTATAGAAACATCATACCTCATAGATACCGTTTTGTATCTATGAACTTCGAAATCCATAGTGATTCAAATGCAAACAATAAATAGTCTTCGCTTTCTTCCTCTGTTTATTATGTAATACCTCTTTCCTACACGAAGAGAAACGTTTGGTTAAATTTTATTATAAATTATTGTTATGGAGAGGCAAACTTGCAGTATCACAAAAATTACTATACTGAATAGTAAAATTTGTAACACTGTAAGTTTGCCTCCCCATAGCTCTTACAATCTAGTAAAATCTAATAAAACATTTCTCTTCCTGTAACTTAATATACATGACAAGCGCCGAGTGTTCTGCGGATTGTTTTCGCACTTCCCAAATATTCCTACTTCAAAATTATTTATGAATACTTGACTTTAAATAATTTTTTGAATATTATGAATGGGATAGGTAATAACACATTTGCAACTGCTTTAATATAGTTTATAGGCCATTCGTTAACAATAAAGTATTTATTACTTGATTGTAAAACTTCAAAATGTTTAAACTATGAATGAATATTTCTTAACTGTTAAAAAATATTCAGTTGACTCTGCTGGCAAAGCTTTGGACTATAATTAACTGCGAATCAACACTTATGATTTATAGTGAGTTAATTATAACGAAGGAAGTCTTATTTTGATTTAGTGCAATAATCTTTTAAAATTATGAATCATTATATATTGAATTGTTGAAGATTTCTAAAAAAAATTATAATAATAAATTGTTGTGAATTTCCAAAAAGAATTTCTAAATTTCCTTTTAAATATTCTCTTAAACGACTAAAAAATATATAATTTCTAAATGTAAAATAATAAGCTCTTATTGATATGAAAATAATATTTAATGACCAAATGAAAACACATTTATGAAAGTAGTAGCTAATGTGTTATGATATGCAAAAGCGTGGAATTTTACGTGAGTCAGACATAGAATGTGATAGCGTGTAATCTGGAAAATATGTTGCGTAATAGTATAACTAAAATAATTAAAAAAATATTATTTTTAAAGTAAAGTTTTATTTTAAAAACAAAAATATAATATATTATTTTGTTCATCCATAAGAGTGAAAATTCATTTTTAAAATTTAAAAAGTATTATAAACTCGGATTCTCTATGGTGCAGATTTTTAATTTTTTACAACATTTTATTTTTAATTTTTTTACTCGAATCTTTTTTAATTTTGTTATGTCGTATTTCTTGAATTTTTCATAATCTTTATGTATGCTTACCATATATAAAATGTATTAACTGAAAACAACAAGATTATTAATTATCCATGTTTGTTTCTTGTTGTGAATATATAATTTTTTTATAAAAACTCAAATCCTTAAATATTTAATTTTTTTCCTAATAATTAAAAATAAACCAATAATATAATATTAAAAAATAAATGTTTCGAAATAATTTTAATATAAAACCTAAGATAACGTAAAAAATAATATTTATATTGACTATTTATAAAAATCATCAGTAAGAAGTTCCCAAAAGTTACGCATTGGGTGGGCTCGAAGGTAGTTCTCAAAGTCGAGTGAAGGGTACTTGTTGATTTAGGCTTACGATTGTAGAATATGCAGCCATCCGTCGTTAGTTTTTTCTTTCTACTTTATTTTTTTTTTCTAACTGACGAACGATTGTCAGTTGCGTAGCTTTATCTATATCTAACGTAAAAAAGCACACGCGTTCGTGTTCAAACGTCGACAATGTTGACATTGGAAACCGACACGATCTTGACTTAGCTTTAACCATACGCTCTTTAATTAACTGTCTTTTTTAAACCCCTCTGCATAAAAAACACTGTTCATGCGGCGCGTTGAATTAAAAAAAAACACACGAACAAAATATCAGAGAATAGTTGAGTTGTAAATATAGGACTGCATTTTTTTTATATATTAAACGATTGGTTGATTTTTTTTTTACACATATCCGGTAGTTTTTATTGATTTTATTCAACTTGTTAGATTTTTAGTTCTCACAAATATGAACATTATTTTTTTAAATTTTTAATTCAATACTGCTGAGAATCTTGATAAATATCCTTTATGCGCTAGAAGCTTAAAGTTGTTTCTAGAAGTTTTAATTAGTTTCTTTGGCTATTAATAATATGTATCAGAAAATTAAATCTGATTTCTTGAAAAAATTTTGACGTTAAAATGTAATTATTATGCTTTCGATATTAATCATACATGTAATTGTTAATGATATCGTCTACATGCATGCATTGTAATTAAAATAGAAGTGCCAAATCATTTTACATTTTATGTATATTTTTAATCCAGAAAACAAAAACAAAATTTCATGCAATCAAAATTCTTTCATGCAAGAATATTTTTAAGATTTTTTTAAACACGTGATATAATCTAAAAATAGAGTAATAAATAAAGTTATGTACATTAAGAGTAATTTTTTTAAAAATACAGTTAATACACAAATTATAACTTAATCATCCGAAAAAATCTTTTCCTCCCCTTTTCGAGGTTCACGCACAAGCAATCTAAAAATATAAAATTTCTTCCGAGTTTTTATAATATCTAAACATTCCTAATTCTCAGCTCATAAGTAACCTCATTAGAATTTTCCGGTCAGGTGCTTATCCCGTATCAACTCTCTTTTCTTTAAGCATTTTTTATTTCTACTTTAAAGCTCTAAGAAAACATTAAATTATTCCCACGTAGCATTCTTATTATCTTTAATTTAGTTCCGTTAATGTAAGTTTCTACTAGCCTCTAACTCATTCTAAAGGATGATAACCAGGCGACAGGCTTTACACGATGCGATGCCAACCGCACGCGCCGCAATGACATGCACACCTGTTTACTAATGCGCCCAAAGTACGATTACCAAAGATTTAGTTGATTAAGAGCCCAGCTGTTAAACTACAATTATTATATTGGAAATGTCCTGAGAAAATGTTTGATTTTGTGTTTAATGTTAAAATTTTTAATATTAATTAAAATTACTTCCATTTGTTATACATAAATTACTTATTTAATTAAATTTTTAACTATTAATTATAGTTGTTTGGAAAATTATTATTAACATGATTGTATCAAAATGTCAATTATTTGCATATTTCTATGGATTTATATTGAAAAATTATATTACTGCGCTGAGAGAAATATTTAATATAATAACAATCAAAAGTTTTTATTGTAACATTATTAGAGACTGTTATTATGGCTAAAACTCCTATGCTTCTAGCAAATTTTACCATCTAATAATATCATCTAATATCACTAAAATATTATCATAGAACTATTGTTAATGAATAACTAATTTTCAAAACAACATTTTTCTCTGGTAAATGTCACACCCTGGAAGTAAATCTAATCGAATTAAAAAAATTTTCAATAATTAATCAATGATTGTTTTTTTTATCAATGAATTGAAAGAGTTTTAAATTAAAAACTAGCATGAAGTAGAATTTACAAATTTTTTAAGTTGTGTAGCATTTTTAGCGCTGTGATAACATTAAAATCAATAGTAATATATAATATTGAGCGATATTTCAATTTAACTAGATTTACTACATTTCTTTATTAACTTATTCCATACGAACACGAATCTAAAACTCTTTAAATCAACATATTCATGGCTTGTTTTATTCAATATGTATTATTTTTACTGGTTTATCAATTGATTTTCTTAAAAAATCACTTTCTTTGATTTTTTAAAGAAGATTAACTAATAAATTAGTAATAATAAATATTGAATGAAATAATCTATGAATATATTGATGTAAAGAGTTTTGGATTCATATTTGTAAAAAATAAGTTAACAAAGAAATGTAATCTTAAATTGTGTAACAATCGAATTAAAAAAGAAGTTTAAATGGAGATTATTGAATTCTTTTTATTTATTTATTTATTTAACGTCGCTGTATTTATGCTATTATTACGATGTTAATTAGCGACGGAAGTTTCTCAGTGTGTTTGAGAACAAAGTATATGTATCGTATACAGTGATGCTTTTGTCAATCGGCCACCGATAGCGGGATTCGAACTCGGATCCTCGAGATTATCAATCCATCGCTCTGCCGACTGAGCCATTGAGGACCTCATCTCTTTTGAATTTAATCATCTCAAAGTTAATATTAAGTGTAAATGTTACTCGCAGAATAACAAAATGGTTATAATCAAGCAAAATTGAAGAAAAAACATTTTTCCTTTAGTAAAAACATCATAAAAAAAAAGAATTTGAAAAATAAAAATATAACAAATTTAGACGATGCCCAGTAAGTTAATATAAAAATAATAAAGTGTACCTTGAATAAAAAAATTTTAATTAAATGTAAGTCTAGATAACTAGATGAAAAAGGGACGTAATATAAATCGCAATGTAATATTGCCGTAAACAAATATTATCATGACTTTACGTGCTAGTATAATGGCTTTATGTCTGTTATCTATGTACGTGTGCTATAATGTTAAGCCACCCCAGCTTGTCAACAAAAGAACTAAAAGGCTATTTCGTACTTGTCACATATATCTATATATTTAAGCTCGTTAAAAGTGTTTATAACACTATTGTATGATTGCGAGACAATCCTATATATGTGTGTGCACATGTATACAGTAGAGTCGCTTACAACGTGAGCAACATTACATCACGTTCAAAAGTAAAAGAAAAAGCCAAGAAAGGGACAACGTATTGGACAAAGGGGGATGGAGCAAATTTTCTCTCAGTTATACGTTGCGCGCTTTGCAGTGACTTTATTTCGCGGCCGAAAAAGTTAACCATTAGACTCCAGAGCACGTTCAGAGAAAGAAAAAAAAAACAGAAAAGCTATGTCGTCGTTCAGAATCAACGAAGATTCGCTGGGTAAAGCTCACTCCCCGTACTTTTCTTCAAACAACTAAGTCACACCTTTTGCGCGCCCTATACGGGTACGCTGACTTTTTTTCTCTTTCTTCTTACTGTTCTTCTAACGTGCCTTGGATAAGAATTTTTGCGGTTAGAATGCACTAGAAGCGAAATGATATAGCAAGCTGGCTTCGTGTAAATTGACCTGATGTATGATTTAAAGATTTTTCCAAGAAAAATTACTCTTCTTATACTGTGATAACAATTTTACAAATATATATTATTTATTGTTTTTCATTTCTATTATATTTAATTTTCCAGTTTCATAATGACTCTTATGTAACTAAAATATAATTCAAATAAATAATTACGTGGCTGTTTAAATATTATATAATTTAAAAAAAAAAAAAATTTTTATTTTATTCAATCAAAGTAATTAACAATTTGATTTTTCGTACCTGTACAATAAGTTTTTTTTAAAATCGTGAAATAAAATTAATGATGTATAGAAATTTATACACGAAATATCGTTATATAATCATATAGTGTAAGTCTGTGTATATGTACATGGAAAATAAATAATAATAATAATTTATACATAAATTTGGTTTTTGTAAAAATATCATTACATATGAATTCGATGTAACGCTTACATGTAATGTTTACAAAATCATTTGAATAATAAATCAAAATATTTGTAAGCTTACATATCAAGAATAAAATAAATAATTAATGAAACAAGAAATCAAGTAAATTTCGAGAATATAAAATAAAATTGAATAAGTGCGATGATGAAATTTTGAGATTTAGTATATCAAGTAGAAAGCAGCAGCATAACACGATTTATCCAAGTTACTCTCGTTTGAATTGCATTATATAAAGCTTCATCATAGGGCGTGGAGAGGGATGGGTAAAACTTTGAAATTGAATCTCGAATGACATTAACATAATACGTACAATTCTCAGCTAGTCCTTCTCAATTAAAGTCATAAACGAAAAGACAAGCACGTGACAAGTGCAACGAGCTTTTAAAGAGAAAGGGATATACTTAACGAATGAGATACTGGACGATCATCGCAGTATGCTGGAAAAAAGAAAAAGATAGAAGATAGAAAGCTCGCATCAAATAGCTTTGACTTTTGGCAGCAGCAGGTGCATTGGACTGAAGCTCTCTCGGTCTACTGCTTATGCCTATACGTATACATGGAAAATGCGTACGTACACGTATATATTTAAAGTCAGTGTATGCGGCAAGTACTTTGCTGCTGTTCGTTATAATAGTTTGGAACAGCGCCCACTCGCTTGCTCGTTGATATATAAACTAGACAGAGCAAAGCATAAGCTATACGTACGTTTCTAGTAGCTAGAGGCTAAAGCTCAGCTATAGCTCGCTTGCTACTGCCTCATCATTTTAATACGCATCGCTTTTATGTTACACGAGGAGGATTGTCAGTGTATATACTTCCTTGGCACGCCAACACTCGGGCTGGGCATGCCTTTAATCTGTCGCAAATTAAAGTACTGCGCCAAATTCTCGCGGCTTTTCTTCCTTCGTTACCTTACTTTTTTTTTCTTTCTATATCATCTTTCAGATTTTATCTAATGAGTGATCTTTTTCTGTTTTTAAATTTTCATATTTTTAAAAAAATATCTCCAGCTTTAAAAAATTTCAACGCCAATTTTCTAGTCAAAATATTCACATTTTTCTTTAATCTTTATCATTTAAATAATAACTGTCTAATTTATTAAATTATCAAGATTCAAACATTAGTAGGTTGCTTAGATTAAAATAAAAAAAAGTAGACTAGTTGTTACGAAAATTGGCAAAAACATACAAATCAAGGTAAAAGTAAGAAAGAGGCAATAAGTAGATTGGATTCGTATGGTCTGAACAATAACAAAAAAAGGAAAATGAGAAGGGCTCGTGCGATTACTTGCCAAATGTCTGTATGCTTCGGTTAAAAAGAACATGTAGGTTCAAAGAACGAAACAAGGTATAGACCTACGATTTCTATTCGAAGTTCAATGTACGTCTACGATTATTCTTTCTCTCTCTCTTTCTCTTTATATGCACGTGAAATGAGCTGGCAGAGCTGGATCATGCCCAAAAACCAACAATTCGTAAAATCTAAAAAATTAGTTTGGTAATAAAAAAAGTTAGCCTCAATTTTTCTCTTATTAATGACAAGGGACGTATTAAATGAAACAATCAATTTGAGTTTTATCAAATTTAAGTTTGGAATAGTAAATTCATTTAAAGATAGTAATTTTTATTTGAAATACAGTAAGCTATTGGATGCTCAAGTAAATATTTTATAAGATAGCAAACTGCATATTGATTTTAACGGAAATACATGGTTTATACAAAAATAAGAAAATAATTGTCGAAAATACGTGAAAATTTATAAATAATAATGAGATTTAAAATTTAGACTAGTATTTAGAACTTTCGGCTTTTTATAAATCAAATACAATTTCTATATATTATTTTTATTCTATTTTTAATATAAATAAATTGATTAATTATAAATATTTCAATAGAATCATGTTTTATTAAGTAAAAATAAAAAATGTAATTAATAAAATGTTTACTTCTTGGAACAATCATTGAAAAATAAAGTTTATACGTTTCGTCAATCATAAAATTTGCTATTTTCCATTATATTTTCACAGTACGACCATACATTTCTATAATAAGAAAGTTTTTCGCTAACATTATAAAACTGCAATAGAAGCATGTTGTTATAATATAATGTTGAAAAGAAAAAGCGAAATGCAATAACTGCACGCGAGTAGTAACGTTATTTTTTTTCGTGAATATAAAACGCACGGAAAAAGAAAGTCGTAATAAAAGAAAAACTTTAATAATCCCAGCAGAGTAAAAAAGCAATCCTGAAAAACTCTGCCTCCACTTCCTTTCGTTCTTTTCTCTCTATAACTCATCACTCTTTTCTTCTTTGGCTCTCACTTCTCTCATTTACTCCTGTTTTTTATTTTTTTCTTCTTTTGCTCTTTTCGCAGATAGAAAAGCATAGAAAAGCTTGGTGGGCCAACGACGCGTGCATATATACAGAGTCAGATAAGCATGTTGAAAAGAGGCTTATCCCTCATGTGAAGAGGTCGGTTTTATGCACCCAGGCGACCCTCAGTGCTCGTGACGTTTCCTATGTACGTATATAGTATAAGTACGATGTTTTTCTCAAATAGCTCTGGATGTACCTGCGGATGTCAAGTGGTAATGCTGTTGCATTCCGGTATGCAATAATATTATACTTTTATTACTAGTAGTAACTATGTAGACTCTACCAAGAACATAGAAAACTTTTGCACGCGTTCACCTGGACAAATAAAGTCTTATATACTTAACTAAAAATATATTTTTATTAACTAATAACTTTTTTGCATATTTTGTTTGTAGCTTATCAAAGTCGAGGTTCGTAAAGTTTTATTAAATAAAAGATATTTTTTTCAAATTAACTACTATATTAGGTAAACAAAAAATATTTTTTAAATCTTATGATCCTTTAATTATTATATAATGAAATTTACCAGTCTTGATAATAATCTAAAAGCTCATCAAATTTCAATCTATTTCATCGGAGTTGTGTAAATTTCGAATTCAATATAATTCATCAGACCAAATCACACACAATCTGCTTAGTAACAAAATATATGAGCAAAACTGTTTCAAATTGTTATACACATAGATTGTTTATTACTATTATTAAATTATAAATTATTTCTTGAGAATTTATGATGTACATATTTCATCTACTTTAAAATCACAACTTTTTTTCTTTAAGAGCTTCTGAACATTTTTATCCATAACATCCCTGGTAGAAATTTGAACATTAAAAATGGTGTAAACAACAATTTATGACCATTTTCAATAGTAATATTTTGTCATGTCAATATTGGCGAATAAATGGCAATTTTTTGCTGAATCTGCAGAGCTCAAATTTTTCGGTATATTGGTTAGCATCTTATAGGCAAAAAATGCTAATATAAAAATGTTATTCAAAATTTTTGTATTTAGCCAAAAAAATACGCATTTTAAGTAAACGGAGAGAAAAAATCAGTAACAGCTATATAAAAATTAGGTAAACTGTGGAAAACTTTTTTTGACTAGTTATATAACTTTTTAGTAATGAGTCCTTAATTTTTCAGATCATAGGTAAAATCATAACCTCACTTTTGCCACGTGGCGAGAAAATATAGATTAGTATTTATTCACATTCCTTCGTCAATGTTTATTTTTATTGGAATTTATAAAAATAAAAATAATATTAAATTTTCTTAAAATAAAAATATGAAACGCAGTACGAAACGAGTATAAAAATATCGTTTTTTAAAATAATAAATGGAAAATTTTATTAATCGTTTAAAAATAACCTCTAACAATCCGATCACAACTCAAAATATACGCGCGAATATATTAACAAAAGTGATTCTATTAATGATTAATGATAACTTTCAAGAAAAAACCTTAAATGATTCTTAATAGTAATCAATTAGAGCACAATTTGATAGACTCTACTGTTAACTATCTATATTCAAATAATAGTGGATCAGAGTCAACATTTTATTAGCATTTTTTAGCACTATGAAGGTTGAAAAAAACGTTTCATATTAGTTCAAATAATGGCCATAAAACATTCCCATTTTCTGCTCTTCACTTTAAAGAAATGGCCATAAAATGGTAGAAAAAGCGTTTCATTTTCTACCAGGGATGGTTAATAAAAAATAAAAAAAGTTTATAATTTAAATAACTAAATTTCATTATAAAATAATTAATGTATAATTAATTAAGAAATTATATTCTTTAAAAAATAGAGTTTCGAAATTAATTTAATTATATTATGTTAAAAATTAAATCTTTGAATTTAAAACACATAATTTTCATTAAAATTTCATGTATTTACTTTTAATTATTCGAATTAAATACTTCTTTTAATTATTTTTTCACAAAAAATCATTATAAAAAATGTATATTTGATAAGATTTATCTTAGAAAGCTGGGTTATTACAGTGACCTATGGGCTACAAGGTTCGTTATTTAATACCACAAAACAGTCTCTAGAGACTCATTAATATCAGTATATCCTATATAGAGCTGATATTCTCTTCATAAGCGTTGAGTATTCTCCGTAACAAATTTATTGAATATTGCTGTATTACGTAAAAGATTATATTGCTCTTTACAAAATTTATTAACATGAACATTGTTATAGCGAATAGTTTAAAATTAATACAATCAGATCAAATTCTCTCTCCTTACTTCTAATCAAATATGTTGAGTTATGAAAATATCATAATATAATATAATAGAAAATTTTAGTATATAACGTGTGGTAATTATTAATTAGTAAAAATATAATTTTAATAAACAAATAACGAAAATTCAACCAGTACAAAAATAGAATAGATTCTCAAATTTTATTACACGTAAAGCCTTATGCTTTTTTATTAAACCAATAGTAGATTTGAGAACGTAAATTTGATATAAGCAGATTGTGTTTTTATGATAATATTATTATTTCTAAGATTAATAAATTATAAACAATAAGTACATAGTTTATAAACAATATAATACTTCGAGTAATAACATTGGCAACGGATCAGCATAAATGCAAGTCATATGAAAATATTTCAGAGTAGCAATCTTCTCTTATCTAAAATCTCTGTCACATGATTTTCTATATTTCATATGATTTTGATTATTTGGTACATAACCCTCCTGTGTTAGAATGTATACTTTAGTTTCTTTGCTATCATTCTTTTTTTCCTCTTTTGGGTCTTTTGTCCCTACAAAGACTGCCTTAGCAATATCGTCTCGGAGTAACATTTCCGCCCCCATCGTTTTCTACTATCCGTCTTTCTTTATCGGCTATCAAAGCGCGGACTCTAAAAAAAGCGATCTTCCTTTTTAAATCTTGCTGACACCGAGATTTGCTGCAGTGTCTTGCTTGCACCAAGTCCACTCGTTCCAAGGGTCCTCTTCGACTTGCAATTCCTTCGAGTAGTTTGCTTTCTTGCTCTTTCTCCTCTTCTCTTTTTTATTCTTAACCTTTTTCTTCCTAGGATTTCCATTATATCCGCTGTATCACAACTTCTACTGTATCAGCGGAAATGCCAGCAAATCAAACTAACCTTTTCTGATACGCGCATTTGCTCAAAATCAAGCTATTTTAGATTTATTCTTCAGTATGTTCGTACTTAATCTTTTCGTGCAAAAACAATATTTCTTTAAAAATATTCACATAGTTTATTTTTTAAAATTAGAAACGTAATTATTGTACCGTCTAAAATTATTATCATAATTTAGATTAGTATGAAGAGTTACTGTTAAAAGTTTTTGTAAATTTCTATTATTCATATGAAAATTACTATTTTATTACTAAATCGTGGCCAAAACTATACAAATGACGAAAAATCAAAAACAAGAAAAATTTTTTATGTTGATAAATAATTTATTTTTTATTTTTTTAGGTACTAAAATAATGAAGTTGATTTTCATGATTGTTGATAACTTTTTTAATTCAGAACAAGACAAAAATATAATATTCTTGTTTTACACAACAAATCAAATAGGGGTTATCATTTATCAGATTTATTGTCTGTTCTCGAGATTTTTATGGGAAAGATATTCAAATAAGGACATTCTTACTTAATTTTTACAATTTACTTAAAGTAAACTAAACTTTGAAACAAAAATATTGTAATGTGTTATATAAAAAGATATTAATTAAATTTAAAAATAAAAATGAAGATTCATGTTAATAAACGGGAGAAACAATGAAAGAATGTTAAATCCATCGTTAAATAAACATTGATTTATTATATAAAGTATGATTTCGCATTATTTATTTAATGAAATAATTTAGAATATACTTATCCAATAAGATTTTTTTTACAGACTACATAATTTCGTTGGAATTATATAGAGTAGTTTAATATATTTGCTAATCTAATTTAATATTTACTTTTATTGAACAGTTAAATAAGATTCATTAATAAGTTTATTGCAAATTCAATAAGTTTAAACAACAATATTAAATAATTAATTTTTATTATATTGATATTTTTGCTAATTACAAAGATCTACAAATTACTGAAATTTGAAGATTATCTAGGAGAATTATAATTACAGCCGCTTCGAAGCACGAGTTTAAACTTCACGAAGTATAGGAGCTAGACGACGAAGCTGAGCTGAATCTTAATAGATGATTATCTTATATGGAAGAAAATTGTATTTGTATGACATAATATTAAGGTATTACATGGGATGTAAATAATGTTTTCTGGCATAAAAATGTTTTAATATGCTATTATAAATAAGCACCGTATACTCTTCATTTAGATTACATCATGAAAAAAATTCTATATATAAAATTACTATAAAATGAAACACAGTAAAACGACATACTTAAAAGAAAATTTAAAATAAAAATAATTATAAAAAAATTAGTAAGCCAAATTTATATAATGCATTGTCATAAATAACAATAAATAATATGCTTATACACTATGCATACAATAAAATCATTGACTTTGAGAACTGTATTCAAGACAAATATCAGTTATGCAACAATCTTTGTATATTCACACTTTTTAGTCCCATATTGAACCCAATCATATTTCGATTTCTTTTTATTTTCATATTTATTGTGGCATCTTGCCCCCTCTGTCCATAAAAAATAAAATTAAAACGTGAATACAAAATATTTATTCTTACTTTTTAAAAATTATTCTATTATAAATTATTTATTGTTACTTATAATTATTGTTATTAATGCAGAAAATTATTAATCAAGACAAAAAAACTCAAAAAGCTTCAAGATATTGAAAATTTTACTTACAAGCAGAGTATTTTACCTCCGGGAAACGAATTTGGCTGAAACTGCAGGATATGATTTTTTGATTAAAAAGAATGAACACGTGCTTTTTCTTTTGTGCTAATAGGCCCTTAGACGAAGATATAAACATTTTTTCGAAAATGTAATGAAAAGAAGGATTTATAAGAACTTGAATAACTAAACAACTAAAACTCTTACAGAAAATTGCATAAAAAATAAAAGAGAGTACAGGTTAAAAACTTTAATTTAAGCTTTATTGTATTAAAAAATCTCATATGGTTCAAAAGTTATAGGTGATTAAAAAATGCTAATGAAATAGGGTAAAAATTTGACCGTATATGGTCAATGTCCCAATTGCTACTCACGAACCTATTACTAGCCGTTCATTGTTAAAAATTTTTTTTTGTATCTAAATAACATTGAGCGGTTAGTAATAGGTTCATTTCTAACAGCGAGTAGCAATTGGGACATTGACCATATGTTGTTATACGTGCTAAAAATATTAATGAATATGTAGTAATTTTTAATTAGGCACAACTTTTGAACTACAGAAGCTTTTTTGATGCAATAAGGCCTAAATTGAAGCTCTTAACTTTTACATTTTTCTATTTTCCATGCATTTTTCTGTAAAATTCTTAATTGTTTAGCTATTTAAGTTCTTATAAACGCTTCTTTTCTCTATATTTTCGAAGAAATATCTATATTTCCACCTATAGGGCCTATTAGCACAAAAGACAAAACACGGGTTCATTTTTTTCATCAAAGAATCATATCCTGCAGCTCCAGCCAAATCCGTTTCCCGGAGGTCAAAAACTCTCCTTGTTAGACTGTATAAAAATTCACCTTTTTCCTAAAATGGATCTAAAATAAAATATAAAAATAATCGAATATTTTGACGAGATAATAAACTATTCATAATAAGATTTAAAATAAAACTGTTATCGTTATCTGTTTATAAGTATGAAAAATATAGCAAAATGTCTTTCACACGCTGGCGTTTATAGTCTGGCTTTACTTTATTTTATTTTAACTGTGAAACAGACTTAATTTTTTATAAAAATAACTGCTCATATAGTAAAAATGAATAGATATATAATATAAAAAAATGTGCTTTACTTATGTGAAGTTTTACTTATATTTGTACAGAATTTTTACCATTTATATAATAATTTTAATGGGAGGAAGAAGAATAATAAATTCACCTATAAAATTTCTTTTTGAGTATTGTTTTATTAGTTAATTTTTATAAATTTAAGATAGGCTCGTTCATTATAATTTTTGATTCATCGTTATCGATTGTTAACTAATTTGCATTTAAATAGTTCAAAAAGAAAAAAGTTTATATTCAAATGAAATTATATAATTCATAATCGATTTGTAATAATGATAAATAAAAAACTTTACTATATTTTTTTAAATAACACAAGTTTCTAATATACCTGAGTATATTCTATAGTATATTAAAAACTTAAGCGTAATTGTATTTCAATATATATCATGGTATACAAATTTATGTATAAAAATACATGAAAAAACTTTAAAATAATTTCTTTACAATTTTCTATAGAAGGAAAAATTAACTATAAAATGAAATTATATTAATTCAACTATAAGAAAAACTTTTATTTTCCACTAAAAACAAGTAAAATTTAAAAAATATTTTTTAAACATTACTATAAGAAGTAAATAACTGACTAGGAGAGTATCAGACCTCCGGATCACGGATTTTGCTCAAACTTTGGGATAAGTTTTCAGATGTCAAAATATGAAAGGAAACAAAATTTTAGACCCCAACGCTTAATATTTCCCTAGCTACAGGCAAATAAAGAAAATCACTAAAAAAGTTACTAGATTTTCAAACGCATATAGTTCCTTAGCATTGATAGCTAGGAGCTTGAAACTTTTTTTAAATGCAAGTTGAGCTCAAATCCTTTCGAAATAGTAGTTATAGCATGTCAAAATATTATTTTTTCCCAAAGTTATAGAGTGATAAATATTATACCTAATTTTTCTTTTTAAAACATTAATTAATAACAAAAGCTGAAATTGGGTCTAATGTTTATTAGGCTATGACTTTAGGAAAAAATAATATTTTGACATACTATAACTACTATTTTGAAAGGATTTGAGCTCAGCTTTCATTTAAAAAAAGTTTCAAGCTCTTATCTATCAATGCTAAGGAACTGTAAGCGTTTGAAAATCTAGTAACTTTTTTAGTGATTTTCTTCAATTGTCTGTAACTAGGGAAATATTGAGCGTTGGGATCTAAAATTCTGTTTCCTTTCATATTTTGACATTTGAAAACTTATCCCAACGTTTGAGCAAAATCCGTGATCCGGAGGTCTGATACTCTCCTAGTGAGTTAATTAATTTGATTTTTAATTATTTTAACAAAATAAATTTAATAGGAAAATGGAAAAAACAATGAAACTAAAATAAACTAATCAGTGACGTAAAATTAGAAAAACCAATGTTTGAATTAAGATAGAAATTTTTTATCGCATAACAAACGTTTATTTCCGGTAAAATAAATTTAATTGATTTAATTGAGGATATATTTATTATATCTGTATGAGTGATATATTATATCAAATCAAAAGATTAATTTTAATTAAAAATTATAAAAATAGAAATTTTGATGTTCTATATATAAATACTTTGCTCGAGTTTTATTAATATGAAATAGAATTTTTAACATATTCATAATAGGATTCTTTGATTACGGAATTCTTTTCATGTTGATTTTAAATTATAACCTGCTGTTTATCTATATTTTAAATATAAATTCAAAAATATTTAAAAATCTAGATGTATCAATAATTAATTATTAAATACGATTAATGAAGTAAGGATTTGATATGATTATCTATAAAAGATTTGTGCATTTAAAAATCACTTTGTAGTTTCTCATTAATTAATAATCCGGTAGTTCTAATTAGTTGGCTATTATGACTGACTAATTAAAATTAAAATACTCTAGCATGTAGATAAAAATTATCGCCATATAAAAGAGCAAACACGTAATTATAGCTTAGTTTATATCTCAGTCTCGTCATGGATGCAAGGATGTTCATTTCCTTATTATGGTAAGTTCAAATTTATATTACACTTTAAATCGATAGTCTTAGTACTTTAATACTGTAATAACAATTATTAATTTAATAAAACTAATTCAAAAATTCACGTTATTATCATTAAATTTTTTATTTAATTTAACACAATGTAACTAAATTTATCACATATATGATCTTGTAAAATAATAAAGTTATTTATATTTCTTTCTTTAAATAATCAAATGATTATTTATTCAATGATTAAATTTGTAAATACGTATGTATTGAAATTCTGATTTATTTACGTTATGTATTATATTTTATATTTATTTGTTATTCAGTTTTTAAATTCTTTATCATAATTTAAAAAAACTCTTATATTCAGCTTTGTTTTAAAATCAATAGTTTTCCTTTTTGTTAGATAATTTCACATACGAAAAAAATATTTTTCTTTAAAGCCTAAAATAATTTTTCGATTCTGATGGTTTTCTAACTTGTTTAAAAATATTTTTTCAACTCGAAACAGATTTGATTATTCTAAAATTGATGATAAGCAAAAATTAAATACATTCCGCTTCTGTTCATTAGTCTCACACTCACAAGTTGTCAAAGTTATCATGATTGAGTCGGAAATAAAGAATAATCAATTATAATCCTATTTTTTTAAAATAAAATAATTCATTTAATTTTTATTGATATTAAGTGTTCAAATAATAGATTCAAAATTTTATTTTGATCGTAAATTTAATACTTGCTGATATTAGTTTATCCAACGTTGCTTTCAATTACTTTTTAATACTATTTTTATTGCATTAAAAGAATTTTAAGATTTGTGCTTTATATTTTATAGAACTTGATATCTGAAATAGAGATATATTAATTTTTACCTATTTTTCATTTAAAAATACGAAAAATTGTTAAAGCTTTTTAAACAACAATAAACAAATTACAAATTTTTATATGATGAAAATTGAAAATAATTTTGGCCTTTAAACGAAATGATTTTCTAAAAGAAATTATATATAACCTTAAAATTTTTTAAGAGTGAATTCATTCCATTTCTCTTAATTGAAAGCTTAATTTCGAAAATAATTTTGAAGTGTTATTTTTTCCAATCATTAATTTTAACTTTAATAAAATTTGATTGTCTTTAATTCATAGCTTTTAATTATGATTTCATATTTATTCTTTAGAAGTTGCATTAAAAAAATTTAATATTTTATTTGAGTCGTACGGGGTTTAATCGATTATTCTGATTCAAAATAAGCATTTATTTTTACATGCAATATCATTTTTTAATTTTTTAAAATTTTATTTATTGAAAATGCTGTTTAGTTATAACTATGTAAATAAGTAAAAGTAATGAAATTTTAATAAAATATAATGCCAAATAATAATCACATTTTTTTAAAATCAACAAAAATTTTAAACATTCATGTTTATCATAGTATGTTCCAAAAAATCAAGTTTGAAAATCACATTTTCCTACTGTAAAACGAAATTTTTAATAATTGAGTTAATAAATGAACGAAGAATATTAAAATAAATAATTTTTATCATAAAAGAATTAAATTATTAAAAAAAAAATTTTAGAAATTATTTTATGATTTGAAAAATAGGATAACAATAATGATAAAATTAAAAACAATATCAAATTTTGTTTTCTTTTAAATTTTAATTTTAAATTAAATGTTTTTTGTTCAGTATTCTCAATTAACATATATTTTTTTCTTTAACTTTTGCAGTTTTCAGATTTTAACGAAATATATAAAAAAGTAATAATTATAAGTTTTAAAGATTGTTTTAAAAGCATACATAAGATTTATAAATATATTATTTTTCATATTCTTGTATTAAAAAAATTCAATATCCATCACCATCATTTCAGGTTGCTTGCATTTAATGCAGTTTTTTCAATATCTGTACCACTCAATAATATAGAACGTGATGAATTATTTTCATTATTTGGAAAAAAAATGAGTACAAGGTCTGTTACAGATAACGAAGTTGATACATCATTTGAAGGTAACTATTCAAAATTCTAAATTTCTGCTTTTCTTTATTATAAGCGTTTATATTTTTTAGGGATCCATAATAATCAGTTGAAAACTGACAAATCTTGTAAAGATCTTTATACATTTACGTGTAATGAAAAAAAATCTAAATTTCATCATTATAATTATAATGATACTTTTGTAAAGCTTTTAGAAAAAAACTTTATACAATTTTCAGAGAAAGTAAAAGGTAATAAAAATACTGTAATATACGTCAATATATACTGCAATTTTTAATATTTTATAAAATAGAATTTGTTTGATTTTTTAGAGCTATTGATGCAGGAAGACTGGCATGATGTGCAGGATTTAAAAGTAGAACAACAATTGTATCAAAATTGTATGAAACTCGGTATGTAATAAGATAATAAATTCAAAATATAGTTTGTTTATACTAAACTAAAATTACCGACGCATTGGCCGAGTGGTTCGGCGCGTGCCAGGCGATCTGCAAAGTTAAGCAGCATTGGCCGCGGTTAGTACTTGGATGGGTGACCGTTCCGAGGAACGCTGCGCATCCAATCTGGACTTGCTTTGTGTGACGATCGCTTGGGCGTGCTGACCACATGACAATGTGAGTGGGAGGTGTGGCAGATATGGTGTAGGTATCATGATACAAGGATGCCTAATACCAAATCTGCTATATACACCGACCCATTCCGAGAGGGTTTTCCCAGGTTTTATTCCACTGAGTTTGCCTATGGGTTTTCCCCTCTTCACGGGCAAATGCGGAATGGGACGAGGTAATTGGGTTGGGTAAAACAAAAAAAATTGGAAGCATAAATAAAGGTGTGGGGAATACGTTAAGATCGTAAAGATGAACGTGGAAGCCACCAAAATTAAAAAAAAAAATACTAAACTAAAATTTAATTTGCTGAATTGTACTTCCATAGGTGATTCTAAAGATGAGAATGAAAGTGAAAATGAAACAAATGAAGGTACAAATGAGGAAGTGAGCCAAGATGTAGGTGAAGAAATAAATGAAGAAGAAAATAAAATTGAACATGATGATGTGAATCAAGAGGAAGTTAGCCAAGATGAAGGTGAAGAAGTAAATGAAGAAGGAAATAAAAATGAAGATGATAATGTAAATGAATATGATAATGTAAATGAAGAGAAAGTTGTTCAAGACCAAGATAATTTAAATAAAGAAGAAAATAATGACGGTGAAAATGTGAATCAAGAAAATGGTGAAAATCAAAACAAAGAAAACGAAAATAAAGATGTAGATTCAATCAATGACATGTTTTATGGCATGATTAAAAAATTTGATGAAAATTTGAGCGGAAGTACATGGCAAGAAATTGATAACAAACTGGTTTCGCTGGGGTTTGAATATGCTTTCTTTGACATTGATGTTATAAATGATCCTACAGATTTAACTAAAAATATCATTGAGGTAGATAAGATAAATCTTTGAGATTTATTTTACTTTAAAAAATTCTGCAACAATCAAACCAAAATAATGTTTAAGTTTACGTTACTTTATATGTTTTAGCTAGAACCACCTTCCATCAAGAAATGGAATTCCATAAAATTAACTGATGTAATAGCAGATTTATATCTCGCGTTTCAACTCGCTTCATATGAAGCATGTAAGACGAAGCTTGATTCAGATGAACCCGATTCTGAACCAGATTACTCAAAAGTAAATACAGAAGATGCATTTTTAGAATCTGACGAACATACAGATGAAGAAGATGTTAATAAGTCTGATGATAGTAATAATGAAACTAATGAAAATAATAGTGAATCTGTTGACAATGGTAATGAATCAAACGATGATTCATGTAATATTTACTCAGAGTATAAATCAAAAGAAGAATCACTTTTTACCAGCTTGTATAAATCTGAAGATGACGAGTCTTTGAAATTATTTAATAAAATTTTGAAAGTACGAAAACGCTATGCATTTATCAAATACTTTTAACTTAAGAATATAATCTAAAGATAACAATTTAAATTTTCAGGCTATTTTTGATTCGATGGACATCACTAATAAAGAGACTTTACATAAAAAAATGACAATCCATGAATGGAATGAAATATATAATAATGATCTTCCTACGGATAGTACTGCAAGAGTAAGTTAATTGTTAATAAATCTTACAAGGAGAGTGTCAGGGTATTGGGAAGCCGATCCTGCTCAAATTTTGGGAGATGATTTTGGATGTAGAAATATGAAAAAAGCCAAGGTACTAGATTCTAACGCTCAATATTTCTCTAGTTACAGGCAAATAAAAAAAATCACTATAAAAGTTACTAGATTTTCAAACGCTTGTAATTCATTAGCATTGATAGCTAGAAGTCTAAACCTTTTTTTAAATGAAAGTTGAGCTCAAATTCTTTCGAATTATCACTTATAGCATCCCGAAATATTATTTTTTTCTAAAGTTATAGAGGGATAAAAATTGGACCTGAAATTCGTCTTCATAATATTGATTTTAATTAATTAATAATAAATGCTAAAATTTGTTTCAATTTTTATTCCTCTATAACTTTAGAAAAAAATAATATTTCGGGATGCTATAAGTGATAATTCGAAAGAATTTGAGCTCAACTTTCATTTAAAAAAAGGTTTAGACTTCTAGCTATCAATGCTAATGAATTACACGCGTTTGAAAATCTAATAACTTTTATAGTGATTTTTTTTATTTGCCTGTAACTAGAGAAATATTGAGCGTTAGAGTCTAGTACCTTGGCTTTTTTCATATTTCTACATCTAAAATCATCTCCCAAAATTTGAGCAGGATCGGCGTCCCAATACCCTGACACTCTCCTTGTTAGTGCAAAAATCATTCATTAAAATTTTTATTTATGCATTAGATCGACTGGTTGAAAATAATCAAAGACAAATTTGATAGAGTTGGAATTGACGTTAGTGAAAATGAAGTAATACTCATTCGAAATTATCCATATTTTGTTCAACTGAGAAAAATCCTGAAGTTTGCTGAAAAAGATCTTTTAGGTATATTTGACATTCTTCTTTTGTTGTGCTAAAAAAATGTGAATTTTCATATTAGTATATCAATTTTTCAGTATATGCCATTCAGTCGAAATTTGTTGCTGAGAACATAAGATATTATGACTGGAACCAAGCTGCATCCATAAATTACATGGATAAGTATGTACACTTTTTAAAATTTATCGAAATTTGTCGTATAAATGATATTTATTTATGAATAACAATTTTACACTTTTAGATCAAAGTTTTGTATGAATCAATTACATCTCTATGGTGCTACAAAAGTGGCGCTCAAAGATTTTAGTGAAAAGTCTAAAGTAGGTTTTTAAAAATTTTTTAAATAACTGTATTTATGTAATCTTACCTTTTTATTAATATTATTACATTTTTAAAAAAAGGAATATACAGTAGGTAGAAGACATGCTGATCCAATTACCAAGAAAATAATCAAAACTTTGGATAATGATATTTCTAAATCAAAAAAATTATCTGATAAAAAGAAAACATTATTACGAAATGAACTATCCAAATTATTTAAAGAATTAGCAACATTTTATCCAGAAAAATACGATGAAGATTATTATGAAGATGTGAGTTAATTCTATAATAATTAATTTTAATCAAACAAAAATTTTGTTAAATATTCAATTTATTTTTTTTGGATTCGTTTATTTACAATTCAAAATATAGACAAAAATTTTGAAAATATAAAAAATCATTAATTAAAACAGATTACCACATTCTACAAAATCATTTAAAATGAATTGTTGGTATTCATGTAAAAATCTATTTTTAGTGTTGGAACAATGACTTTTAAATTTTGATTTTTGCAAATAATTTATTTGATGTTATATATTTGATTTAAATATTTAACAAAATAAATGATAAAAACTTTATTTTAAAGAATGAAAAATCTAATTTCATATATTTTACAGTATACAATCACGGGTGATGTTTTTGATGACTTTAAAAATTATCGAAATATGTTAAAAAATAAAAGTTTACGAACTCTTCGAGAAAACCCTTCGTGAGTATTCTAATATTTTTTTTCATTAATTAATACTAAACAATATATCTTTGAAACATATAAATATCCATTGCTTAGCTCTAAACTAATGGTGATATTAATAGAATAAACAAACATTTAAGACTTATTAAACTTTTTTTATTTTTTAAAGAGAACCTTCTAGTCGAAAGCCTTTGGACTTAGCTGACATGGACCATCCTCGTAATCGTTTCTGTTAGTGAATTTAATATATACTATAAGATTTTATTTATATTTTCAAATAAACTGAATATTTATTAATATAATTTCTTTTTTTAGTATTATATATTATGTCGAGTGCTATCAGTTTATCGCAAGCGTTAAGCGAACCTTCGCGTAATACAGCACTTTCATCTCACAAACAGGTTCGGTAAGTGAAATAAAAAATATTATTTAATTTCATCATACTTAAAATTTTTTTAAAATGACTATGAAAAATAACGAACCTCAAATTTTTACTAACAGTGAAGAATTATATGCCATCTATGGAGTTAGCCTTGCTGGTTTTCTATACTCATTGTTAAAAGAAAAAAGTTTCGAAAATGGTAACAATAACTTCTTTTTTTCTGATAAATTTAATAGCGTATTAACTAGTATTCACATGATAATTAATCGAAATTATTGTAAAATATAGATTTACGTGATCATAAATATATCGAATGGATAAATCCGAAAATGACTTATACGGATAAGGAAGTCACATGCTTTGTGCCTGAAGATATCGTAGAATATGGGGTAAGTAATTAGATTTATTAGTTAATTGATTATTCATTATAATTTTAATTTTAATTTTGTCTAGTTCTGGAATGTTTGTTGTATATATTATACTTCGTTTGGAATTCAAAATAGAATATTTTTCATTTGCATTGATATAATATTTCGGATGTATGGTTAGAGTTTGAAAATTTCTTATTTTTCAGTTTATTTTTATCTATTTTATTGAGATCATTATAACAAAATAAAAATTTCTAAGTAAAAATATTTGAATATTCATCATAATAAAATTTATGAAATTCTTTTTATTCATGAATATCGATCGTTATAAATTTTCATAACATTACCCTCTTTTAAAAAAATATGCATTTATGTATACAAGTAAGCGGTAGAGGCAGAACATCTCGTTGATTCTCATCGTTTTACTTTATATTTGTGCAAATTTTCTTTTTAATAGAATGCTTGGTTGATTTTAGTATGTTAATTGTTAAAATTGCTCTAAAATGTATCAGTGAATTTGCTTATTTTATTACAGTCCTAAAAAGGGGATAGCGTTCCCAAAACACCAGTTATAAAAAAATTTTATAAATAATCGAAGATAAATAATTTTTCTTATAACTATAATATAACCAAGTATAACTAAATAAAATTACAATTTATTGCTAAAAACTTTTAACATAGAATCATAATATTTTGTATTAGTATAGTTGATAGTAAAAAATTACTAATTTTTATTTAATTATTTTCAGTATGCTTCCGCGTATTCAACTATTACAGATATTTACAATCTCCGATTAGCTTACGAGGCTTTGAAAAGTGACGCACCTAATGACCCAGTCGACAAAACATTTTTCACTTCATATATAAAAGTAAGTTTCTAGCAAATTGATAGTAATTTTAAATTTCATTATTTACCATACAAAAACTTGAAATTTTTAGGAACGTTGTGGTGATAAAAATAAGCAAAAAGAAGTTAATAAAGTTTTGTCATATTTCAAAGAAACATCAAAAGTCTTTGGTTGCCCGAAATATGTAACTGAACATAAAAAGTGCAATTTGAAAGCATTTTAAAATTTTTAAAAATGAATATATTGTTATTCAAACGAACTATGTTTATTCCAAAATTTATAAGTGCTTAATGATAGAAAGAAGTATTAATTTTACGAATAATGAAAAATTGTATAAAATTAAATCGAATCTTCAAATAAATTATATTTGAATCAATAGTAGAAATAAATTTAAAACATTCAACACAGAAGAGCAAGCATAAAAAATATATTAAAAAAAAAAATAAAAAAACTTTTTGGCTGACGGAAAGGCGAGCAAGACTACTGAAATATTTGTAAACTTATGTATAAGTTCGTGAGCAAATTTAAAGGGAAAAAATATGGTATATGCGATTTCAATTTATGGGGTTTGAAGATTGCAAAACAAAATTTACGCGTGCGTTTATATTCCTAACTGATCTATGGCGTTATTAGGCGTAACATTTGGTGACCCGTCAAGACCTGCTGTTGTCGACGTATTGAAGTATCCCTCGTTCGAACTATACTATATTGAATTGCTGAATCTTGAGAGTACGCGATTTGCAGCTTGAAAAGTGGAGAAACAAAATTTTCACTTTTATTTTGTGTTTATCTCTGTTTGAATTTTGTACTTTTAAAATATATATTAAAATATCAAAATACTTTCTTTTCAATTTGATATTGGTGATATATTCTGTGTTACATTAAATGTTAATTGACATTAATACGTATATATGTACATTTAATAATGTTTTAAATATATAAAATTAGGTCATTTTAATGTAAAGTACAATTTTACATTTAATATAAAGTATTAAAATTTGTAATTTAATATTTAGCTTATTAAATGATATTATATATAGATACGCAATATATTCACATTTATTCATTTTTACTTAAGTATTTATATGTTATTGAAAAAAAAATCGAATGATTTACATTCTTTATAAAAATCGAATCCAGAGGATATTTTGCAAATTTTAGTTCGTATAAAAGGTTAAAATAACTTATTTTTTTTATTTGATTCCTATTCAGTTTTTCTTTTAGGTCACAGCTATGTATTTTATATTTTACATTCATTTAAAAAAAATAAATCAATGAATTTTTTTGACTTTATTTTCCTTTATACATTATTATTATCCGTTAAATAAATCTTTTTACAAAAAAAAACATAAAAGAACAAACAAACCAAACAATTTTGTCAAAAATATTTCTCAGTGGAGTAGTGGCTAAGGCGCGTGACTCGTATTCCCGTTGGCGCGGGATCGATTCCCCGTCTGGTCGCTTTTTCGCTGTCTCTGCCGTGGGCTGACACCACGTTAAATAATACGTCAACTGTATTGTCTTTAATTGTTTACGTAAATTGCTATTGGGCAGAAAATGCCCGTTTATTATTAAAAAAAAAAAAAAAAAAAAAAAAAATATTTTGATGTAAATTGAATGATACATGTTCACAATAAAAATAACGAAAAATAACATATAATTAATTAAAGTACAAAATAAACAATTTGAATAAATTTTTACTTGAAAACGTTTTAATATCAATAAAAAAAATATAAAAAAAATATAAGAAAAATAAACCGGAAGCAACTTAATCTAAAGAAACGTCACGACCAAGTGACATGACCTATCGGCCTTGTTTCACGAAGTAACAGCAGGTACATCCATTTATACTGACGGAAGTAGTAAAATCTACCAATGCTGTACTTACCCTACATGTAACTTTATAACGTAGTTAAAAATACGTCAAATTCAGAAATTACATGATTTTGTACACTTATTTCGAAAATTATGCAAAAAAAAAACGAAATATAAGTAGTCTGGTACTAAAAATTATTGAAATAATTTCAGTGTTTATATTACAATATTGAAGAAACCTTTTTCCTAAAAGTGCATAGCAAAGACATAAAGTAACGATAGGAAGTTTCGATCGAAAGAAGTTTTAAAAGATCGTAAGGCTGACCTATATTCCTATACTCTGACTATACAAGATGCAAGATCAAGCTTTATATGTGCATATGTCTCTGTAAAAGCTGCATGAGCTATAAAACCTTCTACCTTACGATTGCACTTATGTAAAAAGTTTTGCGTTATTAAGATAGTTTTCTTGAGAAGAAGCGAAAATCAAAAATACCATGAACGCTTAAGATATTGGTTTTTAGAACGGCAACTTACTTTAAATCAATAACTTTCGGTAAAAGAATTAAACTTTTATTTTACAAATATAGTTTGTATGCTTTCAAACATTGAAAAAATAAAATTTATTGGATTAGAATTTAATCATAGATGTAAAAAGGAAGTTACTAGCTTAAAAGTTACATAGCTTTTCGTCAAAAATATATAAAACATGGAAAAGAAAAATTTATTTATCTTGAAAAAATATTTATTTATCATCTATTTGAAAATTTTTGACTTTTCACTCGATTTTGTATGTAAAAAAATATCACCGGATCGGATTTCACAAATTCGATCTTCACAACCGAAAAACACGGAAAATATTTTTTGAAATATTCCCGAAAAATTCAAACTGATAGAGATTCTAGCTTACGACCCTCGGGTTACAACTGTCTTCAACATTATAGCATCGTGCCTCAACCACTTTTCATTCTAATTATATTCTGACAATAGCCGTATTTTTTTATTTTAAAATATAATTCAATTGAAATATAGATATCATATTTATTTAAAGCAAACACATTTTAAATTTTAGAATTTTTATTTTATTTTCGTTTGCACGTTTCATAAAAATTGTATTTATTTATTTTCATCTAAAAAAACAGATGTCAGAGTATTATTTTACTCAGAGCTACAAACTTACTTTTGAGAAAAATACTAACGTAAATATATTTTATCTTCATGATCAGCGCAAACAAGAATGAGTGACTATAACGTTTCTTACAAAAGACAACAACAATATAAATATAGATTGTTATTCTTCATCGTTATTGTATACATACACAACAAATGTACTAAACTTTTCTAAAAGAAAAATCTAATATTTGTTATTGAAGTGTAGGAAATAAAAATAATTATTAAAATTTGAACTAAAAATCAAGTAAAAATAATCCTTTTAAAATTTGAAGAATTCGTAAAAAATGATAAAAAGGGAAAAAAATAAATAGCATGATATCGACACGCGACTTGATTGAATAACGTACAAATAAAATCAAAGGAAAAGTTTAAAATGAAAAATAACGGAAATGAAAAGACATTTTAGGATGTAGGTCGAGCGTCTGCTCAATCTGTAGGAAAATGTACATAAGGATAATATCCCTTCTTTCCTTCTCTACCTTGCGATCTTTTTCTTTGAATGGAATTGGAAAGAGAAGTATTATTTGGCATTACTGGTTGTACCGATAGATAAGTTCGATTTCTAGGTAAATGAAATCTGGCCGATGGAAGAAAACGTTGTTGCAGTCGTATAATGCAACGCGGAAATGGGAAATAAATGCGTCTCAAAAAAAAGAGAGACGAGAGAATTAGGTCGGAGATATGGCAGAAGGGTAAGAAGAGAGGACCTACTTACTCTCTCTATACTTATACGTTTATTCGGTAAAAGAAATTTAAGAAATCCAGCCTTTTATCCACTTTTATCACTGTACGAGCGCATGGCTGATAGAAATTTGACGACTGGAAGGAAGCCAGGTGAACGTTCTCGGGCTTTCTGAAAATAATCGGTTTTACTTGACTACATTGGATTCCTAATATGTAATATAGACTTTTTTAACTTCAAACGAACCAATCGAAGCAAATATCCTTCTCAGAGTTTAATATATTTTAAATTAAATATATCATTATTACGTGATTACGAGCAATTTTATTATTTAATATACGAAAAAATAGTATTAATCGTGATCTGTTGAATAAAGTTCAATAATCTTAATAAAAAGATATTATGTTACATTTCATACACTAAATTAATTAAACAATTCAATTTTAACATTTTTAGCTAATTAAATTGGAATAATATTTTAATGGAATTTTAATTAATTAAAAATTACAAGAAAATTTGATTAAATATTAATTATTAAATATTACAAGAAAAATATATATGACTTACCTTTGTAATATTGTTAAATAATTGTTAAATTCATGTTGGATTCATAAAGAAATTCGTATCGCTTTTACAAATAGTGTTAAAAAAAAATATTTTTTTTTTATTTTTCAAATTATTTTTTAATATGCCAATAAATAAAAAGTGATTTGGTATAATGTTAATTGTATAATCGAAATAATGTAGTATATTAATTAATAATCAAAAATAAGAAAAAAAACTCTGCTATAAAGGAAAAACAAAGTTAAAAAAAAATAAAAATATTTTTTTACTGAAAAAAAATCTGTAGCTTTTGTCAAGTCATTGAAAATTCTAATAACTGAAATCATAATAAAATAATATAGCTAATCATCACATGCAATATTGAAAATAAATTTGAATAAATAAATACTAAAAATATTTTTTGTAAAGAAAATAAAGAATTAACGTATTTATTAATTGTAAAATATGCGTATGAATGAAATCTGCGTGATATCCATTGTACGAATAATGAGAGATGATGTGAAAATAAAAACTCACTAAACTTGTATGACAAACGGGAAGAGTTATAAAATAAAATAAAGTCGTTTCCATACAATGTAACAAAGTATTTTCAACTGAATTTAAAGGATTCATCGCGAAGTACCTGCTACATGGTAGTAGCAGTAGTAGTAGTTGGTTCTTCCGCTGTCGCGCTTATACGTTCATAATAATAAGCCTGCTATATTCGTGGGGAGGAATAATCCGTGCAGGGTGCACTTTACTCCGGTCGAGTGGCATTGCATTTAAATATGAATAGCAGGCCAAGCTAGTCGAGACGATGCTTTTACTCTTTCATTCTCTCCCTCTCTTTGTTGCACAACATAGTTTCTCTATATACGCTTTACGCTCCGTATATAAACGTGCATCTATGGCTCATTTGAACGAACGCCATTACTCTAGATTATCTAGTAAATAGCTTCGAATTTATGCTCTCGTCATGCATAAACTTACCCGCAAACGCGTCTCCGTTGAGCTTATAACCCGCAGGAAAATACCTTTCTTGCGCTGATGCAGCAACCTTCGCGACATTCTAGACTGACCTTAATTTTCTTTTATTATCATCTAAAATTTATTTATTTATGTAATGACTACGCTTATGCTCTACTTTGAATATAAGCGATTTCATCTTAATGTCCATAATGTTATCAACCTCAAATTAATAATAAAATTAATTGAAAGGAATTAATGCTTTATGATTTTAATAAGATTACAATATTTAGTTATAATATCAATATCTCTGCTTCCATTTTCGTGGAAATTATTCCGTGTATCAGGCAAAATATTCCGTTCAGATATTTTATGAGAAATAATATTGATGTAATATGATTGCACCGATTTATGGCTACAGTGATAAATAATTCCTATTTGTTTAAAGAAATTTTTTTAGGCAAATTTGAAGCTCGAAATCAATTACTGTGATCAATATTATAAATAAATAACTAAATATAATTTGATATGTTTGAGGTCTCAGTAATATTCACTCAGTAGAGCGATGGATTCGTAATCTCGAGGACCCGAGTTCGAATCCCGGCCCCGGCTGATTCATGCAAGCACCACTGTTCATTACATGTGCTTCGTTTACAAACACATTGAAAACCTCCGTCGCTAATTAGCATCGTAAGGATAGCACAAATACAGCAACGTTAAATAAAATTAAAAAATGCATATATTCTTTGTTGTATACTTCACAAAAAGACCAGGATAACAGATTTGGCTGAAACTACAGAATATAATTTTTTGATAAAAAAATGAACCCGTGTTTTTTATTTTTATTGAGTAGGTCCCCAAGACAAAGGAATAGAAATTTTTCGAAGATATAGTCAAAAAAGCGTTTATATAAACTTGAATAACCAAAGATTTAAGAATAAAAATATATGGAAGATAAAATGAACTACGAATTAAGGAGATGTAAAATCGACACTACACCTGTACCTATAAATATTAACTTCCTTTCCATTTTATTACTGAATTTTCAGAAAAGAAATGCATTAGTTTGTAGTATGTACCATGATGATTATATTTATTTTAGTTAAATTTTCAAATAAATTCATTCATTAATTTTTAAGATATTTGAATTCCTGCACAAAATCGAAAAATTTTAATAAATAATTTTAAAACTCAAAATTCTCAATAACTAATGAATAAATTTATTCAAAAATTTAACTAAATAACCTTCATGGTACATATTACAAGCTAATGCATATTTTACTGAAAATTTTGCAATAAAATAAAAAGTTAGTCAATATTTATGAGTACAGGTGTAGTGTCCATTCTACATCTCCTTAAATGCTTTAATTTAAGTTTTGTTGCAATAAAAAAGCTTCAATGGTTAAAAAATTATTGCATAATTTAGAATTACTATATATTTATTCATTTCTTTAGCATATAATACATGATCAATTTTTCAAGCTATTCCATGAGCGTAATTTAATCGCCTGTAACTTTTGAACCACAAAAGCTTTTTTAATACTTTAAAGCATAAATTAAAGCATTTAATTTGTGCCTCCCCTAGTAGAAAATTGAGCAGAATTCTAGGCAGAATTTCTGGTCAACAAAAGTTAAAATGACACTCATCTAGAAATTATACATATTCTTTCAAACAAATTTTTAGATAAGTGTCATTTTAACTTTTGTTGACCAGAAATTCTGCTCAGAATTCTGCTCCAATTTTCTACCAGGATCATTTTATTTTTCATGCATTTTTTGTAAGAGTCTTAGTTCTTTGGTTATTTAAGTTCTTATAAAGACTCCTTTTTACTATATTTTCGAAAAAATGTCTATATCTTAGTCTAAGAAGCCTATTCGATGAAAAGAAAAACCACAGGTTTATTTTTTTCATAAAAAAATCATATCCTGCAGTTTTAACCAAATCTATTTTCCGGAAGTAGAGTACTTCCCTTGTTAGTCTATCAAGATAACTTTTTCTCTTATTTGTTTTTTGCATTTGATGAAATTTCTCATTAAGTAAAGTTACTATCATAAATTTAATAATTTAAAAATCTCTTTCATAAAATAATTAAATTAAATAAAAAAGTCATAATTTTTATCATTCATAAATAATAAACCAAAAATAACCAGTTTTTCTTTACCTTTACAAAATCATATACATTTTTGCTTAGAAATGTATCTAATATTTATATTATAATAATTTTATACAGATAAATTTTATGGAAAAAAGTTTATTTTTATGAGTTACTCTAGTTTCTTACTTTTAATATGTTAATCAACATAAGAACACATGATTTTTTCTTACGTCATTGTAACCAATTAATATTATCAAATTAAATAGAAAAGCGATATTTCCGTATAATGTTCGAAATTATCTTTTTCTGTATTATTTTTCTTATTATGAGAATGACAGAGTTACGACATTATAGATTTTGTATCTAAATCTGGGATATTTTTCGTTGTCTAAAATTATAATCAAATTCAAATCCTTTGCGTCTATTGTTCTTTTTTTAATTAATAAGTTAATTTTTTTATTAAAAAAACTCGTCATTTGTTTGTCGGTTAGACATTGCAATAAAAGTTCTTAAATTTTTGCTTAGAAGATTCTTGTAAAGTTAAATATTATCTCTTTAACTTTAAAACACTCAAATGTTATACAAAAATAAAAACCGATAAAAAATTTAACATTGTTTGGTAATAAAGACTCAATCTATTTCTCAATTCATGTTTGCAATATTAAATTTTTTGTGTAGAAAAAATGTTTTTTTAGTTTAAAAATCGATGTAATTAGAATTTAATAATAATAAACTTATTTACTCATTATATTCCAAAGTAAATCAGTCAACCATTTTTATTATATTTACATCAAATAATTTTCTCGAAATTTCAAAAATTGTGAAAAATAATTTTTTAATTAAATTTATTCATTAAGTATGCGAAAAAATTCTTAATATAAATTATTTATATACGGAAATCTATAAAAGTAAAGAACAATTTAACATTTGGAAAATAAATTATGAATTTTAAAATTTTTATTGAAAAAATACATTTAAAAGTTATATTGGAATTTGAAACTTTTAATTCTGAAAACCTTTTCGTTAAAATAATTCTATTTATACAAATTTTGTTAAAAAATTTTAAAAGATTACTTTTTATTATATTTTTGATATTACAAATTTATAGAGTAATTCCTTTATAAGTGAAGTTTAGCAAAATAAAATTCGATTTTGATAGTGCAAATAAAAATAAAATTGTAATGTTAAAGATTTAACAAGAGCACTAAAATTTTATATTCTAAATAACTTGAGTGAATAATGTGAACTGAAAAACAAAAGACAAATAAAATAGATAATAAGAAAAACAAAATATATAGAGAAGAAAGAAAGTAATAAAAAAAAGGGAGTAAACCTTTTCTCCACACATGCAATTAAACGAAGTAGTTTCGCGCTTGAAAAAGGTTAAATGGTTTTAAAGTACGGCAAAAGTGTTAAATCTTAACGGAGTTCATTTTAAAACCGAAGCAACTATCATATATTTTGTAACTAGTTTTACAAACAATAAATATAAAGTGAAATTAGATAAGTAAGTGTACATGATATTAAGTACGTTTACGATTTAAATTTCTAAATTATATTTTAATGATTACGGAAGGTACAAATTTTCGAAATAATGAGTAGATTATTAAAAGATTCTACACGATTGTTATTATTTTAATTAGAATGTAAAAGTAACTGTGTTAAAGAAGAAAATTTAAGAGTAAAATTAATTAATAGTTACATTAAAATTAAATTTCTATATTATGGTGGATATATAAATAAAATAAAATTGGAAACTTTTGCCTAGTCATATAATTAAATATTGTATAAAATTAATGAATCAGTTGGAAAGCTATAAAATTATGTTGTGGATAATAAATCAAATGAATTCAAAAATTCTAAATTGAGGTTCAAAAAATTTTTCCCATATTCCCCCATGATGAACAGAGGCTTAAAAGAGAACAAGAGAGAACGCATTTCTCTCCGTCCCTCTTGGTTAAAGCTTTCTCCGCGGATTCTTTCCCTCCTGCTGTTCCTCTTTCTTTCTCTATCTCGTTCCTCTACTATAAAAAGAGATAAAGAGAGAGAGAGAGAGAGAGAGAGAGAGAGAAAGAGATGGGGGAGGAGAAGAGAAAGAGTACAAGAGAGGCCAAGTCCACGTGGTTTAATAATACGCGCCATAATTCACAATGCGTGACAGTGGGTGCTGCTCGAGCTCAGCATGGCATTGTGTACGTCGAAAATACCGGTCGCGAGAGCTGCTGTTGCGCTGCTATTATATAGAATAGCTCACGAGAGAGAGAAATTGAGGAACGCCGTGGGCGTCTATCCAGGAGTTCAACGTTAGGTTACCTTTGTACTTCGCTTATATGAGAGCGTCAGGTGAGCTGCGCGAGCGGGAAATCGCTTTAATTTTTTTTCTCCTTTTACTTCGTCGATTGGAGATCGTTTCTTTTTTTTTCTCTTTCTCTCTCTTGCTATTTCTGTCTTAGCTTTTTCCAATTTTACGCTGTGCGCTCGTAATTCTTCTTCGGTGTCTTTATATGTACCGGTTTACACCGTGTGTATACTGGACCAGTATATATATACACTACAGTAGTACAACGAAGAACTCGTTCGGACAAACGACGAAGGGAGGCAGCGGCGGCGGCGGCGTGCGCCGGTAAATAATGACGTCTCTCTATGTCAAACGAGATTATCGTTATAATTCATAGAAAGCTTCGGGTTTTTTCTTTTTTTTCATTTCATTTCCTTTCTTTTCTTCAAGTACAACATGTCTCCTAGTATAATACATCGATGCTTAAAATTATTTTTATCCCCATAATATGTTATATATGTAATTGCAGTGTATCTAATATTTATCAAATTTTCATATGTTGAATCAAGGTTTTTTTAAAGTAAATATTTTTCTCTTCTTTATGGATAGTATTATTTGTTCTTTTATTCACAAAAAGAGATATTTATTAATATCATTTATTAAATAATACTATCCTTTTATTTAATTTATATAACATGCAGCTTAAAATTTTCATCCCTTTTTCACCTTAATCTCATTATTTGATTTTCAAAAAACTATCAATCAATTATATATCTCTTTTACACGTTCTTTATAATCAATTTTCCGAGCTACTTTTTTTTACTTTAAAACGAATTGGTTTGGAAAGTATAAAAGTCATTATGGATCTTTAATACTTTTCGAAACTTTTTCCAACAAGTCGAGTATAAGTTGAGAGTGTTATAAGATTTATTTCTTTCAATGAGAAAAATTCCGATTCAATTGATAGAACCTGTTTTTTTTCAAAAATTATTTTAGCCAACTTTACGTAGCTTGACATTAAAACAATCAGTTTTATTACTTTTATTTGCATAGTAATTTATCAAAAAAGTTATAACATCAATAAATATTTAATAAATAATTATTACATTAATTATAATCAGAAAAACAATTTAAATATTGATATTCACACGAGCTATGCTAAGGTTTGTGACTTGTAATAAAAATAATAAAACATGAAGGATATAAAAAATTTTTTACATCATCTCTATAGCTGCATAAACTGAAGCTATAAAATTTTTATCAACAGCTCCGTGACAAAGTATGCGATCCTTTTTTATGAAGCATTGCTGATTGAGCTAGATTTATAAAAGGAAAAAAGAAAAAAACGAGAGCAGGCAATGTAGGAGAAGGATAAACTTACACGATTGGAATAAGTGACAATCCAATAAATTTTATTGTGCAATAAATGTACATAATAGCAATACATATATCCATCTATATACTTATATCATATACAAGAATATATCACTAACATCTAAGAGGAAAAAAAATTCTAGATTTTTTTTTGTTATTTCGAACGATTTTTCGCACGAGGCGTTACACGTCAGAATCTAATCAGACATCGCTCAGGAACACTTATATAAAACCTTTGTATTATTATTCTAGCATATAAACCGCCAAAGGCGACAATGCTGCAGCTCCATTTCTCGCAAGAGCACATCTCGTAAAAGAGAAAAGGAAAAATAAAAAAAAAACGAATATTTATTCTCGCGACTTTGCTTCTCGTCCGCGCGCGTGACATCGTTATACGAGTCTACATGGATACATAATGGGACGCCGCGCGCGTGGGATTAAGAGCGTTGGAAACAAAAAAGAAAAGAAAAATAAAAGATTAAAAAAAGAAAAAAGTTTAATCGAAACCGGTTATTTCTATCTTACTTTAATTTTCTGTCTGATTCTTTTTTTTCTTTTTTTTATTCTCGCTTAAGAGAAGCGCGTAAAGTCACTTATCGTGATTGTGTCATATGACTTCTGGAATTTGGAGCATAAAATTTCACGTATAATATCCATTCGCGTGCTCTTGCGTGTATCTACTTTCTATTTCTTTGTTTTTTTTTTCTACGTAAGCGCGCAAACTCGGGATATAGTCGTGTCATAAATAATCCGAAGATAACATTACGGGGAGCCATGTGAATTATGCCCCTTTATGTATATTATGCTTGAAACACACAAGAGACTTAAAACAACAGCTCTTGGAAAATGTGAATCTGTTGCTTTTGCTGCTTTTGCTACTGTTGCTACTTTTGCTAGCTAGTCGCAAATGCTTACAGAATTGCATACACCTATTCTACGGTCCAAGAACACAACTAGCGCACAAGACTCTAACAAACTTTTCAACAGTTTACGAGCTCAACAACTTGCTCGACGATTTCCACAATCTGTCGCACGTAGACGTGCTTTATGATTAATTAACAAGTAAGACGTACATTTTTTTCCTTTTTCTCTAATTTCCGTAGAACGTCTTATTATTTTTAATAAATATAATTAAATCAAGATTTAATAAGAAATTTCGTATAGCATTTTTTTAATTTAATGTTTTAAATGAAATTGTTCACGTTTTTGTAAAATGTTAATGTAAAAAAATATAAAAAATTCTATATGAAATACTTTTAATAAAGTCTCAAGGTTAAATTTGTGCTCTAAAAAGCTTCATAATTATATTCTTTTAAAAAATAATGTAACTAAAATTCTATTTGACTTATTTTGCCTATTAATTCATTTAAGTAAATATGAAACTAATCATAGCAAGATAAAATTTAATTTTCATGGAAAAAGAAAAAAAAACCATGCGTAAAACGTTTAACTTGAATTACTATATGCAACAAACTTACAATAAACCACAAGCTCGAAAGTTAAATTTGCATTAAAGTACATAAAAAGTTTGAAAAATTTATTATCTCATTCTCTTTTTAAAGAAAAAAGAAGTTGCATAGTAATTGCACGCTGTATAACAGCATCAAAGTATATACGTATATGCATAAGGAAAAAAAAAAGAATGAAACGAAGAAGTTTATAACAAAAGCTCTTACACGTAACGAAAGCTCGCGTTTTCCCAGTAAACACTTGGTTAGAATTGATTCCGATCGGTTATATATACCTGCAGCAATTCTCCCTCTCCTTTCTCTTCGTCCACCCCCGGTCTCCATCTTTGTTCTCATGTACTCGAGATAATTCGCGTGACCAGAATGAACAAAGGTGGAAAATACCATAGAACTTATCGGTAAAACCGAGAAGGGCGAAGTTTGCAAATTGCTAGCTCGTATATGGCCGCATGCAGCCATAGCTAGTAGAAAAGCTCAAGACGTGCATATAGAGCCTTATATATATATCGCAAGTCGCGTTATCGGTTATACGTGTGGCACGCGATAATTGAAATAATACTAAATAACCCCCTTAATTATATAGCCTCCTAAGAAAGTATGTATATACGTATGTACAACAAAAAAAAATAACAAACCAAGGCCAGTTACAGCCCTTTACGCTTTAAGTCTAGACTTGACTTTCTTTTTATCCAGAAAGGTTTAACTTTTTTTTTATTATTATTATCAGGTTTTAACATTCATTATTTAAGATTATTATTAAAAAGTGTTGTTTTACAAAAAGCTTATGATGTATTTATCTGAATAAGTAGTTTCTCTTTTATCTGAAACAGCTTTTCTATCAAATTTATGTTTGATAAAAATACTTTGATAATGGTAGCTAAATGATTTACTGGCTATAGTTATCTCAAAAGTTCGAAACGCCTGTAAATCATGGCAGATATATTGAATTATTTCATTTTTAGTACAAAATAATGAAAAATTATTGAAAACCGCCTGTACTTTCTTTATAAGTACATAATCTCGTATTACGAACGTATATTGTTAGAGATTAAAACTATAATCAAGTTTGCTCTAATACTATTTTTTTATAAAAAAATTATGTTAAATTCGATTTTTTTGTATTATAGGTAAAATTTGGTTTATCGATGATGTAACGTAAATATTAGATTAGGAAAATATAACATGAATTTTTCTTAAAAGTAAATTATTATATTTTTATTAATTTAAAACAACATACCGCAAAGGTGATAATTTTTTACAGCTTAAGCGTGGCCGTTACTTTGCTTCAAGAAAAGTCTAAAAATTAAATTTTCTCATTCTTATCTTATTTAAGTTATTTAATATTCGCATAAAACAGAAAAATCACATTAAAAAAATGCCGCACTGCGCAAGTATGAGAATCTTCAGAAAAGTAATATTTATAAAGTTTGATGCAATTGATAAGCGCAAATAATTTGATGTTAAAATTGGAATGAATTCCATGAAAAAATAGTAAAACAACAAACATTCTAGGAAAAACTTTTTTCTGTTCCTATAGTATGCCTGAAAGTATACAAATTATACAAAAATAAGGCTTGATTTTTGCAAGCAAGATTCATTTTTTATTCTCGCAAAATTTAAATAATTTATACGATTTTGAGGAAAACGCAAAAAATTTCACAGAGGATAGATAAAGAATAATATTGTTTATGAAAGTAATATTAAATTCATAACAAACGTAATTACAAAAATTTGTAATAAATCATAAAACACGTCTACATATTTTAATATACATTTTCATTAGTATATTGACAATATAAAACTTGATTACAGTTAATACAAGCTCTAATAAATTTTAACTTTATGAGTTTCTGCAATGCAAAAATAATTTTTTATAAAATTAAAAATGTTTTTTTTCGTTAAAAATTTGTCTATTTGATGAAATTTTCAATCCCATATCTTATGTTTTCATAGTGTCTCTTTGAAAAGGAAAAAAATAAAATAATAGCATTAATTTCAAGGTGTTATCATTATTAGTATAAAAATTTCAAATTTACTTTTAATTGGATAAAAAAATTTCTGAAATGATTCGAAGATATCAACATTAAATGAAATATTATTTATTAAATTTCGAATTTCATCGAATTCACAAGATCTTAATAACTTATACCAAATGAATTATTAAGACTTGCGGAGTAATGTCGACTCTGGAATGTACTTGACAATGGTCCATTCCAGTGCCAGACATTAACTAATAAGTTATTAAGACCTCCAGAGTGTTGTCATCTCGGGAATGAAATTACCACAACAGTATAGTGGAATAATGTTAACTACCAAAATTTATTGGTATTACCTTATTTCTCAATTTTTTTCAGTCACAGGAGTTATCTTTTATTTTAATACAATAAATAACAAACTGAGTATTTACCTCACCTTTCTAAAATAAATGATATTTATCAAATAATAATTAATTTTTAAAAACTTATAATCAAGCATAACTGAACTAGAAAAAATAATGCTTGCGCGATATTCGTTAACAAGTCGATTGATCAAGCGCAAACAAACGAACACACCCACGCTATACATGCAATATAGCATCTAGATATAACTATATACGAATTAGCTTTCTTTCTCTTTCACCTACGCATTCACTAGCTAGCTTCCATGGAACGTCAGATACGTGACGTATGACTAGTAACTTCCAAATGCCGACTGATGTATGTAATTATTTACACGGGACTGACTTTCGCTCTTTCTCTCTCTCACTCTCTCGCTTTGGAACGTAAAGTACAGCCACCACAGAACGCACACATGGATTAGATAAACGACCGCGCGTGTACGTCCTCCTAGCGTACAAGTAAAGAGGATCTAAAGAGAAAGAGGGAAGAACCAAAGGCAATAGGCAAAATCAAAGAAAGGAAATGCTAACGACAATTATCAATACTGTATTCTTCTTTGTATTTTTAGAAATAATTCTTTTTTTTAATTAGATTTCACTAAATTTTTTTATTCTAAAATAAATAAACATCAAATTTAGTATAATTATTTATAAAATTAGAAAGACCTTACTTTTTAGTAACTGCTATACATTTTTCTCTTATTTATTTATACACCCACAAATATAACATTTAGATTATATTTTAAGACAAACGTGACTATTTTTTAAGTTACAATTATAGAAATAGAAATAAAATTTATTGATATTGTATTTTTTATTTATTTTTAACTCTATCACTAAATGTTGGAATGACGTTGAGTAGAAAATTGCTTCTAAAATTATAGATCAAACAATAATAAAGAATTGTATTAAAAATTAAAAAAATAAAGCATAAAATTAAATTCTGTATACTATGTGTAAGTCTTTAATACGTTACCAATTTATATGATAAATTTCACAAATCTTTGTAATTTAGTTAGTAACAATTGATTGAACATTTTTTTAAAATTATATAACCACTAAAATTTTGTAAATTTTCGATATCACAAAATTCATTCAGAGTTAATGTCCAATCGACTTTCCTGTCACACTTGGAATCTAAGACTACCCAAGATTTAGTCTAAACAAGTTTAAGAAAAATATATCAAAATACCGATGGTTAAAAAAAATTTCTAGTTCTAAATATATATATTCAAAATCGACTAGCCAAAGCAGGCCGTCTTTGTTTCCCAATCAAGCTTATTCTCATGGACATTACGAAACTACGCAGGAATTTTAAAAATTGAAAAGTATTGATACTTTGCTCGTACATTCACCAAAAAAATTAATATTTTAAGAGAAAATAAAATAATAAAAAAATTTTTCTGATAAAGAATAAGATATAAATGAATAATATGTTTCTTATTACAGAATTGAATTTAAAATATAAATATGATAAGCTATTTTTTATTAAATTCATGAAATACAAATCAAAATATTGTGAAAACTAGCCTGATGTGTATTTTCAATTGACTCCTTAATCATGTTTGAATCTAATTATGAATTTTTAACTAAAATCTTAAAGAATTCTGTGAAATTTAATTACAAATTTTTTTAAGAGAAAGTAAAGATTGGTGAAATTTTTATTTAACCGACTAATAAGCAGTTGCATTTCAAACAATAATTTTAGAAAAAATTCTATAAAATTTTCTAATGTTCGTTGAAGATATTATTTGGTTATATTTTTAGAAGGTTTTATTAATGAATGTGGAAGTTATGAGGGTTTACTTATTGTCAGTTATTTCTTTTAGTTTTAACACGCGAACCTTCATAACTTACAAAAAAAGTATTTTGCCTTCACCTTTCAAATTCTTCTAACTTTAGAACATTTTCTTTTATAAAAATCCATGAAACCACATTTATTTGTCCCTATAATCGATTTTTAAAAACTATGAGCAGTTTTGTTAAAATTGTTGAGATTTTTAGAAAAATTTATATACGCTTTAAAGCTATGTAATTTTTCAAAGTAAAAAAATTATTATTTTAATACAAGAGTATTAAAAAAGTAAAAATCCTTAAAAATTTCGAATTTAATAATCATCACTGTTATGATACTCTAAAGAAAATAAAAAAAAGTATTACAAAAATATAATACGAATTGGCTGAGAATGTAAAAGTTCCAAAATAAACTCTAAGAGTGCAAAGCCAAATAAAATGACAATGAAATTAAAGAATTCAAAGAAGAACAAACAAAGACATGTAAAAGTAAAAGAAATGTAAATGAAGAGAAAGAGAAAAATAGCACGTGGATGAGAAGTATAAGAAAACAGAGAGAAAGAGAAATTGTGTTCGTCATAAACGCAGCTACTCATAAAGCACCATACAATAATGAGATCACAAAACAAAGAAACTGAATGCCTACTGTGTATATTATACCTTGCATTTTATTATACATGTACTTAAAAACACGCGCCCACCTAGGAGACTTAAAGAAAGAATTAATTTTTTTTTTTAATTAACTTCCCTGCATTTATAGTACAGTTTGTGAAAGGGAAAGTTCAACGCTTGTATTTGTTTTACTCGAAAGATTAATCATAATGTTTGTTTAATTTATTATAAAAGAATAGCTGATATGAAACGTCATACTTCTTACACGTAAACTTATGTAATAAGCAAATAATTAATTGCTTTATAAAAAAAAATAATCTTTTCTGAAACAATTTATTTATTTTTAAGTAAAAACTGACATCAAATCAATTAATTAACTAATAATCGATAGAATAAAATAAATAAATAAATTTGGTATAATATAAAATTTTAGACGAAGTAAAGCTTGGGTTCAAGTTAAAAATCTAATTCAAACAATTGTTCGACAATATAATCTTATTCAAATATGTAACTAATAATAATAGTAATAATAAAAATTTTTTGGATGATTCGATGGTGAAGATTAAAATGACGATCTTGTGTTGTCTTAGCATGAAATTTAATTTATTCTTGGAATAAATTAATTGCATATTTTTAATGTATTATTTTGCAAGTATTCAAAATATTATTTCCTTATTTATTAAACTATGAAAATAGTACATTTTGTTATTAACTTATTCAAATCGATCAGAAGCCTTATAAATAAATAACATTCATTAAGGTGGTAGCCTCTTATAAAACACCAAAAACAGCAAAATTTCTTTCAGAAATTAAAAAAAAAAACAAATTTCAAAATTTTGAGCATTTGTTATACACACACTGAACTTTCAAATAAATTTTTTTGAGTAAAAATATTAAAAGTTATTTTGTCCGATTCAGGCCATTTTTAAGAAGATTCTACGTGAACTGTCGCCGCTTTGGAATCTTAAAAAATTATTAAATATTAAAATGTAGCTTCTATATGGATTTCAGTAATAATTTTTAGTATAGCTCCTGTGTGAACTTGAAAAATGATTTTATCTCATTCTAACCTCAAAATCGCAACTTCTTTGCTCATTTTCGGCTCTCATGAGCTAAATTACATTATTTACCTCTGGTGTAAAGGCTTTTTTACGAAACTCGTAAACCTCTCGTTTCGTAAATCCAACCTTTCCACCCCAGGTAAATAATGTACTATTTTTTATTTTAAAATTGTTTAAATATAACCATAAGAAAAAAAATTCCATTTTGAAAAATATTTAGGTAAATAAAAAATCGAAACATTGTAAAATAACGCTGCCAAGTGCTTTGGCGCAATGCTTTCTCATAGAGCTCATTGAGTTCGTGATTTTTTATTTTTATTTTTTTTAATGTGATTTCAATGTAAGAAAAAAATTATTTATCAGCAATTTTTCCTAATATCTTTTATATATAAGCTTACGAAATTGATAATATTATCTATCATGAAATGAAAAACTAAATATAATTAATCTATGTAAACGCTTAGAGTTTATTTAATTGCATTATAAATATTTTTCCATGAATTATGTCATATTTTCATCTTTTTTTTAATATTTGAAATTTTTATTTAAAAAAATTATAATAATACAATATCTATAAGAATGCAATTAATAGATAAATCTCAATCTTGAGCAATAAAAATTATCAATTTACAATCTCGATCTAAAAAAATGTCTTATGAAACTTACACCTATTTATCTAGAATAGCCTATGTTGAATTTGTAATTTTCAACAATTTTTCTCTTAATTCAAGTGAAAATAAATAACACACAACTCTAGTAAAAACAAAGAATGTATATCATAACTAAATTACAGCTGATAAAAAAACAATAATCTAACATCAATAATGTTGTAATATAACTAGCTCGCCACAAAGGGCCGCTGTGGCTCGCACCTTGGTCCTTTCAGAGCTTCGCTTCGCTCAGCTCTGAAATGCCCTCGGGCCTTGCATCGCGAAGCGATGCAAGACATGCAAAAAGCTCCGCTTCTTGCATATAAGGCACGACCAAAAACGCTCGCGCTTCGCACTCGCTATTTGATATTTAAAAAATATTAAAACAAATCATTTACAAACGCAAAAGCCTTAAAAGTTAATCTTATTTCTTTTTTTCATTGTATTTTTTACCGCATCTTTCAACAGGAGGTTTGAATTTATTGTATTTATTTGAAAAAACCAATTTATAATTATTTTAATTTTTCTTGTGAATTAAATTGATTGATTTCGAAAAAATTTATGTTATGTGAAAAAGACATATTTTTATTAATGTATACTTTTTAAAGTTTTGGATAGGATAATCTATCAAAAGCTATAAGAAAAAAAATAGTTCAGTAGCTTAAAAGTAAAGTTTTGTATTAAGTTTTTATTTGATCTGAATCATTCCGGCGGAGGATGATTTAAAACAATAATACAAATAAATATTGGCAGTTTAAAAAAAAATCGTTTGAGCGGTTTTAAAACAGTTATTCCTTTAGAGGTTAAAAAAATGATTTTTTGGTGATGACTTGAAAAAAACGAATTTTGAAAAAAAGTATTCAAAATAAAATTTATAGAAAAAAATAAGATGCATCTTTTTAATATCATATATATATTTTTTTAAATAATATTTATCAAATTATCATTAAAAAGCCTTTAATTTCAACATTTTTCATGAACAATTTGAAAAATATTAACTTTAGAGAAAAATGTATAATATAAAAAAGATTTATTTTTTTATATTCTATAACTTTTATTAAATATACTTTTTGAAAAAAAATCGTATTTTTCAAGTAATTACCAAAAATCAATTTTTTTGACCATTTAAAAGGCGCCTATTTAAAAACGCTTCCAACGATTTTTTTCAAAATAGGAAGTTTACTTGTGTTATTATTTGAAACAATTTCCCGTTTGAATAATTCAGATCGGATAAAAACTCGTCGAGAAAATTCATAAACTTGATTTCTCACACACATACATCCATACATACATTTTAAGGAAGCCTCGTAATAGTCTTATTTTGCTATAAAAATAAGTTTTTTATCATAAAAAAACATATTTTAAAGGGTTACATTTTTCGCGATGTCGAAAATATAAGGCACTTCCGTATAGCGGTCGTGCCTAAAAATGTATCTCAATTATGAGCAATGAAGATTGTCAAGTTACCATTTCGATTTCAAAGTAGTGCTTTCGCAGTCGTTATATTTAAATAAATAACACAAAACTCAATTAAACAATGACAGCGAATCCGGTCTATACTCAATATAAATTTTATGATATTTAACATTATAATCCTCCATCAGTGATCATAAATTTAGGGTCATATGCTGTAACTTGGATCATTAATGTTCAGTTTATGTTTTCTTAAGGCTCTAAAATTGAAATAATTTTTTTCAAACTTTTTTTCTGCCGATACAAAGCTGTCTCTATGAAAAAACAAAAAAAAAGAAATTTTGTAGAGTGCTATATCGATAATTGTACTATATTGGTAAGTTTTGTTTCTTGTCAACTTATTTTATTGTAATTAATTTATTAATTCGTTTATTCAAGAGTGAAACCAGTGTTAACAAGCGAGCCAATAGTATGTGAATTCACTTTTTTTCCATATTATATTCTAGCTTCTGAACGTGATTTTTTTATAAATATTCTGTAAATACGTGATTATTTGGATCATTTGAATTTTCCGAAGTTGTAAATGCTTGTAAGTGAATTTTTAGATTGTACAAAAATATTTGCATTTCCTCAAAAACTGAATAGTTAATAAAATGATTATTTAAGAAAATTAATTCGACTGAAATGACGGTATAAGTAAAGAAATATCTTAGTGAAATAGATACACTGTCCAATAATGACGCAAATACAAATAATTTCAGAATACAAACTTGTAAGTCTGTCAATAATTACAATTCCAGGCAATAGCAAGTACTTATAATAATTGATAAAATGAATTTATTAATATAAGCTATTGAAGAGAGGAGGATTTATTTTTAAAATTTACTGGTGTTATCATTCTAAAATGTTATTAAATGAAAATGTGAATACAATATTACAATTTATTCATAGTGAAGAGCACATTTTCAGAACCTAAATTCCAAGAAATACTGTTTAAAATTATATTTTACAAGTTAAAACGCGAAATAGCAATTCAAGTATTTTGAATTTTGTCATCAAGGATGATAAGTAAATTAACTATTTTACAAATAAAATTGTAAGTCAGTCAGTAATTACAACTATAGGCCATAACAAAAACTTGAAAATAATATAATTACCTAATAAATAATAAAATGATTTTTTATTAATAAAGGATATTTTACATATTATCATTTATTTATGTTTAAAAGCATTTTTTCTGAGAACTTGGATTCTAAGGGATGCTGTTTTGGATTTTAATTTATAACGTCGCATTTGAGCTTTATGAGTAAGAAGCAGGGCAGCGATTCGATAATTTTGAATTTTGTCAGTAAGGTCGATGAGTAAGTTAAATTCGTTTTTGGAGGGGAATGAAGTGTTATTTTTCAATAGCAGTTCTACAATATCTGGGTTAGAACTTTCTATTGCTGTATAAAGAGGTGATTTTCCGTTATAGGTTTTGATGGGATTTAGGTTGACGCCGTGATGAATTAATAACTGGACCATGGATAACGAATTATTCTTGATGGCTATGTATAATGGTGATAGATGTTGTCTAGTGGTAGCTTCGATGTCTGCGTGATGTTTTAATAAATATTTTGCAATTTCTTGATGATTATATTTTACAGCAACATGTAAAGCTGTGAAGCCATATTTAGGTTCGATGGAATTAATGTTGATATGGGTTCTAAGAAGTGTTCTAAGGCCGATGGAATTAGCGTGGATATGGGTTTTAAGGATTTTTCTAACTTCGTGAAGGTCGCCGCGATGAACTGCTGAATGTAGTGGTCGTTGGAAGCTTTGAGCCATGGTGATAGCTATAGATTAAATCTACTAGCTGAAGAAAGTACTGAAGTACTTTAGATGTGCTGGTAGTTTTGCGAAAATGAGAATGATTGGATAATACGATTTGAAGCGGTATTTATACGCTGAAAAAATTAAGGGCAGGGTTTTTGAAAAAGCTCTGATTAGTGGGCGATCAAGCGGAACGAGTAAACTTAGGACGAGTGAAAATAGCTTGTTTTATGAAAACATTAGCGAATAACTTGCAAATTTTGAAAATTCTCTAGAATTAAAAGTACGCTGAAGAAATCGGTTTTTCAAAATTCTCCTTTTTTTGGCGGTCGCAAATGATTTCCATGCAAATTTCAAAGCAAAATCATCGAATAAATAACGTAAAATAAAAAAAGAATTCATATGAGATCTCATTCTATGTTTTCACCTGGGAATAAATGGAAAATAAAAACATTCACTTTGTTTTTAAATATCATACGAGCGAGTTTTTAACCAAGATACGAGCTGAAATGTCGATGAAATACATTCGATTTGAATCGCAAAAACGCTGCCAAGTGCTTTGGCGCAATGCTTTCTCATAGAGCTTATTGAGTTGGTGTTTACTTTATTTTTATTTTTTAAATGTGACATCAATGTAAAAAAAAATAATGAAATGATTGAAAAAATAATTGAAAAAATAGATGGTATGCAAAATTGGATGCAAATCCATCGAGTACTTTTCGAGATCCAAGTAACTAAATAAATACAAACATTTTTTTCAAAAATTCAAAATGTTCTCAAATTAAAACTGCGCTAAGAAAATCAGTTTTCAAAAGTTTATTATATTTCGGGGTTTGAAAATTATTTCGATGAAAATTTTTAAGCAGATTCATTGAGTAGTATACAAAAAATACCAAAAAAATGAAAATACGATCTTTTTTTTTATAAATGACTCTGAAATTAAAACTACACTAAGAAAACCAATTCTCAATAGCTTCCCACCAAGTTAGATAAAAAAATAAATTCCATGCAAAATTTGAAGCAAACGCATCGAGTAGTTTTCGAGATCCAGTTGGCTTATTGAATACGCACACACATGCATACAGACTTTTTCTAAAAATCACTTTTTTCGATTCTCTGAGACCAGATATGTACAAATCATCGAAAAAAATAGAAAAAACTTTTTTTTTGCCGATACAAAGCTTTCTCTATGAGAAAGCAATCATATTTGAGTATAAAATTTAGAAATTTTCATATCTGATTGCAATATATGAAACGCTAGCGATATGAAATTTAAATGCGATTTAAAATGGTCATAAATAATCTGTTTATAATTTCACCCAATGAAGATTTTATTAAAAATAAAAATTCTTTTAAAATTAAATAAATTATTATGTCAATTCAGGTGTATGTAAATACTTTTAAAATACATAATTATCATAATAGTATTTACGATGATCTATAAAATAAAAAATGGATTGTAAGATGAAAATTAAAGCGATTAAAGAGTGATTAACTGGTATCCGACCTGTAAGGAAGATCGTTAAGTATAAGTATGCGTACAAGTCAAGTTGAAAAGGGAGTGAGGCATATTTAAGATCTCCCGTATCTATATATATATATATACATACTTTGCTAAATCGTTATAGCCGAATTGGCTGCTTCGCTTGATCCTTTGCTTGCTCGCGCAATCTCCTGTAACGAATTATTTCAGGCAGTCTGATATTATGTATATGTGTGTATATGTGTGTATGAGTTTGCTCTTTCGGCCTATATTACAAGGTGTTGCGCGTCTCTGCCTACAACGATAATATGGCCAAATGAAAATGAAGGAATTCAACAAGCGTATATGAAGGCGCACCACCGTTAATTAGAAGGCTACAGTACGAGACAAGGAAAATACGTTGTACGATAGCGTGCATTAAATTCAGTACCCAAAAGACATCTTCCTTATATGTATGTATATATAAGTTTTAACAAATTCTCTTCAACTTTAGAATGAGATTATTTGCTCTTAATATCAGCTTTTGATGATCCATCGAAATTTCATATAATTTAGAGATTGCGAAACGTTTTCAATTTATGGCTGATCATATTATAACAAGACTAAATTTTAATGTAACATGTGGTTTATTTGCAAAATTTTTAATTTCGTACTAATCAGGTTTAAAACATTGCAACATCCATGCACTTTTACATAATATGTATTATAATGTTTTATACGCAAAAAGACAATTTACTAGATTTATTCATAACAATTACTAGTAATTTAGAAACCTTTCTTTGAATTTGAATAATGTTATAAAAAAATAATACAAAGTAATTACTTAAGTATATGTATTTTTATACATCCCTGGTAGAAATTTAACTATTCGTTGGTCAAAAAATGGTTAATTCTTTAAAATTAAGCATTTTTTGGCCAACGAATGGTTAAATTTCTACCATGGATGTTATAGTTAATAATTCAAATATGCATGCATTTAAATAAAAATTTTTCTTTAACAGAAGAAAAATGCATACCCTACGAGTCACAGATTTCCTTAAAGCTTTGAGAAATGATTTTATTGCGAAAAAAAGGAAATTTCTATTTTAGCATTTAATACACACGCGCGCACGCACAGATATGAGTTTTTAGGGTTCATTTAACAAATTTACAATGGTTTATAGATAAAAAATCTATATTATTATTTTTGACGTGAAGAGAAGCATAATTTGCAAAGCAGAACTTAACAATAATATAAAAATTGAACATTAAAAAGTACTAATATTTGTTAATACATATTAAATTAAAAATTGTTTCCACTTGAAAGACTGCCTATCCAATTATTTTAATAGAAAAAGTAAATTAAATTTGAACGAAGATATATTTATGAATTAACTATAGCAGTTACGATTTAAATGAATTAAACCTATCATTTTTGGCATGTAAAGCAGCTCAAACGTTCTTAACCTGAACTAACTCGAACTCGTTTTAGACTATTGTTATAATGAAAACTGCATTAGCTGTTCCTGCGTCAAAGGCTTTATCTCGCTGTTAACGAAAAAAAGATTATATCTCGTTTCCGGTTCAAAAAAATTTCAAACTCGTTTGTATTTTTAAAAAGTAGAAATTTTTAAACTTATTTTATTAAAATAAAGAAAAATATTATAATATAATTTTATATCAAATTTGTTTTGTATGTACCAGTAATCTTTCAGTTAACAAAATTAAAATTTGGTAAAAAAAACTTTTGGATTTATTAAAAAATAGAATTTTTTAAAATCAAATAGCATTTTTTTAAACTGAAACGGAGATACAAGCTTTTTACGAGCGACCGCAAGATAAAGCCTACTTTGTTGAAACTGCCGATATAAAATGTTCTCATTTTATTACTTTATGACATCACACAGCAGTAAATATTAGAGGCTGTGTTTAAGTACGACTTTTAAATAAAAATTTTCTACAGAAGGTATACTACATCTATTTAATAAATTTATATCTATCAAATATAGTTATCCACTTAAATCGAAGCCAACAAATTCAATAAGACAATAATCAAAATTTCTCTCTGTTAAAAATAAAAAAACAAAACAAAATAAAGCTAACATTTAGAAAATTCATTATAAGAAAATAATTTTTCTTACATTACTTTATTCAGCAAGGGTTCTACTTTTACAAAAAAAAGTGTAGCGTAAAAAAAAGAAAGAAACCGTTAGCCGTTAGGTGATTAATTTTCGAGGTATGAGATTGAAGAAATAGGGAGTTTAACGGCAATCGAAAATAAACGATTTCTGTTATTGATGGATTTATAATGTCCTGTCGTGTGTACAAAATGACCTGTAATCATCAATTACCAAACTAATTTCGCGAAAAGAGCCTGTTAGAATGACGCTTTAATAATAACTACCCCTTTTCTTCAATTTGGCCGAGTGTCTATGGCATAGGATATTTATATAAAAAATTTGAAAATTCAATACCCTCAATAATCGAACATAAAGTTCAATAATTCTTTTTAGTTTTTCGATGAATTTAACACAACAGAAGAGGATATAATATTAAATAGGAATATCAATTAAAATTAATTTAATTTATTTACATGTAATTGAATCGATATATGCTGATTGTATATTTCTCAATAATATTAATTATGTAATAACTTTAATTGTTCGCTTGAAGCTCATGTTAAAAAATATACATATAACTTAATCTGTGAACCAAAATTTTTTATTTTCCAACGTTTTGAACGATTTGGAAATGCATTCCTATTTCAAAGCTATAGTAACCAAATTAGGAAAAAACACAATTTTTACTAAATCAAATTTTTGTTTATTGCAGAATTCACCAATATGCGCAGTCAAATATGAGGAAATTTTTAAAATTGATATAGCCTACTGAAGCTGAGTCTTATCAAAATGTATATAAAAACCATGACATTGTGACAATTTCTCTTGCTGATGCGAATAATTAAAACCATACTAAAGCTAACGTGCGTATAAATCTAATATAATCACATGAATTGAAATAAATGTTAAGCATTTCTGAAATATCTGTTTTACATTTATTTTTTTCATTAAACAAGATTTGCATGCCTACTTTTGTGATGCTACTTTTCACATGTGTGGCTTACGCTCGTCATTTATTGTTATAATATACTGATATTCATTGATTCTTTATAAGAAGATCCTTTGAATATCAATATTAAATTACTCTGGGCTTCCATAGAAATGATTTGATACATATGCCCAATATATCGCTTTAAATATTTCCAATATTTCGTCCATGATACAGATTTTTTTACTTGGGGATTGATAAATAATTAAATAAAATATAACAACATCATAAACAGAACGAAAATTAAAAAAATCCATGTTAATAAAAAATGTGGTGAAAAGTTAATGATTTTAATTGCAACAAAGCGTTGAAGAACGAGGTAATTATTCAGAAATTCATTTTGGATAAGCATTCCGCTCAAAAGTTCGAGTTATATGCTGTGTGTTATACAAACCAAATGAAAATGCCTGAAAATACATGCTAATAGGGAGGAATAACCAAAATCAAAGTTTGCGTCATTAAATTTCAAGCGTACCCAAGAGTAGCCCAGCAAAAAAGTATTGACTAATATTTGCGTTAGCTCCAAAAATATACAAATGGACTCCCTCGTGTCTTCATTAAAACATAAAAATAACACAGAATCAGATGGTTTCCAAGCGTATTAAAAAAAGAAGAAAGAAAAAAAGCACATAAAAATCCTTTATTTAGACAAATATATACATATATTTTTAAACGTAGAGATTTTTCTGAATTTTGAGGCTACAATTCCCATACGTTCAGCGCGATCAATATTTGCACTATTCTGCGTCTATGGACAGTCAAAACAATAACCTTTCCACACATAGACACACCTAAGGGTAATAGCGAGTGAACTGTAATCATAGCGCTATATACGAACGATAGGAATCCATTATCGTTGAGAGATATATCCATGGATTTGAAAAAAAATCCGGTAACCGAGAGAGCGTTGCATCGCACCCGCGCGTACACTATGAAAACAATACGCGAATACCAATGCTAATGCCGGGGCCCCGTTATATGCAAGTAGAAATATGTGAATTTAAGCAACGCATAACACATTCTACCAAACTATTTATGCATTTTAGATTACTAATATACATATATATAGATGATGCTAATATGAAGTTATATTTGCTCGTATATACGTTTGTGGTCTCATACCCGTGGCATGTGTGTCAAATCGACTGACTATATTTAAAGAGAAAAATGACGGTTATACCGGAATTTCCTATAGAAGAAAATATCTTGCTTCATAGATTCCATTTAATTTGCATTTTCATCATTTGAATATTCGGAGATGATCTGCATTCGATAGTTGTGATTAAACTTATCCTACAAACGTATAAATAAACTTTTTTTTTCATTCCAAAATTACTTTATTAAAAGCCAATATTATTGGAAAGTTAGATGAATGAGCTTTTAAAAGTATGCATTATTCGCTTTTTAAGTTGAATTTATAATGATTTTAAAATTAACATTCAAAAAGTTTATAAAAAGATGCCTCTCTATATTTTAAAAATATTATTTTCTATTATTTAAATGTATATAATGATTTTATAGCATATATTTTATTGAAAAGTATGAATATTTTCTAAAAAAAAAAACATAAAAGTCTAACGTGAATTCAAAATTTTTATCTCAATTTTCATAAAATTAAAAAAAATCAATTAATAATAACATAATTATATAATTTACGCAGTCAGAAAATGTATGATTAGTAACAGTAAACTTATTATAATCCATGAATTTTGGGGTAATACAATCCCTTCAATATAAATACAGTAGATATACCCAGACGCAGCAATTATCATTAATGACAGTTGATTTTGAACCTGCTGCCTTCCTACTCGAATTTCAAGCCTGCGGAACGTTTGCTATCGTTAGCGAGCATATCGGTTGCTATTTCATTTAATGATGTCGTTATATATGACGACTGCATATGCGTCCAATGGATTATGCGGAAAATCCTTGCATTTTATTTAAAAAACTTAACCGATGATCGATTGAATTTCATTTATAATTTATCATAACCGCAAATCCACACTCTTTCTATTAAATTACGTGTAACTTGCGGTATAGCCGTTCAATTTATTATACGTTAACTGTATGTAATGCAAATTTTACAGAATTTATATTCATAATAATAGGCTATCGATTCCATCCGTTATACTTTGTTTTACTAATCTAATGATTATTGCATTTAAAAAATACAAAATACCGATATTATAATTATTCACATTTTTAAACTTTATTTCAATATTATTGAAATTTCTGGTTTGTTTTTATATTTTATCAAATAGAGAATACCGCTAATTAAATTTTTCTAAATTTTAAATGAGATTTAAAAACTTTAAGAAAACTACAATGTACATTAAGAGAAATTTTATTTTGAAGCAAGGGAAATGTACTTGAATTTATTTCTTTTAATAAAGCATTAAAATTTATATAGAACAATATGTTTCCTTCAAATCCACTAAACGCAAGTAGATAAGTATTTAATTGAAATAAATAAACCCTAAACTTCTATGAATCTTTTTCCTCGGTGTACTTAATTATGTGTAAATCATATACTCATCATATTCCTTTAATATAACCATAGGTAGGAAAGAATTTGACTTATATATTTTTAAATACTGATTCTATTTCATCTGTTGTTTGTTGAAATTCGGGAAAATTCATAATCAAACAAATTTAAATGTAATAAATGACTAGTCGTATCTGCATTTAGAAAAAAATATTCAAAAAAGTATGTGTTCTACACTATTTGAACGTTGAAAATGTTGAATTTTTTCTAAAGCAAAAAATGTTCGACGAATTTTTTCAAATACTTTTTCCAAATAGATATTTTGATTGTTATCATCTCCCGAAGCAACAAGAAGAAAATTGAAAAATAATTTTGAAAAAATATTTAGAAAAACTATTTCTGCAATAAATAAATATTTATCCAATATTTTTCTGAATATTTTTCAGAATTCTTTTAAAATTTTATTTAAACTATTTAGGATACAAAAACTAAAATAAAAAATTAATTTTCAATTTATCATACATTGTTGGAAATTATTTGAATTTTTCTAAACTTTAAATAAATTTCAAATAAGTGCTGTAGGGCAAACCAAACATGATGGAATGTTTGAAGGAAAAAGAAAAATAAAACAAGAAATTGTTTATGTAGTTTATAAAATAACCAAAATAATTCACTTAAATAATAATTAATTAAATTACTTATTTGCAAATAACAATAATTGTTTATTTATAAAAAAATGATAAAAATTTTACTGTAAGCTGTAATTTACAGTTGAGTATGGATAATAATTAAACAAACTAGTTAAAAGAAAAGTTAAAAAGCGAAAGATTGCGAATTTATGTTGTTAATGTATATTATGCTTAACAAACGAAGCTTAATTATTCCATTAATTAGTTAGTTTTGTGGTTAAGAAAATAAAATAGCGTATTTGTATATATTTAATTCTTATTTTTACTAAACATGAATTTTAAAAAAATGAGTTTATACCTTTTATATAAACAATGACATCCATCGTAAAATCTACATGCATTAAAGTTTCGGAATCTAAACGAACACCTTCCGTATATATTCAAACGTTATCAGTTTTCTATATATTAAAAATTTCCTTCTATTCTTACTGCACGAAGAAGAAAGATCATACTTCTATAAAAGCGCGAATAAAATGGTTAGACTCATGCGCGCATAGTTGGAAAATTTAACAGCGGTAGAACTTGTTCCGCGCGGAATTCTTATCTTTCTGTTTAGTTTATGTACTGTAACTAACGTTTAATTAGAAACTTTTTTATTCCGCGAGATAGAGAGAAGCTAGCTTAGAAATAGGCGAAACAGCGAGGAAGCCCTCTTCTTTAATTGGAAACATAATCTTTGCCCACACAATAGAAGAGAAAACGGCCCAGTTTCAGTCGAAAAGCGCGAGGCTCACGAAACTTTAATCCGATCCACGATGCGAGTATATCTCGAAGGATAACGAAGCTCGTATTTTCATTATATTCGCATTCTCTTCATCTCTTTTTTTCTTTCTTGTACTTTATACATGGTCTGCCACATTCATTTTGTCTTTCATTCTTTCATCTTATATAGTTTTATTATTTACTTTTAATTTTCTGGATTGCAAATAAGAATACATAATGCAATAAAATAAAAATTATTTTATTGTTAAGAAACTACTACCCTGGTAGAAAGTTCATATTTTCGTATATTCCTACCAAAACTAAACCCACAACCAATAAAGAAACAAACAAACCCACCAAAAAACCACCCCCCTTCCACACTAAAAAACAACACCCAATCACAAATTCAGAAAACTACAAAACGAAAAAAACCACCCAACCAAAATTCAACAACCCCACACCAACCCAACCCACATATTTAATTATAAATATGTTCGCAAATAAATTTAAGTTATATAATAAAAACAGAAAATTTTAACTATTACAATAACAGTATATTATCTTTAATAATTTTAAAGCTAGTTAAGTCAATCTAACCTGCATACTGATAAATAGCTTTAGAGACATCGGACGCCCGCACCTCGCAACAACCCTACGTTGACACAGCGCCCGCCCTACGATCCCAAAACGTTTTAATTGAAAATATACAACTCATGATTATAATAATGATATAATTTTATAATTTATTTATTTAAAAAAACAGTATCAAGAATTTTATATATAATCTAAAAGACATTTTACATAAGAGAAAAATAAATAAATCTTTTATATGATTAAATTGTTTAATAATTGTTAGCAGTATGTGCACGTACACGAATACACATCTACATAGAGACAAAAATGTTGGAGAAATACAATCCTCCTGATTCAGGAATATTAGGAATGTGCATATTCATGAAAATCTCCAATTGCATATTCGACATTGTTATAATGCTTCCTTCTTAAGAAAGCAATATATACATTGTCAAATAACTAAAGAATATTATAATATTTTGAATTGCACTAAAATTTCAAGATCGGTTAATTATAAAAATAAGCATAAAAAGTTTTTTTTTGAAAATTATATAAAAGTAAGCGTAGTTTCGAGGCAAGTTATCTATGTTATTAATATCTGATGTTCTCTAATGAAGATCAAAAACATTTTTTTATCTAAAGAATATGAATGAGCAAGTGAAATTAAAATTTTCTTTTTCACAAAGTGTAATTTAAAAAAAAATAATTTTAATAACTTCTTGCCACAGTAATAAAAAATTTATATTATATTATTTAATAATTATTCTATTTATTAATTTTATTTATTTAATAATTATTTTAAAAAATATTATGTTCAATTTTATTTAACTTTTTATTTCTCCATAAAATTTTAAAAAATTAAACTTTTCGGACAAATTTATTTTTGTTTGAAAGGCAATCTTCAGAAAAAATGAGTAATATCAAAAAATTTTTTTTTATTTTACAAAGAGCTAATTTTCAATGTTATGATAAATGAATTTCTATTGAATTTAACTAAATACTAACGAACAAAGTAATAATTTTAATTATGTGACTATATAATTTTAAAGGTTGATTTTTTTATTTTTAAATGTAGAATGCGATTTATTTTATTTCTAACCCTATATCTATGAACACTGTTTTTTTTAAGTTGTTAAAAACTGAATATTCTGTATGATTCCATATGTTATCCGTGCTTTTTCCTCACATTTCATCCAACTTTAACCGTGCAATGTTGACAGTATACGAAAACGCATGAAATTTTTTATAGTTAATCATAAATAAATTTTTCTTTTTCAATGGTCAATCCAATTTAAAAAATAGTTTAATTTAATTTTAACAAAAAAAGCTAATGATTGATCACTATTTTATACATATCTATATTTTTATTTGAAAATAATGAATAATTTTTCATTTAATTCCATAAGGTTACATGCTAAAGTTATGAATTTTTAATTTCATTTTACTCATTTATTTGATGGTTGACCCCCTCATTTGTTCTTTATACCATTTTAAAGCTCTGAGTTTGTACTTTTATTTGTATGAATTTCAGATAATACGATATTTTTAAGCGTAAAAAGCTCACGCCACAATTCATTTTTTCATTAATTATTTCTTTGTCAAAAAAGGAATATTAGGAGTTATTATACTATCAGAGAAATTGTAAGTAAAATCAAAGCTAAAAATTAATTATTTCAACCGATTTAATTAAAGTGCTAAAAAATTTAAAATATTTGATATTGTATTATGCTTATAGCTTGCTTTACATGTTTAATAATATACTATAAAAACTTGTATGATAAAAACTGTATGTTTTGTATTAATTTCAATATGAAACTGAAATTAAATGTAAAAGCAACAATGTATTTTATGCATGCAAATTTTGCGTAAATTTTACAGAAAATTTACATAGCATTCAATTACGTCATATTTTGTGTAGCTTGCTCATTCTTAATTTGACATTATTCTTGATTTATTTAAAAGAAACCATATTATGTAAATTCTTTTATAATATTAATACTTTAATATAAAATTCATCTTTACTTTTTTTAATTTTCAACAAAATTTATATTTTTTAATCTATAATAATTTTAGTTGTTATTCAATTTTTTTGAGAGCTTTTGCTTAGCTATAACCATTTATGTCAACGATAATTGTATTATTTAATAAAAGTGTTACTGTTATACGTACTATAAATGGAAATACTAAAACTGACTGCATTTTAATTATTAAAATCACTGAATTTCAATCGATATAATGGAAAATGATTTAATTTTAAGAAACGAAGTTCTCGGAAATACAAAGAATGAACGGTCTATTCTAATGATCTGATTATAATACATTTAACTGTACATTTAAATATTAAATACTTTACTAAAAATAAGTATCTCCTATTCTGAAAATATAATATCCAGGAAAATCATTGGATATTAACTACTTTGACTATTTTCATAAAGTTCAATATAAAATAATAGTATTAGTGACAATTTTAGAGTTTATTATTATAATTTCCTCAAATATATTTACAAATAATATTAAAAATAGTATTTTAAAGAATTTTCTACCACGCCAATACAGCATTCTTTTTATGTGTTCGTACAATTTTTTTTGTAATTATCGAAAAAAAATTTTTAATACAGTGTTATTTATAAAAAAAGGTTGGGAACCGTCCGCAGCAAGTCCCGAGCCTTTCGCACCAAAGACAAGTGCTCACTCATTAAGTCATTCCCATTGACGTAAATTACTCATTTCATTTTTTATTACATATTTTACAATTTACACTTTTACATTCTACTTTTAATCACTCGAGGCGATCCACGTAACACAGTTTTTAAGAGTTTTTGTTTTGTTAATTCTGACTAATCAGTTAAAGTATGACATTTTATTAAATATATATGATCAATAAAATACATTTGATAAAATAATATGCAAGACTACTTTAATTTTTTTGTTTATCAAAGTCCTTAAATCTATTTATAAATGAATGATTATTAGAGACAAAAGCTTGCAAAAATTTTTAATATATTTTATAAAATATAAATGCTTTTGTAATAACATATAACGTTATTACGTATGCTTTAAAAAATTAGGTAAATTCCATATTAAAATATATTTAAAAATAGGATTCCAAATTTAAACTCTTTAATACCGTGAAATAAAAAACGTTCATTAATATTTATGTATTTAATGCATATACGCTAAAAGGAGCTTTGCATTGGAGATGGCAAAAAATTGAAGTAACTTTGAAAAATAAAAAAATTTCATCTGTTATTATAAATATTTAAATTATTTTTAATAAAAAATTTACAATTATGAAAAATATTTTGTCACATTATCTTCTTTTAACAGTAGAAAATCGATATTGCGCACTTACGGTTATCTCTTCAGTGTCTAAGATACGTTTTATTCTTGTTCCAGATATCGGCACCAAGAAACTAAGAAAATAAATGGTTATAATTTCTATTAATTACTGCAGTCTTTTTGTAGATTTAAAAAAATTATTCGAATATATAAACTTTTATTTAACGTCACTATATTTGTGATATCATTGCGATGCTAATTAGTGACGGAGATTTTCAGTGTGTTTGTGAACTTCAGCACATGTATCGTGTATACAGTGGTGCTTGTATCAATCGGTTGCCAAGAGCCGGATTCGAACTCGGGTTCTCGAGATTATGAATCCATCGCTCTACCAAGTGAGCCACTGACGATCTCTACAAACTGTCTTATTTATAATGTATTCATGCATTCATTCCTATGACGGTTTGTGTAAGATAAGAATAGGTTATTTTTAAAATGATTTTTTACAACTGAATGTTTTTTTACACAAACGATTGCCTTCTTTGTATTGTACGAAAAATTTAAACCCAAAATAATAGTAAATAAACGTACTTTTTGAAAAATTTTTCATTCGATTATTTGCACCTGTGTACCATTTGTGCATGCTGCGGTAACATAGCTTTCTTGGTGACAATATTAATGCATGAGTTATTCTGCACCCTTTGACTATTATACCCTATGCTATGCTTGTGATTCACTGTGTATACTTAAAGATTTAATAATCGAAATGTAAATGCATCCAAGCCTATATGCAAGCCAATGTAATCGACATATCCGCATACATAGAATAGACGACAGTTCAGTAACAGCTTTATTAAATAAGATTTGTTAATTCCTTAAAGCTACAGTAACTGATGTAACTATGTATGATATAAAAAGGCTTGATTCTTTATTATTTAACTCAATTCGTATATTGTAGGTATCCCTTTTTGACATTTTCTCTGAATATTTTATACATTTTTACAACTCGAATAATTATTCTTGAAAAATTAAGTTTTTGTATGAAATCAATATCTACAGATTTAATATTTTTACAAAATACTTTATTTTCTGCAAAATGGCTTTTATATATTTTTATATTTCGTATTAGTTTTATTCTACATCATTTTTATATAATCATTTTAAAGTATTTATAGTGATTTTAGTGTAAGAGTTCTCTAAACATACTTTATTTGTTTCAATTTTGATTATATAATGCGAATTTAGTTGATATTCTGAGCCAGTAGCAGTCCGATAAATAAGTCTGACAATATTTGAAGTTTCAATTCGATATTATATTGCAATGGATTTTATATATTATGATTTTCAAAAATTTTCAATTCTTGGTCGATGAAACTTGGTACTATTTAGTTTTTTTGGGGGTTTTTTTTTTTAAGAAAGTTTTAAAATTATATATGTTTAAATAAGAAAGAATTACTTTTCATCTTCGTCTTTAAAATTTATGTACTTTTAATTAAATTTGAGTTTCATATTAAAAAAAATTGTCTTAAAATCAGATAACTTCAATATAAGTTTCAAATTTTTGAAACTTTGCATCCTATAAGTATTATGTATGCAAAATTAATATCTTTTAATATAATTGTATAACAAAACGTTTTTTATAATTTCATGAAAATTTATAATCCAGACACTATATTTTCTTTGGTTAGAATTTAATATTCTCAGACACAGATTTTAAAAAATTGAGTATATGAATTGTAGAATAATTATACTTACAAAAAAATTTTGTTTAATGAGAATTAACTTTATTCGTAATTTGTGAAAAATTTTACAATCAATAAAATTTCCTGCAAAGAGAAAGCTGTAAGATGATTTACAATTATTTTTGCTTTTATTAGAAATTTTTGCACAGTGATGCATCTTTAGATTCTCAAAAAATTATTTTAATTGAAACTAAATAAACTACAGGAAAGACTGAGATTGGAATATAGATTTAAGACTATCCAACTGCATACAACGATTCTGCCTAATTGTAATCGAAATCATAATTTAAATAAAAAAGATACATCAGTTTGTAATACAACATATGAATATTATCCGAATGAACTTTAATTAAATTGATTGATTAGGTTCAGGGAATTTTGGGTTCCCGCAAAAGATAATATTTTTCAACTACCAATATGTAAATTTTTTTATAATATTATCAGTCAAATACAAGAACCGAAAATTATCGTACAAATAAATAAAAGTATTAATATTTCATTGGTTGTATGTTGGAAAAGAAAATTTATTATTTATGTGTTTATTTAAATTTGCCAGATTAAAAAAGAAAATTAAGCACATCAATGATTTGCAGAGATCGGGAAGGACTTTGCAGTTTCGTGCTTAAAATATAAATACATATATATTTATATTTAACAAACCGTAGCTTTCTCTTGTTTTATAAAATAAAGTACATAGCATACGCACAATAAGCTTAATAGTAAGCTGTTGTTATGTACGTTGAATAAAAAAGCAGAGTTAATATTCGCAATATTTGCCGAGAGCCCGCGTATATTTCACTTGCACAAGCATGTTTATAGATTTTTAATTTTAACAAACGCCCGCTAGGCGTATACACCCCCCTCAACTCAACATATATGTGTACGCTATATCTATAGCGAATTAAACAATGGGCATCGACACGCGACTACTGTTTTACTTTAATACCGTGCGAAATTCTCCTCTATACCGTTGCCAGTTCAGGAAACTTATACATGTATGAAGGTTGTTCCTGTAAAATTGTATGGTACTAACTTACATTGTAAACTCTTAAGATTTCTTAGAATACAATTTTCTCTGGAACGGAGAAAAAAATTTTAGATTTTTTTCATTTTTCTGTAAATTCTTACTTTATTGCAGAGATTTATGATAACTTTAAAAATGTATATTTATTTATAATTTGAAAAAATTGATTTTTTTCAAATATTAAATTAATTTAGAATTATCTAAAATGCATGATTTTATTATTACATACTTGAAATTTAAATTTTGATATGATAAAAAATGTGATATATTAAACTTAATTTACATTTGAAAAACAAGGTGATTAAAAGTAAAACAAAAGTAATCAGAGGCATCTCAGCTGATTGCATTAACATTGTAAGCTTTCTTATATTTAGTGTAATATCCTTCTCTCTTTTTCCATCGCATTAATTAGCTGACGATTTTATCAGCTATACGAATAGAGAATAGCTCCTTTTCGATGTGCTTGCGTATATACATATTGGACTAATAGCGCGTACAGTTAACATTCCTGCATGCTCAATTACTTTTAGTATCATTCATTCATCTATGACTCTACTATTCTTTCTATATGTTACTCTATATATAATGCATATATGTTTCATCTGTTCCCATGTGAAAAATTTAATCCTGTTAGTATTCAGATTATGCATAATAGTTGTAGAAAATCTGTATACAATCTATATAAAATCAAAAATCATATATGTATTTTGTATAATAAAATATTTTTATAACCATTATATGCCATTCATTATTTTCATATCAAAATGATCCGTCACTAGAAGCATCTTGTAATGTTTTTCATTTGAATCTTTTCAAAGATTTATGTAACGTAATTGAAATTATGGAAAATATCAGTTTTATCAGTTTTAATGCGCTAATAAATGTGAGAAGAATTAATGAAGATTTAAAAAAACAAATGTTTACCAAGAATATTTATTAATCTTTAATTTTATTGTGAGCGCTTTTTATAAGTTTATTAAAAAAATCCACGAAAATTGTTTTCGATTAAATCGTATTATCTTTGACCTCGTGAATATTGAATTATTTTTCAGTACAATATTTTGTGCAAACAAGCTTTGGCGTAATTAAATTTATTAAAAATAGTTTAATTAAATTTAACCGAGTAAATTTTATTAAAAATAAATTTAATTTTTATTAATAACTTGGTTTCTGTTATTATTTATATAAAATAATTAAGCAGTTAATTAAAGAATTATTTTTACTGTACAGAAAATTGTATTTATTTAAATAACAATTCATGCGCACGTATTTTATAATCCCTACTTCAAAATCAGCAATATTATATCAGAATCAGAATTGAAAGAACGAAAATAGTTCCAGCATTTACTCGAAGATGGCTCTCCTTACCTTGTTGGTATTGAAATATTTTTTTGGGTGTTCGATATCGCATTTCGTATATATATACGAATCCACATAGGCGCTATGAATTAATAATTTTAACTGACTATCCATTAATGATGATATGTAATAAATCCATTACTAATTACAATTTTTTTCCTTCTTAATTTTTGTTATAACAAAATCAACAGTATTTTCCTTTTGTTTTATATACATCACTATAAATAATTTCCAAGTCTATATTAATTTTAATAGAAATGAATTTCTTCTATATAAAATATTGTACCATTTAAGCTTTTTTTATATGGACTGTTGTTATTTGTAATACGTCAGATATAACTTGATTATAGTTAAATAATTAACTGAATAATTAATTTTTTTTATATTAACTTTGTACAAACAAGGTACTATAGGTTGTACACAAAATTGTAGTATGGAACGCCAATAGAAAGTATAACAACATTAATCCAATCACATAGTTATATATTTGGTAAGACTATGTAGTAGTAGTAGTGTTGGTTCGTCAAAATAAGGTGTTGCCAATATAGAGGTCTTGTAGTATGGTTTAGTGTTACGGTAATTCTCGAGGAAAGCCCTAAGGGGGACAAGGTGTATGCACGGCTAACTAACCTACAAGGGTAGCGAAGGGGTCAAGAATTCTGGCTTATAGCCAAGCTCTATACACGTGCGCATTTGTATCTATATATGCTTCCTTACATCAAGTTATTTGAGCTTATATCTTATTCTCTCCTTCTTATAACATCTTCCCAACTCCTTTGCAGCAAGTGCTTATATTGCTATCATCTTCTCGCCTTTCTAACCCTTTTGTCTTTCATGTCTATTTCATTTTCTTATAACTTTCTCCTATACATGACTGCCTTAATATAATTCCTAGCTTTATCTTTATCCTTTATTTTCTTCTTATTTTCTATTTCTCTTCAATGAGCTCGATGTTAAATAAACCTTTTTGGAAGGGCGATGGAATTTTCAAGCTAATATTACAAATCATCAAATGTTTATCTTTCGTATAATATGTTTTTCCTTTATACGCAATTATATCAAATTATTGATTTCTAGTCAATTATAAGTTCTTTTTGTAAAACTTTTTTTATAAGAGTATTTTTATAAGAATCCTTTTATTGAATATTCCTCTTTGAAAAAGGTTTATTTATCTATCTAGTAGCTGGAGCATAATTACATTTCTTAAATATAATGAAAATTTCATTAAAAATAGTACTTAATTCAAAATTAAATGACATTCAATGTTTTTATTTCTTTTAATTTTTTAATCTTTCTCTTACTTGTAATTCCAAATTTTATTGAAGAATTTTCGATTAATCTTTAACTATTTTACGAAAAATTGCTTTAAAAAAATTTTAGATCTTCAAAATGAAATATAAAAAAGATTAAAATTAAAAAATGAATTTTAGTTTTTATAAGGACAGCAGAGTCAGCCATAATGTTCTCAGTGCCTCGTTCTCCCCAAATTATATGTAGATCTCCCTCAATCCCAAAAGTTTAATTTATTGGAAGGTGAGAAAATATTGATCTAACAAGTCAAACTGGTTTTTAAGGTGTTTATTAAAAACCTTCACGTTTCGGGAATGTTTATCAACTTTCCTCTTCATAGTGTCATATACGAATAAGCCATGAAAAACATTTTTTTTTCTATTTGAATTATATAATCCACAATTATATATGTAATTCAAATAAAAAGAAAAAAAAGTATTTTATGGCTTACACAGGGGAGTTTAATAAGTGCTCCTGAAGCGTGAATTTTTTAAATAAATACGTTAAAAACAAGTTTTACTTGTTAGATCAATAATTTTCTTACCTTCCGAAAAATAACTTACAATTACGAGCAATATAAAGCAATTATGGATATTTCTAAAATAAAAAATGTATTTTGAATTGCTCATATTCTCAAAAATAAATGTAATAATGTGCAAATATTAGCTCAAATGTTTATACCCACATCAATTGCGTACGGCATGTAAACTTTAAATGAAATAAATTAATCTACAAATAAACATGTACGATACTCATGTCATTATGTTTATTGGTGTTGGTTTGTTTAAATTATTAAATTTAATTATACAAACCATTATAACTATGTCCTAAAATTTTGATCAGCTTAATATGTAGCATCTAATATATGTACAATATGTAGCCAAAATCTCAACTAATGTTGGGCAAAATTATAATTTTAGCCAATAATAGCCAGTTCGGTCAAGAAACAACTGCACTTCCACCGGATGTCACTAATATTCTGCATAGCCCATTGAAAAGTTTTGTTTGTTCTGCATGTATATAATAATTTAACAAACGACATAATCGAACGAGAAAGCTTTAGTCCACATCTGTACAAAACCAAGCGACCAACAAACATTAGTAAGTAAAGGTTTAAGACGTGAGTGAAATTCGGGTGCTTAGCATAAACTTCAAAATGTTTGGATGACATCTTTAAAGTCGTTGAAAGCTGCTGTCGCATATAAGACTCTGGCGCGTTAGGTGACCGCTTGTTCGATATTGACCGTTAAAACTTGGATGAGCACACGATGGGTACGTATGGTTGATAACGACACTTGGATCTTGTTTAATAATCGATGACGTAGATGCCACAAGATTTTTCAATCGTATTGTACGCGATGAAGATAATATGTGCTTATTACAATATGCATGAACCATATGTGCACTTTAAAAGATTATCGGCAATTCGATTGAACGATCGAAAAATTCTGCTGTTGTTTTTAAATCTTTTTAAATATAATTTCATAGCTAAAAAGTTAAAATTATATGTAAGAACTTTATTTTGTTTGTACTATTTTTTTTTTCATTTTTAATAACGTACAATTTTTTTTACTTGATTTTAGTTATGTCACGTAAATAAATGCTATAGCTTCTTTACATAAATAAAATAAAAATATTTCTAAAATTCAATCTCAAGAAAAAATTAACGATTCTAAAAGTTACATTTTATCTAATGATCATCACTTTTTGTACAGAAAGCATACAAACTTGTGATACGTGAATGTAGATAATGCATTTTATAGAAACATTAAAAATTTTTAAATTTTCTTAAATAATACAAAAAAGTTAAAATTTTCTAAAATAAAGAACTATTTATAATTTTTGTAAATTCTTGTACATTTACAACAGCATCTAAAATTTTCAATGATTCATTTGGTAGAATGATGGATTTTTGATTTGATACAAGTATCGCTGTACTTTATATGTGTTTTGTTCACAAACCTGCTAAAGAATTCATAGCTGATTAGCATCATATATATAATAAAATATTATATATAAGAACTGTATAAAAATTATTAGATTACGAAAAAATAAATTTAATACTCTTTCTTTTCTTTTCAGTTCTATTGTATGAAAAAAATAGTTTATAATTGTGTTTACGCAATCAATTAAAATAAAATTGTAAACAAAGGTTGAATAAAAATATTTTTACTTTCTTTAGTTACCTTGTAAATAAATTATAATCCACTAATAGAAATCCATTAGCATTAAGAATATACATGAATATTATCATTACATTCTACAATACATAACATATAAGACAATGGCATTTTACCTATCGATAACTCAGCCACACCTACGCAAGAGATTTATTTACATTTTATATGTACCTTAATGATTATAAGAGTAATATGAGTTTAATAGAATTAACAATAAAAAAATATTTTTTCGTTTATTATTTTCGTTACATAATTACATAATTTATGTTTATCAAAGTGTAGACAAATAATGCGAAGAAAAATATTGTAATTTAACAAATAAATACACGATTTAGAAAATTGGATAAGCCTTGAGTGGAAATACGTAGCAAGATAAATTGCATACATAAAGTAACAAGATATGTGTACGTAAATAAATAAAATGTATATAATGGTACATCTTGTTGAAATGAATAAATTTTTCTTTTTTCTCATTTCTCGGAGGACTAACAAAAAGACTTTTGTGGAAATCCTAGGAGTAAGCAGGCTCGTTTTTCACTAAAGAAAAAAGGGCCATTTTTGGCACTATAGCCTCTTTTTCACTCACTGATCTATGGGCTGTGTTCGTATTAGGCCATGCGTAGAAAATAGTATAAGGACCAAAAGGGCGCCAAGGCACTTAAGGACATGTAGAAAAATTTTACTCTCTCCCTCATAGCTTGCCTATATGCGTTTCCCTGCAGCTCCGTCCCCCGCAGGCTTTTTACCTTATTTTTTTTATTTCTAGTTTTTCCCTCCTCTTGAAACCAGTGTATTTTTCATCGGTGTCTTTCTTATGATACTTTGTACCTACTGTTATTCTTCTCGCTTTTCTCTCTTGAATCTTTCTCATACTTCTACACGTGTTACGTTGCTCTTATTTTCTTCTTCGACGCTCTCTCCTTCTTGCTTTCTCTTATTGGATTTTTAGCACGGACTTTTTTTTCCTCTCTCTCTTTTTATTTTTATAGCTCAACTATACGTGCTAGTTTTACCTAGCACTGGCGCGTTGAGGCTCTCTTTTATTGCTACTTGAATTGCGATTTCGTCACGGGCCCTTGACTTTTGTCGAGTGTACGTAGCCACACACGTATATAACATGAGCACACACCACGGAAATACCATAATGGAAATAAAAAAAAAAACTTTCACGAGAGGGCCTTCGGGGGTGCTTCGAACAAAAATTGAGGATTTCAAGTGCTTTTTCATCAGTTCGTATATAGTATAAGCTTTCGCATCGTTTCCCATCTAAGGGTATTCTCGTTCTTGTAACGCAAAATGAATTGACAAATTTTTTTCATTGACTAGATGCTGCATTCATATACTCTATTCATATAAATATATAATAATTGGATATCACCGGGATGAATTTGAAAAAAAACGTGTTTACCATTAAAAAGTTTTATATCTACGTTTCCAATTATAAACAAAATTTATAATTATTTATGATACTTTGAATCACAGCAGGATTGAAAATTCTTTTTATTTATTTATAGAATACGAAACAAATAATATTGCTAATCAATATTTCAGATTCCATAATTTAATCATCTTTATTTTGTAATTAGTATTTGATTAATTTCAGAGATACAGGAACTCGACTACTCATTGATAAAATTAGGAAGGTAAAATGAATTTATTGATCCATTTAACAAGCCAAGATTTGTTGCAAAAATAGAATTTACTATTATAATGAATTTCAAGAGTATTTTAGTTCCCCTTTATCGAAGCAAAAACAGATAAACCATATTAGTATATCATAATAATTGTATAATGAGCATATTCGACTAACTCATCGACAACATAATAGCCAAATTTTGTTAATGCAGACGGAAGAGTACATCTCCTCTCAATTAACAAGCCACATACCTTTCTAATTTTTATTTTTTATTGTGAGCAAAATTAAACGATGTTTTATTTTTGTTTGGTTAATTATATTTTTATTGACTCGGATATGTTCAAATATCATTATTATGATATAATAATATAGCTACCTATTTTCATCTTCATAAAAGAAATGAAAATATTTTTAAATATCAGTCTTGTAACTTTTATTTTTACAACAAATTTTGAAAGTATTAAATAATTAATGAATTTATTTTATTTTTTCATTTATTAATATTTTTATGCAATTCATTGTTTAACCCTTTCAGTCATGCGATTCAATTAACTTTTTTCGTGTGTATTTGTTTATAATAATAATAATTAATAGTTATAAATTTATAAAATATCATGAGCATTATAAATAGTAAGGCTATGTGTGTCTGAAAATACAAAAAATCCAAGAATCAAGCATGATATTGCAAAAATATTGAGGTAAAAAAAAGAAAATTAAGTAGCCGATATATCGGCTCCTGTGACTGTAAGGGTTAAATAAAAATGGGATCTTCGGAAAATTTGAATTTGAGTAAAAATTAGACATTAAAATAAAATTTAAAAAGTTTTCCAATAATATATCAATAATACACTCAATTGATATTTGTTAATATATGACAGCGTATATTATTTCTAATATATAATGACTTATAGAAAAAAACTAGACACAATTGAAACCCCAAGGTCCGATCGATTATAACGCGTACCTGCATCTAGAAGGAATTTATTAATTCAATTTACAAAATTATAAACACACAAAGGTCCTAATGTACTCAAAAAAAGAAAGCATTGACTAATAAAAAAGAAAGTATTGTTAGAGTTGAAAAAAAAAATGACGAATATAATTCGAAATACCCAAGCTTCTTCTGGCCATCAGAGCAAAATCACATCCGTCATTCGACAGAGGATCGACAAAGGCTGTCCATATGGTCAACCTTCTTCTGTATATAATACGTTTCTTCTCGCCTTTGACCGTACAGTACACACCCACACAAAGTTTCCTTTTTCACAAGTAAGAATAAGATGAAAAAAAGAAGAAATAACCAAAGAAAAGAAGAAGAATGCAACTCCCTTCATCCTCCAGTATACATTGGGCTTTTATTATTTTTTTTCTTCTTCTTTTTCTGTTTGCAATGCTCGAACAAGAAGAATAAAAGAAAGAAAAGCAAAAGCCAAAAAGTCTCTCTTTTCTTTAGCAAGCGCGCAAAGTGGGGATTACTTGATACAGGACACAATGATACTTACGGTATACGTATAGACGAGCCAAAAGCAAAGGAAAATAAAAAAAAATAAGAGATAAAAGGAGAAAGAGAAAAGATAGAAGAGCATGAGTAGTGCGATTTCCTACTCGATGTGGGCGGTCAACAAACAAATTTATTCAGCCCTTTAGTTGAAACTATTAATAAATGAGCCGCGCATCAACGCGCTGTGAATGTATTGCTATATCTTTCTCTTCTCGGATCCTTTACTTCTATATTTTACCGATCTCCTCTTGCTTATGTGCGTACGTATACGTATATAGTATTTCGACAAGTTTCCGTACAAGTGTGATAGATAATAATATAATTCGAAGCCTCAAGTCTCAATGTCGTCGATTAATTCGAGTCAATGGACGATGACCTCAACTTTTCCTTTATTACGAGGCGTGTATATAGCAATACACACAGAGATTATATATTATAAGGGTATTAGACGAGGACAGAACTATTAACCAAACAGATCGGATCCATTTGACGATGTTAAAGAGGGAAGCGCATGAAATATGAGAAAATGAGTAATACACAAAATAGTCAAAGAAAAGACAAATATAAGTAACAAGTTGTTAGTATTTATTTTGGATAAATATACGAATGGAAATCGATATTCAATAATTCTTTTCACTTTGGTTATACCGTTACTTGGGTAATTAATATAATGTTTTGATATTAAACAATTTTCTTCATCGACATTCTTTCAGTTTTCTCATACTAGATTAAATCTGACTCTTCTTTTAGCCACGGAAAAAAATTTTAATATTTTTCATTTTTCAACACACTAAATTCAACGTTGTTTGAAATGAAAATTTAAAAGATAAAAGTACAAGTAAAAAAATAATCAAAATAAAAATACATTTTTTAAATTGCTTCAAAGTTCAAATTTATGAAAATAATTAACTCTTTTATATAACTTTTTTATTAACAACGCTTTTATAGTAAAAGTTTTGTTCTTGTAAAGGAAATATTTTTAAAATAATTATACAATTTGTGGTGGTTTGTAAGTCTAAATTTGTGATGAAAAATTAAAAATTTTTTTTCTTTCTCCAGCTTTTAAAAATCACAAAATAATTTAGAATACTATTATGCGATTAAAAATTACCCTTTTTCAATCTAATCCACGAATTTATATTTTAAATACTAATTTGTTTTCGTGAAATTTCAAAAATATTGTTAATACTTAATGTCGTATAACATCGAACAAAATAAATGAAAGGACTAAATACAAAAAAAATTTCAAAAATTAGTATATTGCTGACAACAAGCTGTTGATAACTATATACATAAAATATTTTTTCGATATCAATCAAAATCAACTATGAAGCAAATGAATAGACTGATCCGATAATTGATTCTTTGATATTAACATAATTTGGGACATAAAAGAATTTGATGAATGAGAATAGCACATTATCATATAAGTAAACAGATCATTTACAAAGTTATGAATTTTCAGGCATTTGAAAACATGTTTATTTTGACAAATAATTTCCCAATTATTTTCGAACCATCTAAATTTTTAATTCAACCTTTAAAATATAAGTCCACATTAATACCATAATATATTAATCTGTTTGATAGAAAATAATTTAAAATCAGTTTATTGAAATGTAAATTTAACGTTAAAAAATACAGTTCGGCTAATTATCATAAGTAATAGTTTAAGCATAGAATCTTCTTTCCCAAGTAATTTGTATCGCATGAAAACTTAATTCAAAAAGTCTTGGTATTAGAAGAAAAAAAACAGGAAAGAAAGTTTAATAAAGGCGTATAACGTAAGATATTGATAAAATTTCCCAGAAAGGAACCGAAAAAAAATTATAGAAAATTAATACTTTTGAGTCGCGTATTAAGTCTTTCTGATTTTTAGGGTAAAACGAAGAGATCGAAATTAAAAAGTAAGTGCCTTAGACAGTTGGATATTTAGGTATTTTTATATCTATATATATATTTATTATAACGCTATAATTTACAAAGAAATAACACGTTATTGATTTATCGATATTAATTGCCGCTGCCGCTTGCTTGTGTAAAGGTTTTCGTGCTATGCTGTCAGCGTAGGTAGTCCTCTCTATATACGTGTGTTAGATGAGATCAGAGGCGCGGCAGAGCCGTGTTATTTCCCTAGCCTATGGTTTGGTTAGGTTCACTAACTATTAAACGTAAAAGATCGATGAAGCGTAGGCTGACCCTTCGTGTGTATATATAAATGCGCGCGCGCGCGCGAGGAGAGACTCTCTACGCAACGGGACTCGTTTTCTTTTTCTCGACTCGTTTTGTCAAAAAAAAAAGTTTTTTCTCTATAGTTTCATATTGGATTGAACGTTTATCTATTGAAATCGAAATTATTTTGCTACTTATATTTGTTTCGATGTCTATTATACTTATACCTTAATTGTTTGATCATTCATTTTTAATTGGATATTAAAGTTCCAACAATTGTTTTCTGTTCTTTATATTAATTTACAAGAAAAGTTGGATGAGTCGAAAGTTTTTCATGAAATAGAAAAATTTGTGTAAACAAAAATCACAATCTCTATTTATTTTTACAAAGTTTTTTATAAAAAATTCAAGAATAAAAATGATCCAATTAATAATAAAAATTAATCATGTCAAAGAAATCGTTAAAATATACTATAAAAATTAATTCGGAAAATTAATATGTTATGACAGGAATATTTTGATTTTGTATTCTTAATTTCGTAAATATCAATATATTATCTTTAAAAATAAAGCTCCCCTTCTCCTCTCAGTATTTAAAAGCATTTTCATTCTCTTGATGAATTATGAAAACGCGAATCTATATATCAAGTATGATATTTAATTAATTAGTATACGGTAATGCTACGGAGTAAATGTAAATAATTAATTCACATTTGTTATGCATTTTTAATTGAAAATTTTATGTGCATCAACTGTTTATTATAAATATGCAAACTTTTTTTCGCGCATTGTAAATATTTGAAAGTAAATAAAGGCATTATTAATATAATTCATTAAAATCAATGAATATGAAAATAAAACCTTATTAGCTTTTTATATTGCAAACCTGTTAATATCTTTATTAAAAACTATAAATATTTACATTTGCATTTAATCAACAGATGATACAATATTTTTATTTTTTAGTCTTGCATGAATTCTATTAAAATTCTATTGGTAAAATCCGTCAATAATAAAGAATCAGTAACATTTCTCTTCATCATTAAAAAAAAAATAAAAATAAAAAAAAATGCTGGATTCAAATAAAATTATCAATATAGATGAAAAAAAAACCGAAATATACGTATTCTTTTTTTCCATACCACATTCATGACGTAATCCTGTCGCTCAAAGCTCACGCAAGGATCGTATGGCAACCAAATCCGTATAAATAGAAAAAAAAATATGCTATGTATAAAAGAAAAAGAATGTTTAAAATAGATGACGAAAAAAAGAGGGATGTGAATAAATAAATAAAATACAAAAGAAAATGAAATTCGTCGAGATTAAATGAAATAGCTCTTCTATATAGATATAAATATTTTACATTTCCCTTTTACAGTAACAAAATATATTGGAAAAATGGAATGATTCTAAAAACTACTTGCTTTTTGATGCCTTTATTGAAGAGGATTATTTTACTAAAAAGTTTTCATATATTTGATATACAATCATATCAATGTTGTTTATTTAAATCGAATAAATATATTACCATATTAGTTTAGAAATTTCATTGAGTTTTTTAAACTTGTTTATTAAATTCTCTAAAAAAGTGTGCAGATAATCGAAATAAAGTATAATTTTCATTTTATTTTTCTACAAAACTAAAAAGTTAATATTTCTTTAATTATTTCAGTTAATGAACTGTTGAATCTTCAAGTGCGCAGTGTTTGTTATTGAAATGAAGTAAAATTTTTTTCCAGAGCTCAGTAAGATGAAGGTAAAATTTTAAAAATAACAAGAAGATAATAATTTTGAAGGAAAAGAAAAACTCGATTGTTCAAGTTTAGCTTGTACAGGTACATGCATATTTAAGAATAATAAAGTATTCTTATATATTCGAATAAGGTTCGGTATACAAGGGCTGTATTATACATGCGTGCGGATGAACGGACAGAGGCAGAGAAGAACGGGGGTGTTCGAGCCGCCGCCGTATAACGTTATTAGATATATACATACAAGGGGAGAGAGAGAGAGAGAGAAAAGAAAGCGTACAGCCGGCTCGAAGCGAGTCGGTACGAAACTAGTCGAACTAAGCCGATGCGGCGCGTGGCGCCGAGCAAAAGAATCTCAGCACAAGCAGTCGCGAGTCGGCCGCCGCGTTGTATGTTTCTTAGGGAGGTGTTACGCACGTTTACAAAGCAATAAGCGGCCCGCGAGATTTTCAATAATATTTAATCGATTTAAAATTCATATTGATTTACGATTGCGAATACAAGTAATTTTTATTTTTCATTTTTTTTGTAAAAATTAAAATTTTAAAAGAATTTTAAAATTAACCGCGGCCGCGTAGTGCCGGATTGTTTTTGAATTTTAAAAAATCAGATAATTAAGTGCACGCTGTGTTTGATTAATTGCAAAATCTATGTATGTGAATTTTGAATAAAAAAAGTGTTAAGCCGCTGTGAGATAATAAGTTGCTTTATGGTAAAAGTGAAATCAAAAGTTTCGTCTGCTTTGACGCGATCATTTAAATTGTCATTGATTTAAAGCAAAAATATAAACAAGACGACTTTTGACTGTGCAGAAGAAAAGTGTTAAGGAGGCTTGTGTATTATCGGCGTCGGTATGGCGACAGAGCTCTGCGTGATATCACGCGGCGCCTGCCGAAAACAACTTGTGGCCGTACAGCAAAATTAAAATTATTTCTTACAATCGTGGCTGTGAAAGAAAAATTTATTTTTTCTCTTCATGCATATGTTTTCTGCCAATTTCAAAAGCTAAAATATTATAATAAGAAAAAATAATAATTATTCGTTGGCTTCCCTGCTGCGCGAGCCCAACAAAATACACAGCTTGTCGTCTACAATAATAATATAATTACCGGGGAATAATGTGTGTGCTTTTGTTGTAAACTGGAAAGTGCGATAAATGCGTGTTTTTATTGGTGATAAGAAAACGGTTTTTTAAAGTGTTGTTATACAGGATAATGCCTATGAAAATGACGTCCCATCAACGAAGATTATTACAACTTGCGATCCTGTTGACTATTTTTACGTCTATAGTTAAAGGTATGTGGGAATCATTCTTACATCGCATTCCTCTTTCAAAATACGCGCCTTTTATAGTAAATAAATAGTGCCGGTGTTTATTTAATGCTATCAATAACGTAAATAAACATTTCATCAATGCTTACTATTAATTTCAATTGAAAGTATGAAAATATGTAAAATCAAAATATTTTCAAATTTTATTAGTATTTAAAACAATATCAGATTATTCTTGATCATCAAAGGTTTGATTAAAAATTTCCTTCCAATAAACGTAAATTAGCGGAATGAATTTTTCAATTATTGAATTAAAAATTCAAACACAAGAGATAAAAGAATACAAAAAAAATAAAAAAGTTATTAATGCTTCGCGTACTCTAACACTAATTTTGATGAATGTTCAAAATTTTTCAAATTAATTTGCAAAATTAAATACAGTATAGAATAAATTTAAAAACGTATCAGACCTAACTTTCCACTCTTATTAAAGCATTGATGGAATATTTATTTACATTATTAAAATAAATTTTCAATAGCTACAAATAGAATTTTCCTATTTTCATATTAAATTTTGAAATGTCGATAAAGATAAAGAATGAAAATATTTTTAAAAAATATAAAATATTGAAATATACCTGTCATTAAAATTGTCACATGAATTTTCTATTTATCAAACGTGAAATTTCAAAATAACAAGTATATATATATTGTGCTCGAGAACATAGAAAATAGGTAGTATTATCAATAGCTCACGCAAACATGCTTTGGCATATAATAATAAGTGAGAAAAAGTTTATAGATGGAAAAGAGCAAACACGTCACTTGGTGTATATATAAAGTTTGTATTTGTGTAGCAAATGCTGTTCGCGTGTAAAATCGCACAAGCCACTCTATACATATATATGTGCATAGAAGAGATTCCGCGAAATTTTCATTGCACTCTTTGCGCGTTTGCTTTTTCTCTCTCTCTCTCTCTCTCTCTTTCTATAAGCTTGACTTTTAAGAGCTCGCCTATAATACATCTCGATGGTCACGACGGAGGGACAGGCTCTATTATATGATCGGAGCTTGTTCCGTGAGAAATTTCCTAGAAGAGAAGCCTGTGCACTCTCTTCGGGCTATCCGACGGAATACTATACAAGGTATATATACGAAAAATAAGGACTAAAACGAAACGGAAAAGAAAAAAAAAGTAACAGCCAAGACCATAATGGAGAAAATTGTTTTTCCCCAAACGAGCTCTAGGCTACTCTGCTCTCCTTTTAACACTTTCTCTCTTTGTATTTTTCTTCTCCAAGTTCTCTCTTTGACGCGCTTTTGAAAAGATCTTTCTCTAGGAAAACGAGGAGATGAGAAAAGACGAGAGCGAGAGATGTTAATTTTATACTGCTATATAGAGTTTATTCGATTAAAAGACGAGACTTTATACAAACTTTTCTTCTTCTAGCTGAATAGACTATGTCAAATATAGATATATAGCCCTTTTTTCAATGTAATATTCTTTATAGACAATAGTTTAAGTTTTAAACTTATTTTTCGGTTCTTAAACTTTTGAGGAAAATAAAAGGAGCGAGGGAGAGAGGATGGCTTTTAAATTTATTTTCCTTTCGAGTCATAATACACTGGAACATATTTCCGATGCGCATGCGACGCGTTCTACAAAAAGTATAAATAACGTTTTATTTAGACGTCGCGACGCCAGTTTATATTTTATTTAAAAGCCGAAAATATTGACTTTAACTAGTTTTAAAAAAATTTATAAATGTTTTATTAATGGCCCGAATGGTTGGATAATATTAACGTTTTAAAATATTAAAATTCATTTAATAATGGATTTTATTGAATATAAAATACCGTTTAAAACTATAATCTGTAATGATTTAATTAAAATGAACAATGCATTTTAAAGTAAAAGATTTTATTAAATTCTAAAGTTAAAGACTATTAAAATTGATAAATAAATTTACAATCGCAAAAAATTTGGAGTAATATAAATGAAATTGGTGCAAATCTATTTAAGTATTAATTCGCGATAAATTAATAATTTTAAAATAAAATGATGAAAATCTCTTTATTATTCTTAAGTATTCGGAATATATACATAGATAAAAAGTGTCAATTAACCAAGCGAAGAAATTTTTTTTAATCCAAGGAAGAACGAATAAAAGCACGAATCCGACAAAGTAAAGTCTCGCGAGCTATACACTTAATTACCAAGAAAGGATTTTTCTTTTTTTTAATTTTTGTAGCTCTTTCTTTTCTTCTATATCGAGTTAATTTCTTTCATTGTGGAAAAGTCGACAAGAAAAAGCCGAGAAAAGTAGAATAAAAAAAGAAAAAGGAGAAAGAAACGATAGCCCGGAAAAGAAGGATCAGAGGTATATAGCAAGAGTAAAGAGATTAAGAGATTGCTTTTTGGAGTTTCGTTTGGTTCTTATAAGAGAAAGAAAAGAGATAGAGAAAACGCGTATAGATATAAGAAACGATCGAGACGTCGCGGTAGATTAGCGTCGTTCCAGCCTTTGAGTTCGTCTAAAATTTATACGAAAGGAGAAGAGGCTCGATCGGATAGCCTAAGAGAGTAGCTAAAACTTTGGCCTCTCAATGCTAGGATAGCTACTGCTCTCGCTCGACTATATACCTTGTCGAACTTTACGTTTTCCTTTAAACTCAACTCTGATTAAAGGCTCTGATCAAACCTATGTTTACTCAACTTTAAGACTCCTTGCATTTGCTAAATTTAATCTGCTTTTACTTTGATTTTTTACTATTTATTGACTATTGCCATATACAATTTCAAATCTGTCAATCAACAAGCAAGAATTTTTTTTAAAATTAAAGTATTGTTCAAAAGTTCGTAAAAATTTTTCTCCTTTGAGCTCTGAATTTATAATTCTTGATTGATTAAAATTACCATCTTCTTATTTGCTGTTTTATTTTTTTACAGTATTTTTTATCCACTTTTTTATACCCGAAGTTTATTTTATAAATTTTTTATTTCTAGTTAATGTTTAACTGTGCGATAAATCGATAAATTTCAAAAATTCTAAAATAACTAAAAGCAGATGAAATTTCTTAAAAATTTTTCAAAGGACGAGTATCTATTTTCTATGCGCATTTAGAAGCGTTCAAACGCGAGAAATTTGAAAATTCGTTTTTCACCTATTGCGTCAAAATTTTCCATTGACATATGATCGAATTTGTTTGGTTTTTGATTTTGCGATGTAAACGAGGTGTCAAGTTATAAAGCTTTAAAGTTTATATCAAATTTGTTTGAAACATAAGTTATTGAATTTTTTAAACAAATTCTGAAAATTATATACAAAACTATTTTTTTATTTATTACCAGTTTAATTTATTTTTTAGTCACAAAATATTATTTCAGTGTAAACATTTTTAAGTATTTCTATGAGCCAAAAATATTCTATCATAATTTATCATTACTTTTTTACTTTTGCAATTCGAAATACATATATATTAATAAAACATTTTATATTATAACTGAAAATACAAAATTTTTTTGAGAAATTTCATCTACTTTTTTACCTTTTTTTAATTTTATTATTTTTTCGTTAAGTTACAAAAAATCAATTAAGAATAAAAAATTTTTGAAAAATAAAAAATTTTTAAATGTTAAAAAACTAGTCAAAGCAATCTTTCAGATTTTTTAGATTCTATAAAGAATTTTAAAATTCCTGAACACATTTTTCAACTATTTATGTTCACACTGAGACCTTTAAAAATAAAATTTTTGCAAACTTTAAAGTATTATGTATTGGCGAAAATAATCGTTTTCCAATAAAAATGCCGGGAACTGTAAGTTTAAATAAGTCAATAGGTGCATTATAAATTTAAAGGATGTACTCGAGATCATTGCATTTTATGTACAATCGTTTATTGACATATGTATTGAAATATTGGAGTGCTTTTAACGAATTATTAAGTATTATTAATTATAGATTGAATAAAGTGCTTATTCAATAATTTGAATTGTTAATTTTGTTTTCAACATATTAATAATGTAAAATCATGTTTAATTAAAATGAGAATAAAAATTTTTGTTGTGAAAAGTTATATTGAAATCTATACACTTGGTTTGCATTAGAAATCGCAAGAAAAAAGTTTTTATTTAGAACAGGTATAATAATTGTTATTTAAGTCTAAAAAAAGAACAATGCAATTTATATTTATACTTAGAAACTAAAGCTAAAATTAAAAATCTATTCTTAAAGTGTTATGTACGTAAAAGTAGGCTTTGAACCTCGATAAATGTTTGATGTTCAGTTTAATTTTCGCTCTATACGATTAAAAGAAAAAATTTCATACACAAAAACATTTGATATAAAATGTATAAAATTAGCTGAAACAAATGAAAATAAGCATTCAACGATATCAAAAGTCATTATGATTTTAATTTAAGGAACTAATATAAAAGCAGAAAATCGATTTTGTTTACCGAAGCTCTGTCAATGCTTAGCTGTACAACTTTTAGTCTTGCTATATATACACGGCCATCGTATATAGATGAAAAGTTTATTTTCTGTACCATTTGAGTTTATAATAGTAACGTACCTTATATAGCTTACAGGTCGTATAATAAAAAAGTCTTAGACTTAGAGCGTTAAAAATTTTCCCTTTATGTATAACATGAAAGTATAATATTATGGCGTTTTCGTATATTATAAAAAGCTTGGCCATGCTCTAGACTCTTATAGAGTAGAAATTATTAATTTAAATCTATAGCAGGCATATAAGTCGCTAAAGATAGATTCTTTTCTCTCGACAACTGACGTCTTGCGTGTATATAGATAGATATATACGTATATAATGCTTACGGTTATATAGTTGAACGTTTGCTCGCGCGCACTTGCGACGGGTAATCATTTGTAGAAAGACAAGACAACGCCTCGTATATTTTTTTTCTTTATTTTTCTTTATATAACCGTAATCGATAATGTCCTGCGCTTATGTATGTTTAATACGCATACGTAGTTTTGTTTTCTTTATTCCTCCCTTCGACCAAGCAATAAATGCTCGGCATTGTGCGTATCGTCTATTATTACCTCCAGTTTTCTTTCCACATTTTAGTATATAATTTTTCTTATTTTTTGCTGTTATAAAAGCGCAATGACATTACTTTATACCGTGAATTATAGAAAATTTTTTTCATTAATAAATCATAGATTTTTATTATTATCAAACTGAAATTAATACTCCATTAATTTGAGATTTATATTGAAAATTTTAATAAACGTATATGCTAACTATTAATGTTATATTATTCTATTTGAATTAGTAATGAGCTACTGTAACAGAATAAAACTTAAAGTTCCAAGAATAGACTATATACTCATGAATATTTGATTGCTGAAGTATAAATACTCAAGACATATCTAAATGACAGATGAAAAGTGTGCAACATTAAGAGCTGTTTAATCACTGCTTCTTAACTATGACCTACAAAACTTAATAAAATCCAATCTTTCTATTTTTCAATAAATCTACAAATATTGTGAAATATTTTTTCTTTTTTATAAAAGTAGTATAACTTTAGAAAAATTAAACCTTAACCATGTAGGAAAGTATCTTTTAAAATACGTATAAAAATATCTGAACGTTATTTTCAAACGCTAGAAATCTTTGAAAAGTGTTTTTAAAAAAAAATCCAATCGTAAATCTTGTAAACACACAGATACCGTTAAAACGCATATCTTGGATATGACGTGCGCTATGCATAAGCTTCAATTTTATTCTCCTCTTTTGCATGGCAATTTTCAAAAGTTTAGAGTTCAAGGCTTCTTCAAAGCTGTGAAATTCTACGAAAAGTATCGATCTTTTTCTCTCTCTCTCTTTCAATTTCTTTTTTCTTTTTTTTTTACAAAAGCATCGAAGTAAACAAGCGTTGAGTATACAAGAGGAGCAAAACCGTGACGATCATTTGAAAAAGTGGGTCTACATAAGCCAATACTCCGTGTGTACCACAGCATCTTGAAAGAGCGATAATAACATAATTGATTGGTGTTCAACGCTATGCTTCTTTTTTTTTCCTTTTTACTTATACATTTTCATCATATGCTTGTCATGCATTTTTTATCAAGCCGACTGATAATATACCCCACAATATGCTTCTCTTTCGTGAAATAGAAGAGAAAAAATTTTTTTTCTCGCGTCTTTTTAATCGAATATGAGTTAATTATTATTGACCTTATTTTTCGCCTTTGTTGTCAATAATAAAGCACTGACTAACTCATTATTAAAGCAATCTTAATAGCGTATATACGAAATATGCGAAAATTATTTTCGTCTTGATTGAATGCAATTGTTCATTGTTTCTCATTGAGTTGCATTAAATTATATATCAGATTCAATAGCTGTTAATATATATATAAAGTATCGCGTAACTTATGGATATATCAGAAAGTGGGATTTTTTTATTTTTCCAATAGATAAAAATAATTAAATTAGACAACTGGCATCGTATCTCTCGGGGAATATTTATCATCGTTTCATATACGAGTTTCGTATTATCATTACAAGATGAAAATTAAATTCATTGTTATTTACGGTAAAACAATAAGAGAAAATGATGCAACATAAATCTTTCTCGCCAATAATTGATTGATATTATTTATAATTTCTTGAAATTTCACATATGCTTATCTTCAAACTTTTTTTTATCTTTCTTAATATACAAATATATTGATTCGAATAATTTTATCCAGTGCAAAAATAAACTGAGTAATCGTTTGCATTTTAAGCATCTTATTGGAGAATCATAAAAATAAAAAATAAATCTTAGCCAAAGGATTTAAAAGCTTTTTAAAATTTTACAGACACAATATTAATTGCTTATAAAGATTCTATGATTTATACTTAACTGACAAATATCACACAATAACACGTGATTAATTATATTCCGTAAAAACATATGTTCTCTTTCTTGGAATACTCGTTCACCATTCAATATCCATATCTCCGATATTTCCTTACTTTTTTTTAATTTTTTTATATCCGTACCATTTCTAAAATTCCCTTCAAAGTCATAATTCTAAGAAAAAAATCATCTCGTCGTTCTTTCGTCTTGTCTTTTATAACGCATAGTTTTTGCACTCAGCTCTTTTTAGTGTAAACAGTCTCGGAAACCTTTTTCGTCCATTCGAGCCCATCTCTTAAAAATCTTACTACCAAGGCCTCCCACAGTGGCTTCTTTTTTACATATCTATATTTCTTTATTTTTCTCTTTCTCGCACACATTCGCTCTTTCCATAACGAGACGCTTGATAAACATACGCGTATAGAAATTCTCGGTTAAAATAAAAAAAAAATTCGTTTTTTGTCTGGTCGGCAAGTTTTTAAAATCCATTGCGATGAATTTAAAACATCAGCTGTAAAAGTACTTTCGGTAAAAAGATTCGGTATCTTTTGAAATAGCTGTCAATCCATAGGAACGACGGAATCGACACTTCCAATTTAAATATGTAAAGTATACACAGCCGTAAAGTTCCAGCTCCTATTGACTACGATGACATGCTCGAGTATCGTACGGCAGAGGGCATTCGAATTTTTCTACATATATTATGTATACCTAACCGTTTCTAGACTACTCGATATCAATTCACCTAAGCTGTTATATTGATGAAAAAGAGTAGCTTGACCTGTCGAACGCTCGATCAACGCCTTTTCTTTTATCCGCCGATGTTATACGTCTGTTATTCTATATTTAACATCACCGATATTAATAAACTCTGCTATACATCAGAAATTGTATATCGTGCTACCTTCGCTATGCATCAAGAATTTATTTTTAAAAAAACTTCTGTCATTTATGTGTGTTATATGAATTATTTAGCAAGCCATTCAAATTAATTTTTCTTGTTTCCTTTTTCTTTTTTTAATAAATAATTAAAACTCAATCTAAATTATTATTATTCATGATTTTAATATAAATACAACTAGATCATAGTTCAATGTACTTCCGACGTGTGGAAAAAAAAGAAGTTTCTTTTATGTATGTGTAATAATAATAGTTTCAAATTTCTAAAGTAGCACAAAGCTCTTGTACAAATAGCTTTTGCAAAAGTTCACTACCGCCACCTCCAGCACCACCATCGCGTACACCAGATATCGTATTATACAAATAACATAGATAGAGAAACTAAATAAAGAAAAAAGATGGAAAAAAGGACATACATAATACACGCCACGGTATTATTTACTTTGAATCTCATTATAATTCCCTTTTGCGCTTACTTTTTTTTGTAGGTTAACAAGATCGGTCGAAAGAAAGTACGGCTATACAGCCAGTGCATATAATATACAAAAGATCGAAAAAAGGGTTAATATAAAATAATTCTATTTTTTTTCTTTCGTTTGGTATGTAAAAGTTGAATTATCTATCTATTTATCAATCAATATACATATATATGTATATATTTAATATGTATGTATAACAAAGGTTCATATAAAAATACTCAAAGTGTGGTCTAGTCGGTCGGTCGGCGTCCTATCACTTTCTTTTCCTCTTCTCGTGCTTGCCTACAGGCAATCTTATATAGACTCTTTTATATAGACACGTCGAAGGTAACAGTCTTAAAAAAAAGTTTTCTACAACAACGATGTTAAGTTATCCCATGTGTGTGTGTGTGTGTTTGTGTATCTTCCTTATAACTAAAGAGTTAGACTAGCACGAATTGGCATTAATTAGCGAACAAACCAATTAAGTCTTTGAACTCTAAAAGCTTCGACATCCCTTTACTTTTCTTGTATTTCGTTTTTTTTTAAGCATTCGTACCTGTAACAAAGATAAGAGAAGAAAGAAGAAAGCGAAAAATTTTTAGTACCATATAGCTTTTATAGTATATAATCCTATATAATGCCTTAGAGCGGAATTCTTTCTTTCAAAACCAAGTCCCAATGAAAACGAACTGTGCAAATGCTTGATTAAGTGCATCATCGCGCGGCTTCATCTACAACGACGCCGTTTGCAACTGCAATGCGAATAAGAAGAAGAACAAGAAGTAAAAACAAGAAAAAACAAAGATTTAACTAATGGTAATGGGCTTGCTATTAAATAAGTCACTGCCAGTTGACAATGTATATATATGTATATATGTGTACACATAAGCGATTTCTATTTGAACGTACTCTTTAGATAATAGACAATACAGGCTTTTATAAATGTAACTACTGCTTTCTTTTTTTCTTACTGATTGCATATCTGACGTTTGTTTAAAGACAAATTGTTTACTGTTTAAAGGTAGCTTTTTAGTGTTACTTAAGTTGAATTTTAATTAACAAACGCTTCTGATTTAGGTTAGATTCAAGGAACTACAAATAAAATTTCTGCATAGGCGTGTAATTCTAATATTATTATCTTTTTAAATTTATTTTACAACTGTAAATACTTGACTAATGTGAAGTGAAAAAGAAAAATTGTATTTAGATTATAAAAATAATTGCAAAATTATTAAGTTATTTTAATGAAATTCTTGAAAAAAAATATAAATAACACAGATGACTAATAATTTACGTTAAAGAAATGTCACTAATTTATCGAAGAAATATATCATTGACTGGATTTAATAAACTTGAGAGAATTCTTTGAAAAGACACGCGAAACATCGAACCCAAGAGACGATAATGAATGGCCTCCTAACAATCTTTAGCAGGCCTGTTTATACTCTGCATCTCTTTCCAGCTGTAAATAACGAGATTCTCCGTCTCTCTTTGAAAAGTCCATATCTGTTATAATTTTTATCGAAATCGTATGTATACAGTCTATACAGAAAGAAAAAGAGATACAGAGTAAAGGCGACGAAAAACATTCGTCGTAAACGAGGTGTCGCGTTATATAGCTTTAAAGCTTACATCGTGTATAGTGTTGGAGTCCAAAGAGCGCGTCTGGATATTGTCGTTCTCCATCGGCTTGTTGACAGTTGGGCTCGTTACGAGATTCCGTGAATACTATCTTTTCCTTCCTTGTGCTGCTTGCCACTCTCTCGTTCTTTGCTTCCTTTTTTTACTTCCTTTTATTCGCCTTGTCGCTTGCAATATTTTAAAAAAAACGTATATGCACAATTGAGCTGACGACTTTCAACTGATGGCGTTGTTTATGAAAAGAAAAAAAAATAATGTCACTTTAAATAAAGAAGATTGCTTATTATTTTTAATTACACGTCAATTATTGCGGCCTATGTAATATTCAGTGATTTATTATTTTTAATTTTAATGATAATGCTAATAATCGCTCAACTTTTAATATTTTGCACTTTGATGTGTGCAATAATTCTTATTTTTATTGCAACTTATAATCTGGTATAATTATTAAAATAAAAAAAGTCAATGACGGATGATTTTATTGATGAAAAATAATGCATTGTAATAAATAAGAGAAAAAAGGTTTTCATTGTTTGACACTAGTTTTGCAAAATTTCAATTTACTCGGAAGACTTATTTCGAAATTACAGATGTTTTTCATTGATATTGGCATATATGTGTTTGCACGATCGCCTACATTGCACTTAACGCACATTACAACGAAATGGCGTTGTAGAGAAACGAGAAAGAGAGAGAGTGAGTCATTGAACGAGTGTACTGTTTGTACGTGTGCATGTGTCTAAGCTTGGTAAAACAACCTTTAAAAGAGGTACGACAAGATATTTTTCTAGCCTGATCGCGTAGGATGATTAGTTCTATTTTAAAAGAAACATTCCATTCTGCAAATAAGTTTCTATACACTGTATATATGTAGAAGCAATCGACTCTGTCTCGTCGTCGTCGTCGTCGTCGTTGTCGTCAACGAAGCATATATATTGCGAATTGCTTTAGCAAAGCACGCAAGAAAAAAGCAAAACTGATATCTCAGTTTGATTTGCTTCTCGTTCAATGTGTCTGGATTAAATGTGGAGTACATAAATTCATGTAAGACAACTCAAAGTACAGCCTTTCCCGATATATCGTGCGCTCTCTCTCTCTCTCTCTTTCTCTCCCGATGGGAGAGGGGAAAGATTAAACGCAAATAAAATAAAAGAAAGTCAAACAGTTAAAGAAAATTAAGAAGAAAAATGGAGCGTTATTAACCTTTATTTTATGTGTAATGAAAGCATTAAAAGAAATAATAAATAATAATTATAAGCTACGCAATAAAAAATAAACCTTTTTTACACAATCGTTTATAATGATATTTCTTATTTAAAATTTATGTGAAATTTTTATAAATACGCATTAAAATTTTCTACCTTTTACTTGCGTTACAATGTCATTTTCGTTAATATACATAAACATAAAAAAGCGAAAAGATTGGAATACAAGTTCTACTTTGGTTGCAGAGAATAAGCATTCGCTGATTCAGCTCCAGTCACGAATTGGCGGCATCTCGTCGGCTGTTGTGGATACTCGCGGGGGATTTATCGTATCGATCGATCCATCGGGATCGTTTCGCTCGCCATTAACCCTATAATCGTCGTTGGGACCTTGTGGCTCTTTCTTTCTCTCTGTTTTAAATGCATATATAAACCTATCTCACTTATATACTCAAATAGACATATATATACGAGCAATTCTCTCTTTTAAATATTTCCCACAACGAAATAACGAATGGAAGCAACTAGTCCTTGCGGGAACATGAAAATTAATGCCTCATTTAACGTACCAATGGCAAAGTACACTTTTATATTAAAAATAAAAAATTCTATTTTATCGAGCCTATTTAATTACTTAAATATTATATTTTTAATCAATATTAATCTATTGTCAAATGAGAATTATTATTCATATAGTTAGATTTTGATTATTTGATAAATAAATTACCTACTTCGAATGTGATTATACGTTGTCAAAGATAGGCATGAGTCACGTTATTGATTTATAAATATTTGTGCAGATGTGCTATACCTCAGGCCATAGGTATATCGAAGTCAAAATTTTGAGTAAATAGATACTTTGTTTGATATTGATAAATAATGTGATATTTTTAAAATATTGATTTTTAGAAAAGTCAGATTACTTTTAAATTATTTAAACTATTTTAAAGTTTATTTATATTTACAATTATATTGTTTATAAGATATTTATTTGTGCTATTTAATAGTGTTATATGCATTTTGATATTTCATAATAATTTAAGTTATATTTTTTAATTGACATTTATTGAATATTTTATTAAATTTTAAAAATTTCAAAATTGCAAAAGCTATTCAGTTTTTGAAGTAGCAGCTTTTACAGAAATTTCTCAAATAACTTCATAGTATTGACACAAAAGTCCATTAGAAAAATTTTTTAAATTCATAAAGATCAAAAGTAAGAATAAAGAATCATCCTAATGGATCTTGTTATCTATTAAATAAATATGGTTAGTCATGAAATAAAATGGTCATGTTTTTCTTTAATGCTATAACTTTTTTTTTTGTTTCGCCAGCTGTTTCTCTTTACATTTTCATTTTTTTAACCTTAGTTCCTTTCTTTCCATATTTTATCAATGTATATATTTAGCTTTCGAGCTTGATCATGTCTTCCTTACCAAACACTTGCCAAAACACATGCTATACGCGTGCAACGCATTATCACTTCCCCTTTTCTATAGATATTGCTGTTAGCAAGGCTCTTGAATTATCAAACCGACGACGCCTTTAAGCCTCCTACCTTATGCCGTTCGATAAGGAATTTAACACCTTTCTCACTCTCCCTTTAGTGGTAAGAGAGAGTTTTCAAACTCCCGAGACATCGGCGCTGCCGGTGGCGGAGGCGACGGCGGCTGCAACGCGACGGTGTTATACATATACGCCAACTCAAAACCCAGTCTAAAGTTTCACAAAAACTATCAACATTCATGGATACTTGTACATTGACCGTCGATATAAAGTTCCTGCTGATCCAAAGATTTTTCACTAAAAATTTTTTTCTTTTTGTAAAAAACTTTTTGCTGATTTTTTAAAATCTTTTTTTATTGATTCTTTTATTTTTATAAAGATAATAAAGTAATACTATTAGAGTTGGCAATTAAAATTTGCTTATTTTCGATCTTTTATACATAATCAATTTTTTTTGTAACAGATATTTATTTAGATTAAAATATTACCATTTATTACTATAAATTATATTTAAAATGCATTAATACAAAATAATAAATTTAATGTAATAAAATAAATTACATGATCGATAGAATGGAAACAGAAATTTTCTGTGATAATTTATATAATATAAGATATTAATCGTTTATTTGGTTTGATAATTTAATGAAAGATTTGGGTCAAGCAAAGCATAATAAATAGCGTATCTCATTGCGTTATGCGGAGAATGAAATTTCATTGAAAAAATTTTTCAAACAATTCATAAGGTATATTTTTTTATCTGTGTTTCATTCATTGCAAAGCTAATTAATTATTGAGTTAAGAGTTTTCCTTTTTGAGTGTTGACACAAGTGAAATTTCGTTATCAATGCATCACCAATTGTCATAGTTATTTTGAAACTACTCCTTCGCTTGATTAACCGTAGAATACACATAACGTAACCCAAATTAAAAAAGGTGAGTCAGATACGATCAATATAAAATTGATTTTAATTTCGATTGTGTTGTACGAGAGACTTTCATTTTTCTTTTTCTTTATTTTTTTAAGGACTGACCAACGGTCTAACAAAAGCAAAGTAAATCTCAAGTGAAAACTTTTTCAAACAAGTACAAACATTGAATACAAAACCTTTTGAAAAAGCGCGTGTAAAATAACATTTATGTGCATAGAATCACAATGTCGTGTGCATATACATTCAACGACTATTAGCACATAACCGACAAGTTACTTTTTTTTCATTTTTTTTGTCATTGTCAAGAGTAGTCCCCCATATAAAAAAAGAGTGACTTTTTTTCTTGAAGCAACTCGAAAATTCAAATCTAAATATCGTCTTGTACTTTGGATTGGCTCGCACAGGCAAACAAACAGAAGAGGAAGACTACTCGGTAGAGTGTAGATGGCACACTGGTTTGACGGCAAATATTTACAAGAGACCAGCAGCAGCAGCAGCAGCACAGGGTGGTGACGGTTGCCCGGTATCCAACTTCAACTCTCTCTCTCTCTCTCTCTCTCTCTTTATATCTATATCTCTTTAGCGCACTTTTGGTTAACGTACGTGTTAGCCTTTCCTTTCCATGAGTTGGATAGCAAGCAGTATTTCCATAGCTCTTTCTCTCTTGGAACTTGGAATCTTCTCCTTGCTGCTTGTGGCTTTGGTGTGTTTGCTTTGATAATACAAGATCTGCCTGGCCGGAATTATTAATGCGTCAGCGCGCGTTATAACACAGAAACTTGGGAGATGTTCATGAGCCTCATCAAGAAAGAGATGCGGACTAGACTTTCTTTTCTTTTTATTATTCTCTTGTTCAAAGTTAACTCCATGTGCGGGAGAGAGTAGTTTGTTTAAAAACCGTTCGCGCAACCTGCCTTTTAACGCTATACTCGAAAGTATATGTTTATCGATGTTAGCTGCAAACATATGGCTAGCCGCATCTGTAGGTGGAAATAGATATTCCGTGAAAACTGAATTAACTCTGCTTCTACTATTCATTTAACCCAACCACAAAGATTATTTCAGTTGCTTATCTTTCGAGTTTAAATAAGAGCTACGGTTATTTTTTTAAATTTTAATATGAAATTTAAAAATTAATTTAAACAATAAAAAGTATTGAAATATTATAGTCGAAAAATGGAGAAACGGTTTCCTTTATTATTCCATCAATAATTCTATTGATAAAGTACGCAAAACACTTTGTAAATTTGATTGAGAGTAAATCGTGTATATAAAGGTAGATGTGCTCTCACTCTCGCATGTTCAAACATAGCCCGGCACTGACATTCTCCAAGTTCAGCAAGCTTCGACTCGTTGTTGAAGCGCTGATTCAAAGTCGAATTGTCGTACAGTTGCTTTGCTGCTGCTGCTGCTGCTGCTTTTGGAAATGTATTCTAGCTTTGCAAACTTTCTTTTTCAGATGGCGAAAGCAAGCAAGCAAATATTCCACCTGCGCCGTTATACCAAACTAACTCTTCCCTCCAACCATCAATTTGCATATGTACGTTTGTGTATGGTTTTGAAACGACCAACTTTTTGCCCAAACTCGCCGTTTTTCCAGACTTTTATTGCTTTTTTACCAAAAAAATAAAAAAATTCAACGTTTTTGATTTTTAAATACACAAACGCTTTTTATTTTACCTGTTACTTTTAGTTTATATCAAAGTTTGTTCTTTACTGAAAAAACAATTTTGTTTTCCTTTCTAAAACTTAGAATATTAATAAAAAAATTTTAAATTCAGAATCACCAAATTTCCGATATTTTTAGTGTATATATTTTGAAGAAAGTAAAAATAACCTTAATAAAAATAAAGATGAAAAAGCTGTATTTCGTCAATAGCAAATCTTTTTCCTGTAAAACAAGTGGAAGTGCAGCGTTCGCAAGAAAATGGGTATAGAAGGAACAAAAGTACCCTTTGAGAAAATGGGCTCTTTTCATTCTTTCTCTCTCTTAAGAATTGCGCGGTTTAAAGACAGAGAAAAAAAGAGTACTTGAGGATGTTCGCACGACAGCAGAGTTACTCGTTGGCTCTGGCCTACTTTGGGGCCTAAGGCTAAGCCCATTAAGTTACGCGAGAAAAGAAAAATCGTTACTATACAGTACCGAAATTGTAATTTTCTTTACTTCGCTTACTTTGCAAAATTTTTTTTTTTCCACTTTTTTCTCATTCACTTTATACCTCGTATATAGACTTTATTAAGATTTTATTTCTTGAGATCGTTTGAAAAAAGAAAAGTACACGTATATATATAGTAAATCGGAAATGCGTACTGTCAAAGTTCTTTCTGTGTACATAATGGTATAGAAATGCGCTTGAACTTAGTTTGATGTTGCATTTCCTTGTTTAAATGTGAATTTTGCCTTTTGCCTCAAGTAATGCTGATGTACAAGGCTCTTTCGAGCAAAGTCTTCGCTAAGAAGAAAATGATCAAACAAAATGCAAGTACAGCTTGCCTGTGGCACTTGCAAAACTCAGGATATTTCTCTTTACAGCTTTTATAGAAAAATAATGATACTTTACTGCTTCTTTTTCAAAAACAAATTATATCGTTTTCTTATTTTTATTTTTCAAATAACCATTTTTTTTATTTCCTCATCTATAATAATTTCACTCTATCATTTTTCATTTATTTAGAACTTTTAAAAGCATACAATTTTTACTACAACGTCAAATCATTTCAGTAATATCTGTCCTCTTGTAAAATTGTTAAAATTTCGTAAGATCAATATTAAAATATTATAAAAAAAAAGTTTAATACTGCTTCTCTCTCTCTTTCACGTCAGATTGTCGAATTACATTGGACGGGCAATTTAGTGGCATTATAGCCATACGAAACTAAACTCAAGGCACCTCGTCGTATTTTAAAGTTCGTATTGGCCTCTCAGCGCAAAGCTAAGAAAAGAAACTACCTTACAACAAAAATATATATCTCGTATATTTATAATCGCAATGAGAGGCTTTTACAAAACAGACTTTATATGCGTACCCTATGATTAGCTCTCTCTCTGGACGCACCGCCCCAGGAGCAATAATTGCATTTCGCACCTTTTAGTAATGCAATAATTACAAGGGAAGCATATGATACCGAGCAAAGTGCGAGTTATTTATTTATGTTAATCAACGTGCGAAGTATCTTAAATGGAATCGCGTATGTACCCTTAGTCTCTCTCTCTCTCTCTCTCGTCTGACCTGATACATACAGATATACACATACCTCATTCTTCTTCTTATTTTAATATACTGTTACCTATATAGTTTTGCTTTTGCTTGCAATCACTGAGTTATGCGTGTACATAGTAGATGTAACGTTGATGGAATTTTTAATCCTATGAACTTAATCTTTTAAAAAATTTTATTTTCATTGTAGAAATATTTAAAAATTCTTTAAATTGTTATTGGAAAAAAATACTTTTTTCTACAAACAGTGTTCTCTGAGCGAATGTTTTTTTTACCATTTGTTAAAGTATGTAACGGACACTATAGTTCAAGAATGCAATTGCGACAATAAAAGACTTTAGTTGAATCAGCGCAAATATTATGCTACTCCAGTTATGCTACTCATATTGTGCTAATGTATAAAATACCTGAGATGTGTAAAGAAAAATCTAGTTAGAATGTCACGTATGCTCTTTTAACTCGATAATGTATTTACAAAATAAAACTGTTAAATTGCAATTTTTATCTAATTCAGTGAATTAAATTAGGAATGTATTAGTCTGTATTTATAGAAATTTTATTAAATATATTTGCACGTTATAATTAGCGTTGGAAATTTAGTAAAAAATAGTTTTTCTTAACATTCACAGATACTTTTACCTTTTTACGAGCAAATGTCTCTATGCATTATCCAATCCTTTTTTCATTTACTATTTTTATCTCATATACCGTATCATAAGGTTTGTACATGCTACAACGTGCGCTTGTCCGATGTGTGGCTCTCGCGAATTGCACAGAGTGAGAGCCATAAGGGATATGAAGGAAGTTCTGTATACACATAGCAGCTGGACCCGCGTTAAATTGTCTATTTACATAATACCAGCGTAATTAAGACGTAAGCGAGCCACACCGTGCTGTACACACATATATACATTTATGCTTCCGTCTCTTCGTAGAAGTTGACGTTGGGAAGTAAAGCGTATACTCTAGAAATCGAGTTGGCTTATTTTGCACGAGCGCAAAATTACACTAATTAGGATTGTATATATACTTCCTTAAAAGAGGAAGTTTAAAGCTTCTTTGTACAGAAGTACTCTCTATCTTTGCATAAGCTGTATTAAGTGAAAGAGGCTAAAGTATTTCCAAGAGTATATTAAATGATCATTGAAATTTCAATGATTCATAACTCAATCATCTCCATTACTTGCATATAAATATTTAATTTTTTAAAAGCTATTGCATTAGCATAATTACAAATTTTCAATGACTCATAGGATATATAATAAAAAACTAATTTTTAAAATTATAATGGAAATGGTTAAAGGTCTATATACCGAGTAAAATAACAATTGTTAGCTTGGCCAAATTCATTATTATCTTCGTAACTCGTAATTTATTCTCCCCATTTTTTTCCTCTTTTTTTGTGAAGAAAAAAAATCTTGTAGTCAATTATCGACTAACAATGGAAAAAGAAAGCATCGGCCAAGGTTCATAAAAGCGAGATTACAATATAGGTGTGCAAAAGCTATAATCAATAGTCTTTTGCCGTTTGGTAAAACCATAATTTCAATTTGCTAAAGGTGCGTTATAGTCGCACGCGTGCAAGAGAAGATTGACTCGTTAAAGGTTCGAAAAACTTGGTGATTTATGATCGTCTTCCCTTTTACTACTATACCACTCTATTCCCCCGCTCTTTTTTCTTTCACATGTATATACGGACTTTTACGATCGAGCCTATGGAGCAGAACGCATCGGTAAATGTGCGATTTTGGACTCCGATGACCAAAGAGAGTCAACAGACAGAGAGAGAGAGAGAGAAATGTTAAAGGGAACAAATATCCCACGCTATAAGGAACGCGTGCGTTATGCTTCGCTATCCAAAAGCTCGGCATTTAAACTG